>JAUMHL010000016.1:10380479-10409631 GCA_032362345.1 Sandelia bainsii | reverse complement strand
CTCCTGTGTAGCGGCTGTTTGGTTTCTCCAATGTACAGCTCAGAGCACTCTTCACTGCACTGAACTGCATACACTACATTGCTTGTTTACGTTAAGTATGCTAAATTGGTTAAACTCTTATCACCTATGAGTTACGATGACAGTAGCCTGATAACACACATCTGAGGTGTTCCAATATAAGAAAACGAAAGATGAGATGGAGGTGACGAAATCAGGACAGTCCCCACAATGATGAGATTGAGTCCCCACAATCTCATCCAAGCGTAGTACTGCCTACATCACAGCTGTTACACAGAAGTATGACATAAGTAGCCATAATACACATTTGGTCACATCCATAAAGTTGTTGTGGGGACAACTGAGCAGTTTTGAAAATTATTATATCTCAGGCATCTGTGTGTTTGGCCAGAGGCTTGGACCTTGCTAAAACTAACTTTTGTGGACATGTAGTAGAATGATTATAATTTTTACCAGTGTGGTTTGGTAAGATCCCTTTTTCTCCAAGGATCACAGGAGCAGGACTGGTCAGTTCTTCCATCCAGTCTCCATATTTGTCCTCTTCCATTCCCGCTTCATTGAGATCACGTGAGAGCGAAATCACTACATCTTCCGGCTCATTTTTATTGCCAGTCACAGCAGTTGTTCCATCTGGATCAACAGACTTTACCATGAACTTATATTCCAAACCTATAATGATACAAACATGATACACCCACATTCACTGACATGCATAGAGTCAAATCGTAAGCGATTAAAACATGCTTTACCACAATGATATTCACATCCACAGGTACTATTGGACAAAGCCAGATCTGATTTTCCTATTATCAACCACCAAATGTATTGTAGTTGTAGACATGTGGTTTTAACAAGCAGCTAGACAATTCTGTCACATACTCATGTAAGAAAACATCATGGAAACAGCATGCAAATGAGAGACCAGGAGAACAAACCAGGTAAGGATGGCAGAGTTAGGCAAAGTCATGGGAACAGGGGAGGTGGCTACAGGCGGAAACTACAGTCTCACAAACTCGTAGTGGAACTACTGTGCCAGCAAAAGTTGATAAACAATAAAAACAATTTGGGGCAAGGAAGCATTAGTTAAATGGCTTTGAGAATAAAAAAAGTTTTGAGATTACTTTTAAAAACGCTCCATGAGGCACAACAAGAGCCATGTTCTGAATATTTAAAAGCAGAGTGTCTCTTTTCACAGCAGACATTTTGTTAAAGCAAGAAAAGCATGTGTTTATAATAACATTAAAAACATTACATAACATTGTCTTTGCTCTATTCTAGCCAGTGTGCCCAATGGCAGCACCCTAAATGTAATTCAGCCATGATTAATGAATTATTTGCACCTATGCATTTAACACTGTGATGATAAAATCAGCAAAAATGTTTACAATAAGCAGTTTGCAAAACCAGGCTTAAAGTATAGTGTAAGAATGCAGTGGATTCTTGGTGAGATGTCCCAATTAATGTCATTCTTGTGTTTGTGAATGGCTCTACTGTTGCTGGTACCATGGGGTGTGTTCCTCTGAGAGAACATAACAGATGGTACAACACACACGGGTGCCATGCTGCTGCCACAGGAGCTCTACAACCACACAAACACACTTACACAATATGTGGACCCATCTTGTGGCACATTTACTGTATGTACACGGGGATAAATGTACAGAAAAGTACAAGCACACATACAGTAAAAGATTGAAAGTGTACAAGTGGACAGCATGACATCCCCAACATGTGCACACTCTTACCACACTTTCCCACCACCTCCTTGGTGACTAGCTCCTTCACTTCTTCAGCCTTGACACAGAAAAACACAAGATTCAAAGACACTTTAATTCACTTAATCATTTTGAACTCTGTATGTATAATTTTTCAAATACGTGTGATATTCTGTATTTGCGTGTGACAAACACCTACTGAAATTCCAGGCTCTCCCTTCAACCCTTTTGCTCCTTCAATCCCCACTGTACCCTATAAGAAGCAAACATACACATATCTTGTGGTAAATCCACACCGATGATTTAACTTGTTTTGGCTATTTAGACCTCTTGTCAGATTTGTGCAAATGTGATTTCTAGCACTGGAAGCTTGTGGAAATGAGGCTGGCTTTCTGCTCTATAAAGGTACTTGTAGTGTGTTTATAGGGGTGAATAGTGTGTGATTCAATGTGCATCTCACAGAGTCTCCCCTTTGTCCTGGTGTCCCAGGTGGTCCCCTCTGACATGGCTTCGATCTGCCTCTTCGGCCCCTCTCCCCCTGTTTGATGAAAATCAAACAGGGAAAATATATTGTAAATTTTGAAATTCTTCCATACGACAACAAAAAAATCCATAGTAGCACATCTCATCACTTGCTTCTAAACAGCATAAAGAAAAGACCAATTAGGTATATCTTTGAAATATCCTCATTAGAGGTTTCCAGCCACTCTTTGTCAACACTGTGAGTCTGCTAATTGTAGCTGAAAGAAGCTAATTGAGAAAGATATTACTTGAAGGCTGGAGACGGAAATAGACCTCTGTGTGTGTGTTAATTAAGGACATGTCTCTGCTGTATACACTGCTGCAGTATGCTGCCACTCTCTCTGAACAAGACACAGACATGGTGATGACTATAATCAAGCTCAGCTCATCCTTCTGCTCTTTGTGTTCTTTCACTGTTCTGTCTTTTGCTCTTGTGAGTTGGGTTTTGTGAATAAAAAAATGTAGTTAAATGGATGAGATATGGTTTTTGTTTGTACAGCTCTGTATGTGTGTTGTAATTTCTTATGACAGACCAACGGGAATTTGATCCTACTATCTCAGTCATGAAAGAATATTAATTTCAAGACTCTGATACCACATTTGGACATATCTCACCTTCAGGAGAAATACTGCATACACTGTATATCATGATTGTACAGTTGAGTTAAAGACAGCAGTAGTTAGTCTTGTTCTTAGATGTACTTCACTAAAGTACTTTTTCATACCTCCAAGTGCTCTAGTGGTGTGCACCAGCCAATAAAAAAAACTGTGGTTGTTGGGGCCCGTCATTGTGTGTCTACAAATTATTGTATCTATAGAAAACAGATTCTGACTCAATCATATGTTTATTTATTTTCTAACCCCACCTCACCTGTTTGACAACCCCAAGATATTTAATGATGTTACTTCTTATAATATAAAATGTTTATATAAATTCAATCATAATTTAAACATGTCACAATATTATTATAATAATCAAGATTTTACCATTATATAACAGCAGAATTTGTTATCTTGAGGTAATGATGAAGCTGTAATCAAGAGAACAGCTTGATATCTTGATATAACTAAATAATTAAGCTGTTATGTTGATGAGAAGCCCATTTTCACAATATTGCAGTATTACTGCAGCATAAAAATTATAAGTCAACATCATACCTCCAATACACTGTGAGTTTACAGCTACTATACCTTAGGCCCTGTGTCACCATGGGGACCTGGTGGTCCTGGTGGGCCGTCATCTCCATCCCTTCCTGGACTCCCTGCTGATCCCTTAAAACCTGGGAAGCCGGGGAAACCTGCTGCACCCTGAATTACGCAACAATAATGACAGAGAGTAAATTAACACACCATGGTTCCTTAGTGCGCAGGGTAAGACTCAAACGCATTAAAATGCTCTTTTACATAATCAAAAAACTATACAATAAAACAACAGATGTTAAAGTACTTTTTCATGGAGATGAAACAAACTGAGACTGTGACAAGCACATAATCAGTGGTGAAAATAGCTAGATGTTGAACATTTGTTTTGCTGTTAACTTACTCACCTTTTCCCCCTTCACTCCTGGCTCACCATTAGCACCATTGGTCCCCCCTTCTCCCTTGTCGCCCTAACATTTGCCATGATGAAAAATACAAAAGAAAAGAAAATTAAAACATTTAGATATGTCAAGGAAAGGAAGAAGGAGAAATACTGTACATGCACACTTTAGTGATTACTTTGCGTCCTGTGAGTCCATTGAGTCCAGGTATACCAGGGGTGCCGGGTAGCCCCATATCTCCCTGTTTCGCCCACAAGACCCAATGTTAATGTGTCACATACAAAGAGTTATTTAAATTATAGAGATATTTTTTTAAGATTGGACATAGCCCCTCTTCAGTCTAATCAGAATCTAATTAAGGCCTAACCTTTTCTCCATTCAGGCCTGGACTCCCAATGCGTCCTGGTAAACCTCTGAAACCCTGGAAAAGCATGTAACATATTACAAAATAAAGATTTCACTTGTAAATACAGGACCTGAAAATTTATAAAAACAACAATAAGGGGCTGGTGGTTCAAATCAAGCCTCCACCTTCTCTCCCTTTGCCCCTTTGTCTCCTGGTAAGCCTGGTTCTCCTGAATCACCCTGTGATATAACAAAATTAATGAAAAAAAGGCTGACTCTTGAAAAATGATCATGACTGATATAGTATATTGTTTTTTAGTGTACCTGATCACCCTTTTGGCCTTGCAATCCTATGCCTCCTTTGTCCCCTTTGGCCCCATCCAGTCCATGATCCCCATTGCGACCCTTAATTCACATCATATGTATTACTGTATGTTATTACCTGATGTTAAAATGGCTCAAAAATGTTATACATGTAGTGTAAGATGAGTGAACTTGTTGGTTTGTAGCTCTACCATAACTCCATTCAGCCCTGGCTCTCCTGGATCTCCCTGTAGAAAAAAAACGGACAGTTTCAGATACAGTATGGCAAAAAAGAATTCAGTGGTTAAAGTTAAGTAGTTTCAGTAAAGATATTAAAATGAAACCTTACTTACTTTCTGGCCTACTGGGCCTCGTGCTCCAAACCGACCCAGTGCACCCTTAGTGCCAGCACCACCTTTTATGCCCTTTTAAAAACAATATAAAATCCTTTCCATTAGAAATTAATTTTCTTGATTTGCTGGCAAATGTTATTGAAATTATTTGAAAGTTTTTTTTATTACCTTCACTCCAGGAGGACCATCCTCGCCCTTTTCTCCTTTATCACCATCAAAACCCGGTGGACCTCGCTCACCCTAAAACAAAATGTCCACTCTAGTCGTCTTAGGCCATTGTTGCTTTACTAAGTTTAATGCCCACAAGTTTAAAAAGATCTTACTGCCTCTCCTTTGGATCCCTTAAATCCACGTGGTCCTTGAATTTGAAGCACACTTCCCTGTAGACAGGGGTTAAATTGAGAAATACAAATGAATATAATGTGTAATAAATAATAGATTAATTCACATTCACATTACCTACAGAGGAACATGAAAATCATCATACCCTTTCTCCTCTGACTCCAGGTGGACCACGGTCACCCTGCAAACAAACATGATATCTAAAATGGCTTTTTGAACATGATTATTTAAACTCCAGGTGTCAACAAAAATACAGATTCATAATTTATGTATTATTATTATGCTGTTGCATGGTTGCATGAGATAGAAAACAACATAGGTTTTTTAATTTCTTTTTTAAGTCTAATTCTACAGGAATGAATGTGATAAATAAATCACCCAGTGACACCTGAGTTGTGACACAGCAGAGAAGAAACACATTTGAAGGCAGTCTGACTGACAACTAACATCGCCCCTGTCAACACAACTGGGACCTACTGACGCTTTAAAAAGAATAGGAAACTGCTGTCTTAGAAATGAATTGAGTTGCTGTGAGCAGCTAGAAATTCAAATGTCAACATTGCCCCCTTCACTCAAACCTCACACCTTGCGTTTGACTCAACGTACGAGGTATAAATAAAGATTAAATACATGCAGTCTTACAAGGTCAGAAAGGTGACTGTTGTTCCAGCATCACATCAAAAATCGCTGTGCACTGAAATGATTTGACAGAAATCTGAAGCATAAATAGTAAAACATGAAGTTCCTAGTTTCAGTATCTGGGTGAACACAGTTTGATTATGAATAAGGTCAGAAAACAGCAAGAAGTAAACTGGTCTGGTTCCTCAGGCTAGCTCCATTACTGCATGCTGACACTTGGTCAGAAGATGACACAGATGAAATGAGTGCAAACATTTCTGGGAATAATTTCAGTGTGGGGTGGTATTAATATGGTTTACTATTACTTATCTATCTATCTATCTATCTATCTATCTATCTATCTATCTATCTATCTATCTATCTATCTATCTATCTATCTATCTATTCTGGGAATATTTTTGTGAAAGAACATACAGATTTCTCTCTCTTGGTAAAAACATAGCAGCATTTATTAAACTATCATTCATCATACATTAGGAACTATAGTCTACCATTACTTAAAAGGAAATTTCAGCCGAACAAAATTCCATAATTTCACAGCAATTTCAGCTTATCTGAATTCCTGGTGGAATATCCATATCTCAGTTTTTCTATGTACCTTTGAGATAGAGTGGAACAGGTGGTTTGAGGGACGTATTGGGTCGCACATTCCTTGAGACGAGTTCAGGGGCATTTTAATAGCTAACAATCACTATTTGCTTGTACGTATTAAACTGGATATTTACAAAAAATAAAAACAGAATTTCATTCAGTATTAGTATTAGATTATTGTGGTTATGGAGTGTCAATAGACAGAAACAGAGAAGAGCTTTAACAAAAACATGTGGTGCAGATTAAGTTTCCAACATAACTGTTATATAAATTATGTGATAACTCACCTTTTCACCTTTGCTGCCACGCAAGCCTTTTGGACCCTATTATATTGAAAGAAAATTTATTTCCTGGTCTATGTAAGTGAAACTCTAATGACCTTATGTGAACTTTGGTTGTGAGGTTTTGAGACATTTCTTACCATATGCCCAGGAGCTCCTTTAACACCTGGAGTGCCTTGTTCACCCTGAAAAGAAAGACATATTTTAAGTTTTCTGCATAATCCATCACTGACTGTAGCAAATATGTTTACAGCCTTAAGGGTTAGAGCAGGTATGTCTTTATAAAGAGCAGGTTAACGCAAAAACAAAAACATTGTATGATGAATGATATACTTCAGAGTTTCAAATGACTTGTTTTTAAGCTTTTCTAAGCAAACAACAAGTCCAGTTGCAATTGAACAACTCTTTTTTTGGGACTATTGACTATTGTTTCACAGTGAGTGTGTGATCACAGTGATCACAGTGAGTGTGTGATACTTTCCATTAAAAAAGTTGAGATGAGGAATTTCCTACCATATCCAAACATAAACTAAACCTATTCAAGGTGTTGTTCACAACCACTGGTAAAGTAAAGGAGGTTATCTGACATCTACAAGCTGAGCTCACCCTTCTGCCTGGGAAGCCAGCCAATCCCTTGGCTCCAGGCTCACCTGGAATAGTGTCTCCCTGATGAAAATAAGAAAGAAATAGTAAAGTAACAATAACCTTTTTTCCTCTTAACAACAGATGAAAATGAAAATAACATAATGATGCTGGCATAAACAGAAAACTTAATAATTTACTTATAAATTATTATTATATTATTATTATTATTATTATTTTAAAATTGTTACTTATATTTCAAATACACTTTATTTGCACCTTTTCTCCTTTCACTCCAGGCACACCAGGAGGACCCTTTATTAGAGAGAAACAGGGGTAGGAAAAGAAAATATCATTAACCATAATTTCAAGATGATGATTAATCAGATATAAAAACTAAATTAAAATGTCTCTAATATGAAGTAATGTTAATTATAAAATCTCTTCAAACAATAGTTGAGAGCTTTACTCTAACATAGTCCAAGCTGAAATTCATTGTACTAAGTAATTAGTAACTAATTTCAATTTTCTTACTTGAGGTCCTGGTGGTCCTCGAAGTCCAGGAGCTCCAGGTGATCCATTCTTCCCCCTTTTACCCTGGTCACCCTGCATCAACACACAGAACCTCTTATGTTTCTTTTAAATCCAGTGGCACAACATTTCTGCATTACTTCACAGTCATAAAGTATTTGTTCAGAAATAATAATAATAATAATAATAATAATAATAATAATCAGCTTTTATTGTCATTGATTACATTTACATGTTACAATGAAATTTGACTTCTGCATTTAACCCATCCCCGCTCGGGGGGAGCAGTGGGCAGCCACAGGCGGCGCCCGGGGAAATGCTCACTTTCTTGTTTTTACCCGATACTAGAGCTAAATGGCACCTTGTACTGTACAGTAATATCTGATAATGTACCTCTCTGCCTGGTTCTCCTGGGTCTCCTGGGGAACCTCTTAAGCCTGGTGAGCCCTGGATGCCTGGATTGCCACGGATACCCTGGATGCCCTGAGCACCTGGAGGCCCTGGCTCACCCGGTTCACCCTGAGATGAAACGGAAAAAAGTAGAGATAGAGAGGAACATAGAGGCAAATTAAATGTTTGGACATTCACAGTTAAAGGTCACTTGTTTTATGTAGTGTTATTATTCAGCTCTTCTATTGCTTTTGAATAAACGCTTTCAAATAATGTCCTTATTTTCTTTATCAAATTAAAAGCTCAAGCACAACTAACTTTAAATGAGCGAGTGAGTCACTGAGCCAATTAAATTCCCTAAATTAAAACCACGATGAGAAACAGATTCAATCAAAGTGAGTGTAATGGAAAACACTGGGAATTCATTGATTCAGTAAGGATCACCATGTACATGAATTTCCTTCTTTCTTTTTTTTTTTTTTACTTCATAAGAGCACAGAAGGAGGAAAATTTCACCTTCTGTCCTGGAGGACCAGCCTGGCCTTCTGGTCCTCTGTGGCCGGTGCCTGGCTCTCCCTGCACACACACACACACACACACACAAACATGTCAACACAATGATTTACCTCCCAGCTTAACAGCTTAACTGAGTTCACTGTTACAAACCAACAGAATCATGATACAGAATCATGTAGCTCACAGCTTGGTTATTTATTAACATTACCTTTTGTCCTTTTTCACCAATTTCACCCTAAAATGTGTGCACACAAAAGCACATATAAGGAAGTTGCAGTGAATGACAACACATTTTTTTTCAAGAGCAAAAATAAACAAACTTGGAATTTGACATATAAAGAGAATAAGCAGGCTTGTCAGCATGTTTAACAAGGGGAATTATTAATGTCTGCTTTAATCTACTGTCTCACAGTCAAACAGAAATAGAGCAGAGGGGACATCAAAGGCCTGGACTCATCTGGCTTTACTGACAGGCGAGACGGGAGAGAAGTTCTCCCTGAGCACTGATGTCATTTACTGATGCAATATGGGTAGGCGGAGAGAGCAGCGATGATATTTTTATGAAATGCGGCACATTTCATGCAGCTACTGTCATTCTTGCTCTGTAATCATGGGATGATGATAATGATACTTTTAATCAGTGGGATAGTATCAGTGACTCAGCGAATGTTCACAATGAAAGGATATGTTTCACATAAAAGGGTCATTTCACCCCAAATATACCAAGCAAAACTTTCTCTATTTTTTCACTCGCCTCTACTGGCAGCTCAACAAAGAGACATTTGCAATTTTACATGCTTCTTTGATATTTCTGCCTCCATTGGAGTTCATTGGAGATCAATGAAATTTTGTTTATGGGGCTCAGGATTGAAAAGTACATAAAAAAACAACGTTCATTCATTCATTCCCAGATGATCAGTCTTAAAACTGATGACACTGCCATCAGCCTCAGTTTGTCTGGCACTAACCGGCAAGCAAAACTAAGATGTTATATTTGATGATCACTATCCCAGTCATGATGTAACATGTATACTTTTGTGAAGTTGAGTGCAGTGCTGTTCCAACTGGGCATAGTTTTGCCCACAGGAAGTCTTCTACAAGCTGGCCAATCAGAAGACATTGTGAGGGGTGAAATGGGGGCTTAAAGACACAAACAAGTCTTTTTAGTCTAAAGGCCAGAAGAGCTGTTGCATAAAGAGGCATTAGAACATGTATTTACACTTGAAAATAATATTATGTTGTATTAATGGAGCCCTGGAACAAAATAAAAAACATAAATTAAAATATGACTACTTTAAACAAAACAAAGTTGTCTTAACTTTTCAATGCTGTAAGCACCACACAATAAATTAAATTCACCCCAAACTAAGTTGAATCTCTGAGGCATTTGACTCAAATTTTGTCCAAAAAGAACAAAAACATGTGCATGGTTAGATACCTGTTGGTATCTTAAAGGGCAATTTCAACTTGCTTCTTTATTCTAGTTTGGGGAGTACATGTAATTGTGTTAAACTCTCCTTTTCCTTCCCCAAGCTGAAATACCTCTTCTGTTCTATGAAAGCAGCTTGGCCAAGGCTACAATCTAAATAGTTTAAATAACCAAATGACATGATCTGGAGGAGTATTTACTGTACAAAATGATAACAAACAGTAGAAAATTTGAATGTCCATATTATAACATTTTTACAGTGGGTTTGATATTACAAAGATTAGTAGTGTTATATTTTGATGTCTAAAGTACAATATCTACAGTCACCTTTGGTCCAGGTTTTCCATTCTCACCTGGTTGTCCCTAATATAAAAGAAATGTATAGTATGTTAACAGAATTGTACAATTAAACTGGATATGTATTTTTAAACTGATATGACGAAACAGATGTTGAATATTTTAATGATGATGTGTAATTTGTGCCCTTACCTTTAGGAAAAAATACTCTGGAGGATATGGGTATGGCTGACCAGTTTCTTCGTCATAGTCCCCTCCTCTCCTCCTCTCCATCGCCACCCTCCTCCTCTCCCATTCCTCTCTCTCCCTTTCCAAGTCTCTGTCCCTCTCCAGCTCATTCAGACTTTCCATTTTTTCTCTTTCCAGCTCTAGCTCAGCCTCCCTCTCTTTCTCCAGCTCCTCCCTTTCTCTCTCCATCTCCAACCTTTCAATCTCTCTCTGTCTCTCCAGGTCCTCCTCTTCACCTTCCCTCTCTCGATCAACATCCTCCTCTGTCTCCCAGTTGTAGTCTCCACTCCTCTCCTCCTCATAGACTTGGTCAGGGACAGTTTCTGTATGTCCATCATGTGTTATACCTTTCTCTTTTTCCATTACCCACTCGTCCACCTTTTCAGCCTGTTCATCTCCTCTATCCTGAATTTCTGTGTGAATATCTCTTTCTGTATCAGTGTATCTCTTTCTTTCTCTTCTTCCTTGCTTTTCTCTCCTAGATTGTTTTTGGAGGTCAGGATTTTCTTGCTTGCTCCTCTAGAGAAACAAGTTTTACATCACAAACCAGTGTATTTATGAGTCACACTATTTTAATTTAGATTAAAATGTATTATCTCTTATTTATTAGACTTACATTCCAGCTGTTGTAACCTTGAGCTCCAGAGGAGGCATACTGAAATTAAAATGAAGAGCTAAATCTTACATGTGGTTCACAGTGACCATGAAATTGCATGTTCATGCATTATTTATTGCAATACGTGTCATATACATTAAGTTTTAATTTTTAAAGACTGGAAATATTTAGTAGAAGAAATTACATTTTGTGCCTTCTTGAACCGATTTCTTCCACCTGCTGCACCTGGCATGAACACCTAAAATATAAAGATTATTACTACTGTGATCTTTATTATCAATCAGTCTTCTGTAAAACCCAGCAACACTTACCATGGACTCAGGCCAGGGGGCGCCTCTTTTCATCCTGAATTGAGATTGAGGCACCTGTAAAGTGCCCCAAAACTTTCTTAAGCAAAGTTAAGCTTACATTTATTTAACTATTTATTATATTTGTCTAATAAATAGCTGTGAAAAAGTGTGTGATGCAATGTGCATCGTAATTAAATTGTAAATAAACAACAACAGATTTGCTTAAAAGTAATTTTCATTTTTTACTGGGATACTAAGGATACATGCACAAAAGATTAAACACAGACAAAACAATGTGGTAACAGAAAAATTTCACCAGTGAAAAGAGCGTTTGATTTGATTACAGTATTATTTATTGTACTAAACTACATTCTGTATAACATGATTCGTATTCAAGAAGTCAAAACAGAACATTTTCCCATGTTCAAATAAATAAAATTTTGAAATCTGAATAGAGGAATAGGTATTGAGATGATTGGCACAAAAAGCTTGTTGTATTTGTTACAAATAAATGTTTGTCTTAATAAATAAATTAGGAATTGTAGACAAGGTAAAAAGCAAAGGCTAAAGTGGTTGACAAACTGACTGACAATTGCAGAATCACAATACTGTCAACATGAGGGCACAATTTCAGATCACTGGTGCCTGATTTTGAATAAAATTCCACTAACAAAAGCCCTCTTACAAGAACGACCATGTTATGGCCATGGCTTCGGATGAGTGACATCTTCGCTGAGTGCAAACATCCCCCCGCTCATGAAACGTTGGTTCAAGGTTCCTCACCAGCAAAACAGTTCACAGTTTATTCACACTCTCCATGTAGTGTGTGCTTTCTTATGAATGCTTAACACTCTATAGTCACGGTCTCTTGGGAATTAAGAGATGTCCTGTTTAAAAAAATGAGAGAGAAAAAATATTAAAAGTAACTCTCAGGAGTCTTTTTTGTCATTAATTCACTTGAGGATAATCTAGTCTATTTTCTCATTCCCATTCTGACAATGTTTTTAAAAATCATGCTGAAAGCATGCTGCTCAAAATGTTATCCTTTCTCATGCTTCAGTAATGTTCATGTACTGTAAAAATGTAAAATCTGTGTATAGTATTATATTTTAATTAGACTTATGCAAACGTGCTCCTTTTGCACTGGTGAAATTTTTGTAGGCAGTAGAAAGAAAAAAAAGTGATACCATGTGCTTATTTTATTACTGAAATATTGTTGATTTATGAAATATTTTGTTATGACAAAGAGGATGTGAAGTTCATCCTGAATTTTTTTCAAGCCCTTGTCTATCACTTTTCAGGCCTCATGTGTTAAGTGTAAATAAAACTTGCATGCAATCATCTTCAGAAACATTATATGATTTAAAAATGAGTCTCTACCTTGTCTGGTTCTTCTGTTGTGATGGGAGGGGTAGGCAGTGGCACTTCACCCTGGTTGTAAGCATACAGGATAGATAAGCAACAGTGAAAAAACACATCAAAAGTGATTTTTAGAAGTTTGATACACTTTTTTGATCTTGTGGGGAAATTGTGGAAAGCTGCTACTACTTGGGGGTTCAGTGTCTTGTCCAAGAACACTTTGACATGTGGTCAGGAGGAGCTGGGAATCAAACCACTGACCCCACAATTCCTCTAGCCTGCTGTACCGACTGAGCTGCAGCTGCCCCTAAAATGGCCTGCGATTTGAAACCATCCCTAAAAGCACACATTCAACAGCTACAAGCCGGCTGCATTTTAAATTTGAAAAGTTTAACATTTTGATATATGAAATGTCATGAGTTTGAAAGAGTAGGTTGATATGGAACAATTATCTCCTAGATATATATGGAAACACCTTTGAGATATGACAGGCTATTTCAATAATATTTGTATGATTACAGCATAATACATTAATTTAAAGGAAGGATGAGAATTTTTGTCTTCTCCATGTTTCAAAAATGGCTCAGTGATAATATTCCTTTTCTTTATTTAGAGGAGATTAAGTACACCTTGAGTGACTCATATGGTACTTTTGCTACTGGCTCATTTTACTGATTAATGAGAATTCAACTATGAAAACATAATAGTGTACATTTATTTATGTGCCTATGTATCATGTGTCCATGTATAGTCTATTTAAACTTTGTTAGTGTTTCTAAATCCTACAGAGCGGAGATCCCCAAACTGAGTATACATGACCATTTTCAAAGTGGCTCTTGTGGACATTGCGGCATTTATGACACTCGTGAACAGTTAATTATGCAATTGATATGATTTTTAAATTTCGTCGTCTAGCTGCAAGCAGACGGCTATACTGGGGTTTTACCTGTGCATATATTTCACTGTCTGAGAGGGAAGTTATAGGACGACTGGAGGTTTCTGCTGGGGTTTCTAACTGGACAGGACTGTGTGTGGGTAATTGTTCCTCCTAAACAAACACAAACAGACAAACACAGACAGCAATATTTTACTATTCTTCAGGTACAGCAGAGTAGAGCACAGTCTTGCAACAGTAAATGAGTTTTTATTCTTATGTGGGCTACCATATTATTAATTACCTTTTTATCCATTGGATGGGGGAATTCATCTGTTTGGATATCAAGCTGCATAATAAAAACATGGGACATATTTAACATTAAAAATTAATTACAACATTTTACCCAATTCAGTGGAACAGATGACATGATGCGGTTTGAAGCAAATTTACCTGTCTGTTGTTTCTCTCTTGAGAGGCTGTGGGGTCATCTGGGGAAAGTTTCTCCTGTAAGAAAAAAACAAAAAAGATGATTACTTTTAACCACAGACACTCCAGTGGATGATGTGCAGAGCAGATGCATTGGGCTGTAATGACAAAGCAATTTATACTTAATAATTAATTCAGGTAGTGGGAGTGTCATTAATCAAGTCTCTCAAGTGTTTAGTGTGGGTGTAGATATATTTCAGTCCCCTGAGATGTTGCATGTATTAAAAAAAAAACAGGCAATCTTATTATGAGTTTGACAGAGCTGTTAACAAGAAGGCACCCATTACGACAGCGTTTCAAATCTGCAACAACCCCACGTCGCCAATCATCACTTTAAATTGAAGTTTCCCACAGTGCATGAATTTGTCATTCACTGCAGCAGCTACCTACCTCATATTCATAACTGTATTCTCCACCATTATAAAACTCCTCTTCTTCTTCTTGCTTGTCGTCTTCACTTGTCTTTACATAAGACATGACAGTCATTACAGGAATATACTGTTACAATCATTTATCATTTGTGTGAATGGCTAGAAGACAACAATGCCAATCAAGTACGACACAAAACCACCCGTTCATTAAATTTATCAAAACTGGTATCAGTATATTAAGAAGCACATGAGCGTTAAGACAAATGCATGCTTTCAGTTTACTACTCAGTAGTTAATTATGTTCATTATATTTAAAAAATGTTAATTTATTATGGTTATTTTTATAAAACAGTTTAGTACTAAAGCAGTTATTTCTACACAAATAATGTTATGTTAATGTCATGTTAGTATTAGCGAGTGTTAGAGTCTGTGTTTAAATTCTGTGGGGTGAGATGACTGTGTTAGTTTATTTAATCGGCGTAAAAGTAAAGTTCAGTTCCCAGGTTTAATTTGATCCCTTAAAGGACATTTACCAGACGCTGTCTCTGCCTCTTATGTCGTCCTTTATTTCCTTTGGCCTGGTTAAGACGTTCACAGTCAGAGAGAAGAAAAGATAAAGGTTTCTCATGCTTCAGGCGTTGCTGATGATCAAGTATGAAACTATGAGTTGAGGGGAATAAGTAGCTAATGAATATCAAAAATGAATGCAACACCTTTGCATAAGGAGGTTTAGGAGCCCTTAGTATTAAAGTTAACAAATGTTTTAGACATATTTGTATTTATAGCACCACACTGGACGTTTTACATGTTTCAGCATATTTGATTCAAGTTCCATAAACTAATTATAAATAGATTCTCTATATTTTTATTTTACTTGTTGCTGGATGTACTTTGTTTAGTTTACCTGCAATAAAATATTCTATATAAATAAAGTTGCAGTGTCTTTCCTAGATACATTTTTTGTTCACAAATGTTCTGAAAAACAAAAATGTTAGAGTCTACTGGTTAGTTTTGTCACATCATGCTCACTAGAATGTTACAGTATATTTTTAGTTTGCTATCTGAATGAAATTTACTGAAAACATAACTTATGAATGCTCCAACTCCTGAATGCCTGCATGCACTTAAATATGCCTGCATATGTTTTTGAAAAATCCCCTGCTGGTATATGAATTACCATGCAACAATAGCTTAATTAAATTAAACTAAGCCAAAGTGAACCAAAAGGTTTACACTTTAACTGTCTAAACTAAAGTTTGTAAGTTGATTTTCATAGTATAGTGGCATAAATAATATAGGAAGGATGAGCTAAAACATGAAATACTAGTATGGTCCAAGATATACATTTAAGTTATCAATGACAATCAAGAGACATGCATTCTTGTCAGTGGCAAACTCATTCATAATATAATAGCCATTGTGGCTTTACCTTCCCACGTTCTCTGTTTTTCTTCTTTTGTCCTGAATTCTTATTCAGAGACTCTTCCTGAGTGAGAAGAACAGTTTCCACCACAGGCTCAGGCAACTCTGAAACCATCTGACATACACAGTTTGATATCTTTACTTTAGAAATGCAAATATCAATAAACAACATTAACAGTAGACAACACAAACTCTTTGTCAAGTTTCCAGTAACTTGATAAAGCCCTAAAAAGTAACTTAGAGACAGTAATTTACTATTTTCTCTGTTCTCATCTTAGAGGTAAAGAGTCAGAGGATCAATAAAACAAAAAGAGAAAATTGTTTGAAACCAATGCACTAAACAACAACATGACAAAGAATGTCAAGGGAAAATGTTTGTAATGTAACATAATAAGATATCTAACTAGAACTCCTAATTAAAATTTGGCACAAGATTGTAAAATATCCGTACCTCCTCCATCATAGTGTAATTGAAAGTAGAATTGACTGCAGTTAGATTAATATTGAATGAAGGAAATACATCACTGGTCCCCATCTCTTTCCTTCTGGATCCCTTTAACTTGGTTTGAGTCCTATCAAGCCTCTGCTCTGTGTTCAGAGTGGCAACAGTCCATAAAGTAGGACCCTCAGCAGTTTCATTCAAAGGCTCCTTCACGTCAAAAGACAGAGTAAGTGGAAATTAAGCAAAAGGTAAGGTTATAGCTTTCCATGTCACAGGAGTGAAAAAGTTACAGATCCTGATTTTTTGGTTTTAAAAAAATGTCAGTGACAGTATCTTAAATCAAGAAAAGATTACTGGCAGATAGCAGAACTAATATAAAATGATCACAAAAAATGGTTGATTCAAAACAATCTGGGAAACCTCATATCACAGGCAGATTTTTTGCCTGTTTTAGGAAAACATGATTTTAACACTAAACATGGATATTTTCAGGTTACTTACAATGGGCAAAGATTCTGGAAAATCTAAATCTGGGTCATCACTGGTGTCCAACTTGGACAAAGGCTGACTGGTGAGGTCAAATTTCACAGAACTCTGTTGAGACAACACAACCATTTCTAAATGTGATAACCTGTGTTTATAAAACATAAGGAAACAGCATTTAAACCTGCTGAAGTTGTCAAAGCAATCAGATAATTTTTTGTTTTACCTTGTGTACTTTTTAAACTTATTATTAATAAATTCTCATGCATGCCCTTTTTCCTAAGGTTTACATACTGTGTACTCAGTGATGACGTTGGAGGTGTGAGTATCTGTGTTTTCCTTTGTTTTCTTGGTCGTGCCGAGCACATGAAGCAGCTCCTCTATTCCATCCTGCAGCAGCCTGTCAATCAAAGCCTTCAGCAAAGGCAGCTGAAAAAAGTTTTTATTTAGAAGGTCAGACTTCGATACTATTACAATTCATCCTCAGAATTTATACTGTGCCACGTTTACAACTAACCCTTATTCCGTAGGCTTCAAACATTAATTCAATGTCCTGAGGAAGAGAGAAAATGTGTAGATCCAAAACTTAATACTGCAAAATGAGAAAATTTAGCATATCCCAGTGGAGAAATGACTACATGCTGTATTCACCTTCATCGCCATAGATTTTCCAGGAGCTCCAGCATCACCCTTTGAAGAAATGAAGTAAGTGCTGTGAAAATAATGTAATTTCCATATACATGTGTTTTTGAGGGATAGGATTGATTAGCACTACCTTCTCTCCTTTCGGCCCTTTTTCTCCTTTGTCACCCTGCAAAAAAAGACAAATGAGCTAAAAAGCCAATACTCCTGTTTTTTTTATAACTCTGCGATAGTATAAAAGACATTATTGTCTTACCTTCATTCCCGATGAACCCTAAAGACACAGAAACAGAGCAGCAATCCTTTAGAATTTGAATCTACAATGCATGACATCAAGTTTGCCATATCAGTTCACAGGTAATGGCACAACACATCACAACCCACAATAAAAGCATTATAGTCATCACTGAATGATGACTCACTTGCCACACAAGCAAAACACAAATTATACCATGCAACAGCTTAAATTATGTGCCTTTATTTATGAGCTATAAATATGTAGAAACATGCTGTGTGCAAGCATCAAACTCACAGTCGCTCCTGGGGGACCCATTGGAATTGGAAATGCTTGTCGGATTTCGTCAATGTTGGCACCCTATGTAAAAACGAGGGAAGTTTACATAGCCAGGCAGGTCTCGATGGACCTCTGTTATGTTTTTCTGAATTGAGTCAAGGTGATTATGATTATTGGTAAAACTTTGATTACACTGATTTATTTATTTGAGAAAGAAATTGATTACAGTGATTTCTTTAACAAAACACTGAAAATCCATGTGGCTATATTTACCTCTGGAGTGACAAGCACTTGCTTTCCAGGCAAACCTGGAGGTCCTTGTTCCCCCTTACTACCATCTTTACCCTGTGAAAGGACAAAACACTCTAAACTGCAACATCCTTTTTCTCAAAAAGATTTTTTATTTATTTTATAAGCCACTTACATTTGCACCTTGGTCTCCCTTCTCCCCCTGGAATTGAGCATAAAGCATGCATTGAATACATACTGTAATATGCTTTGTGAATGTTTAGACTGGTATCAGTAAATTTTAAGAACCTTTTTGCCATCATCTCCTTTTGGTCCTCTTTCTCCCTGTGAAAAGAAAATATACATTCAATAAATGTATATTTACAAAATAATGTAGCCATCAAACATAACACCAATACAGCTGGTATCACACAGCATAGTGCTGTAACTGTTAGATGGAAATGCTCCTCACATCTTTTCCTGGCAGGCCCCTCTTCCCGTCAATGCCAGGTTTCCCCTGTAGAGCAGATGAAATAAACACAAACACACTCTATTGAGATATTTTTTCAGATTGAACATTATGATGGAAAATAAAAACAGAAGTGTACTGTGCTGATGCCAATTACATGCCTTAAACAACAATAAATTATATAGGCTGTATAAATTATATTGGCTTGAATGCTGACTCTGCTGGCTGCCAACATTACAACACCCAAAGGATGGGTGAATAGGAATCATGAAAACTCACTGGTGTTCCAGGTAAGCCAGGCATTCCTGCAATTCCAACCCGGCCTTGGTCTCCTTTTTCTCCCTTCTGTCAACATGCACACACACACACACACACACAAAAACAGTTTTCATTCATTTAACTCTTCACAGTTATAAATGGACGATACAGTATTATAAACAAAAATAATAATGTAAAAAAGAATCCAAAGTATAAAACAGAAAGATAAAAGATAAAAGAATTACAACAAGAATGATACAGCATCCATTTCTCTTTCATAAATGTTTTGTGTAGGTGAGATAATATAGAATAAACTCATTTTCTGTCAACCCCATGATTAATGTTTTTATTTAGCTTCAGTTGTAGGTTGCTTTGCAGCACCTGAGTCACAACCTCAAACTGCATAATGAGATCAGATAGATCCTTATGTGACTGAAGTGAATCACATTATTTCCCCACAGTCTCCATTCATGTGGTGGATTATTAACAGCTCCTGAGGGATGACCAGATCATCCTTTTAATCACATTACTATTTTATATCAATACATGTATACTTTTTATATATGTTGATTCCCATGTTGTCTTATGACTGCACACCCATCACTCAAAGGAAAACATCTGTTTATCATATTTGAGCAAATACTTTCCATCCATAAGTTGTTGCTAATGTATGGTAAAATTACATATATTATATTGCTACAAAATAATTGTGCAGCACTCACCAGACCAGACTCGCCTTTTTGTCCCTGTTCGCCCTGCAGTTATTATGAAACATATTACTATGAAACATATTATAAGTAAGCTGTAAAAAACACGCTCTGTCCAATTCATTCAAATTGTAATGATGTGCATAAAGGTGCGTGCAAAGGTTTTTATAACCTTCATTCCTGGTTTCCCTGGTAAACCATCAAGGCCATCTCTCCCAGAACCACCCTGAAAAGCAAATAGTTTAGAGACATATATGTCGCTTTAGACAAATGAATGGTCCAAATTAGTAAATGTACATCAATGTAAATGTAACATATATAAGTCACACTGATACAAACAGCACCACAATAAAAACATTTTTAAAGATATACACATACCAGAGATGGTCCTGGTGATCCTGGTTTACCTTCTGGACCCTGTGGAGAGAGAAACAATTTAGAAAATAGGATGATTCAAAACTCGAAAATATTGTGCAATTATTTGTGTAAAACAGGGAAAAACAAATAATAAAATAATCACTTCTGAGAAGCCAAACCAGGGAATATCTGGCATTTTAGCTAGAAACATTTATTTACAACCTATTGTTATAGATTATTTTCTGATAATTGACTAATCAGTTAATGAACTAATAGTTTCAGCTCTGTGTAATACTTTGTGGGGTTGCACCACTATTAGTCGTAGTCCAGATCAAAGTGCCTCTGAATATGCAGAAAATACAGCATGCTCATGACAAGTGATGGAATACTCACTCTTGGTCCAGGCAAACCTGTTTCTCCTCTCAAACCAGGCTGGCCAGATTCTCCTGGTTCACCCTGAAGGAAATGGAAGAACAGGAAAAGACCAGAGAAGAAAAGAAAAGAGACACTTCAATTTCTTCATTAAAATTCCCTAACAAAATAAAGCATGTTGTATGTTAATCTTCATCAGCGTTACCTTAATCACTCTGGTCAGTATGCTGTTGTCTCCAACAATCTGGTAAGCCAAGATGAAAATAATAAGTTAACTGACTAACTGAGCTGATTGATTTTATAGACTTAGTTACAATTAATATCTCTGTCAAACATGACTGAATTCATGAAAAGCTGCCAAAAAATATAATAAAAAAATGTTTACTTGAGTTCCAGGAAGTCCAGGTTTTCCCTGCGTGACAGTGGCGGAACAAAGCAAACGATGAGCACAAGAAAACACTGTTAAAATCTAAGATGTCAAACTGCTAAACACAATCCATATTTACAACACAAACAAATATAGTAGGTGCAGTGAAGGGTGGCACACACAAAAGTTAATTACTGAACATATCGAAATAGAAATCATGAAGCCACAAGAGGATAGCAGGTTGTGAAGATGTGACATGGTGACTGACACAGAAGAATGATTAGAGGGCAGTCTGAAACAATAAACATGCTCATCACTGAGAGAGATGGTAAATATAAACATACTGGCTCTCCTTTATCGCCTTTCTTTCCATCAGCGCCCTTTAAAACAAGAAAAGAAATTGCAGTTTGTATTGAAGTACTGCAATTAATCTGAATTATCTAGCAATTAGATTTTGTTTAACAGAGGAACAAGCTACACAAAGAACAAGTGAAATAGATCATTTAAGTTGATCTTTTTCAGGGTAGAGGCTCAGTTTAATATGAAAAGTCAAAGAACTTACTGATGACCCAGGCTTCCCAGTATCTCCTTTCTCTCCTGGGTCCCCTGGTCGCCCTGGTAACCCCAGTGGACCCTGATCAATAAGCATAGAATAAAAATGAGCATGCAGCTTTGCTTTAATGTTGCATGACAGCAAATACAAAATAAACATGACAAATTAAATGTCCCTGTGAGCAAATGTATATATAATTGCTGCAAACATGTTTCCTCTGCAAGGGATGAGCCAAAACATTAATACCACCTAGTGGTTTCAATGTTTTGGTGGACAGAGGTCAGCATAAAATGACTAATAGCAGCCTTCTTCAGTGACTGAATACCGGTTTAGTCTGTAAACTAGTGAAAGTTGCAATGCAACATAAGCAAAACAAAACAAAACAAAAACACACAGTGAAACACATGAAAACTGTGATATATTGTGTCATAGAAAACACACTTATTCTTTTCTATAATATTATTGAGTTAAGACACTTTCAGTCTTCAAAATACTAAAAAATACCCTGATTCCTCTGTCACCAGGCTCTCCAGGTGGTCCTTGTTCACCCTATGAAAGACAAAATGACTTTCACTTTACTTTTGTATTTACTGCTGGACATGGCTGTAATAATTACAAATCACTGGTAATCTAATGGTAATTTAAATGTTCAAATGCCAACAAACATAACAAATAAAAGCATCAAACAAGCAAACTGTACCTTGATCCCTTGGTCTCCTTTAGTTCCTGGTGCACCCTACACACAAAGTCAACAGTAACTGTCAGCAATATTGTAATGTAAATTATTTTGCCATATTTGCAAATATACCATGTGTAAAAGAGAAGAGTGGTTGATTTTGTCATTCATATAAACTCCAATGCAATGGACAAAGCATAACTTGGGTTTTTCCTGAGCATTGATGAAATCTAGTTTTCATCTATGCATCATGCTGACTTGTGCAGACATTTATCATGTTGTACTTTCGCTGTATGTTCATGAAATTTCACCCAGTGTTATGGATTACAAATAAACACCTGGAAGAAATATAAACTAAACATATATTGTACTGTACCATACAGGAAACTTGCATCATTACTGTGTCAACTACTCAGGATTTACTTACATCTTTACCTCTTAATCCTGGTTCGCCAGGATTGCCAGGCAACCCAATATCCCCTCTGTCACCTTTGGATCCATCTTGCCCCTGGATAAACAAATGGACATTAAAACATTAACAACCTCAATAAAAATAATTTGAAATATTATGTTTTAGGAGTTTTTAATAGTTGCAATGGAAGTTAACCTTGGACCTTTTATAATATAGGCTGTATAAATTAATATTTTGGCCACTTGGTGGCAGAGATACAAGCTATGCAGATGTGTTAGCTATTTGATGTAAGCAGCATTAGCATTTCTTTAATTTCACTCTTGATTTAGGCCTGTTTTGGTTTCTACCAACTCCTGAGAGAAATACAGTATCTGCTGGAACTGTAGATATTGGCAATAATTCTCTGAGTTTTTATAATAGGTCCCTTACACACTGGTATGGTACAAAAATATTAATAAGAGCAGCTTGTAAAATCACCACTGTTTGTTTACCTTTGGTCCTGGTTTCCCAGACAAACCAACATTTCCCTGGGAATGAGAAAAATGAGAAAACATACAAGAAATGTAATAACAATACACATATGTCTCCAGCTATATTATAGAATGACAACAAGGTAAAAGTGTTGCATGAGTGAGTCAGTTTTTCAGGTCACTCACCCTCTCGCCATTCTCTCCTTTTGGTCCCTGCTGTCCTGGAATCCCAAACCCAGGACTGCCCTACACACATCAAAACAAATCATAGCCATACTGTCTCTATGTAATTTTTTCTACAGTTTTCATATTTGCTGTGTTCTTAAATTAGTGAATCAGAAGTGATTAAATGCATGCAACATTTCTCACTATTAACCTTTTCTCCTTTGTCTCCTCGTTCACCCTTTATTCCCTGGGGGCCTGTGGGGCCAACAGGACCGATGTCTCCCTGAGAAACAAAAAACACACACATCTAATGCACAGAACATCGCTCAACACAACTCTGGTCACCACTGAAAGTCTACATTATAACAACAGTTTTAAAACAAGAGTCTTCACTTTAAATGGCACCCTGTGGACTGAGATTAAAAAGGTCACATTCAGTGAAGCACTCAGTCCCACTGCAAAAGCTAATGAGAGAAAATCTTAATTGTGTTTGATAAGTGGACCCAAAGGACTGAGTCTGAGTGTGCAAGAATACCCCAAACAATTAATTAACAATGTTTTGATAGAATAAATCATTAGGAGAATCACTTCCTGCTGCCTGACTGACTTATTGGAGTAAGTTGGAATGAATAGGGGCAAAAACGTCAGACACACATATAATGTCATGACAACATTTATCAAACTGACAGAGCACCCTGACTGCACCCAGGGAATTTTATCCTGCTCAACAACTTTTCCAATCCTACATCTACTGGTGGTTACTGGTTGGTTCATCAGGGAAACGGATGTCACTGTAGACATACAGAAAGATATTTTGGCTAGTTAAAATGTATAACTATATATTTAATAATAAATAATTATCATTTTATTTCAGACTGTTTTTTTGTTTTGTATTCATGTTTTTGTGGGTGCTCATCTCACTAGTTTGAAATAGGCAGTGCTCAGTTAGATGAATGTGATGTTCCATATTTTCACACATCCATCGAGTTTAACAGCATTTGAATGAAAATGTAATGACAGCTATGTGGTTGCCAAGTTGCTTTCAGTCAAATATGACACAACAACACAGTCATCATAGATAAATACAAACTTTAACTTTAATTACTTACCCTGGCACCTTTTTTTCCTGTTGGACCAATTATCTGTTGTGATGGGAGAAAGAAGACTGAGTACTGAGTATGATGTTTTTCTATTTTCAACAATTTGAAAGAGTAAAACTGTTTCTTACACCCTTGGCAGGATCACCAGGGGGTCCTCTTACACCCTCATCTCCTTTTAACCCCATCAGTCCCATTAGTCCCTGAAGAAAGAAAGAAAGTAAAATATAAAATATATCTGAATTCTGTTTGGCTGTTTCTGGTTTAATTGATAGTTACTTTAACTCCAAGCTTTAATGTAAAGTAATAGCTGTTGGCAGATATTACTTTACATTCTGTACCAAATGACAAATCAAAACAAATTTCTAGTATTTACTTTAAGCTATCATCAATTCTAAAATATTCATTGCTCTGTGCTATCTTCTGTTAAGCAGCTCCTTTTTAACTGCTATCGCCGAAGCTAAACTTTTTGAATTGAAAATTAAAACTGCATCACAAAGGCAGGAATGTGGGCCTCATGATGACATTTTATGTGATAATCTTTTCCAAAAGTCTATGCAGCCTTAAATTAAAAATCAGTGAAGCACAAAAAATAATAATAATTTGCAAAAGATACCCACTGAGGTTTGACAATTTGGCTCATTTCTTATTTAATCACAAGCATATCTTATAGAGTCTAATCTTGACAACCTAGAACAAAATGGTTTCTTCATTTATTCATTTATAAATCCAAATGTCTGTATGGAGACAAGAAACCGTTATTGAATAGTGTATCCCTGGTTTCTCCTTCTACTTTTCAGAATTGGTCTCAAATAAATATATTGCAACTGTCTCAGGCTTTCTTTGTAATCACATTCAAAATTGTATTTTACTATACTCAGGTGAGTGAAGCAATCATGATTATATTGGTTTACTGGGATATTATGTGTTCCACTGTCGCCAGTGGCAAATTGTGTTTATGTGTGTGATGTCAACTAATTAAGACGTAAAATGTAATCCTCACTCACTGTGGGTCCTTGTGGTCCTATTGGTCCGATCTCACCTTGTTCTCCCTAAAAAGATAAAAATCACATCCACACATTTTTTTGGTGTAATGCCAGTGTTATTCATTCATCTATTAGCCTGACTGTAAACTAAATAAAATACATTTTTCACTTTAACATAATTATGAAGCAATATTTTTAGCCTGATGAAGAGAGCAGACGTCTGTGTGGGATGAACTCACCTTGTCCCCTTGCTCCCCTTTGAATCCCTTCTTTCCCTGTAGGTACAAATAAATCACCCCTTCTGAATCATTTCATCACTGATTCTTACACAATATTCACCCTTCATTAAATAGATTTGCTTTCATCTTATTAGACTAAGCTGGAATTAATTCATAGGCACACGAGGGTAAAATGATGCAAACCCGAGGTCCGATGATTCCTTGGATGCCCTGTTCTCCACGATCACCCTTGAAAAAATAAATTGCAGACCAGTATTATTCACCAAAGAGGCTTTTTTTCCTATTTAAAAAAGAAATATAATGTTCAGTTAACTGGCAGTTTTATGTTTCAATTAATTTTGGTTACCTTTGGGCCAACTGGTCCTGTTAAGCCGATATTTCCCTGCAAAACAAAAGTTAAATGATGAATTTTACATAAATGCATCTCCAACAAGCATGCTCCAAATCATCATATCACACAATTAGCTTGTTATTCTCACTTACTTGACCGAAACCACTGCGGGATGCTTTGAACTTTTTAGTTTCAGGTGTCTTTACTTAAAGTGCTCACTCATCTGAATAAACAAACACTGAATCTACAAATGTAGTCTGTGATGTGTTGACAATAGAACATTTCCAATATGTACATTTCTTTGTGACATTGCAGCCTCAAAGCCTGGTAATATGAAATAAAGAATTGCTCATTGGTTTGTTAGTTCATTATCATGTACCTTCTCTCCTCGTTCTCCACGAGGACCCTGAATACCTTTTATGCCAATTCCTTCTTCACCCTAGAAAAAAAGAGTATTTATCAGGTCAGTTACTCTATTTTATAATCATGTAAAATAGTTGAGTAGACAGATGGTCAAGTGCAGTAGTTGTAACTTTTAGATTAACAGCTTTACCTTGCCTCCTTTCTGACCTGGTAATCCTGGTACCCCATCGATTCCAATGGGACCAGGCAAACCTGCAGTACCCTACAGTAGTTCACATATATGCATGTGTCAGTGTTTGTGTGTGAGAGCGAAAAAAACGAAAAAAGGAAAAACACTACAAAACATGCAAGTAATTTTTTCAAAAGGCAACTCTAAATCGTCTTTTATTTGTGTTCCGCAATGTTCTTTGGGACTAGAGATAATTTTATGAACCATGCACTTACATTTTCTCCCAGCTCTCCTTTGTCTCCTTTCATGCCCTGCTTCCCACGTAAACCCTTTCAAAAATAATCAAAGTATTATCAGTAGTGCTGGGCAGCGATTACATTTTTTAATCGCAATTAATCGCATGATTTTTCTGCGATTAATCGCACTGTTATGGGCAACATTTAATAATGAATTCAAAAGTAGTTTATTGCGCACGTTTATTCTAAAAGTACTGCTGTATAATAAAGTGTCAGTTTACACAGTAGCAGTTAAAATATTTCTTGTAAATCTCAACTTAAATATTAATGTAATCAAATTAAACCAAAGCTATTTGCCATTGCCAAGACATTAACGTTTTATCTAGTTTATTATAGAAAAACTAGTTACCCTCAGAGTCCAGATAAAGCACCAGAGCACAGCAGAAGTCATTTAACGTTACCTTCTCTATAGAACAGGTCTATAACTTGTCCTTTTATCAAACTAACTAAACAACCTTAATGTTATTTATCTTGTCATTTCTGTCTCTACATGGACACGTAACGTTTACTATTCTCTGATCTCTGTGGCAAACACAGACACACACACACAACGCGTGTAGCAAAATATGTCACGTCAACCACCTGAAAAGCGTTTTTTAAACACAGTTGTTAATTTGACTGCTGTCATTAAAAGCAACACATGAACGTCATTATTCCTTTAAGTGTTTGTGTCGGTGTCCGTTGTTTGGGTGATCTGCTGGCATTGGGTCTGTTGCAGAAAGCTGCAGCAGTATTAGGCCCACCCCCAAATGCTCTCATTGGTTGAGACGCATGTTGACGCCAATCTAAAGCCAGTACTGATCAACATCCCACCCCTCCCGTGACCCATGGTTTGTCTGTATGTGTATTCGGACCCAGTTAGCAATAGACTTTCATCATCATCATAATAATTATAAAACTGAGTTAACGCGCAATAAAATAATTGTTGGCGTTAATTAATTAACGCGATAATAATGCGTTAACGTGCCCAGCCCTAATTATCAGATTTAAAATAAAACAATACATATTAAAAAGATGCTCTTATGTAATTAGATCAAATATAATAAAGTAAAATAAAAAAAGACATTTTAGGTCCATTTACACTCTAGTCAATACAAACAATTCATATCTTAAAATTAAAGAAACTAATAAAATGAAAAAAATTAGCCTTTGTACTTACTTTTACTCCTGGCTCTCCGGGATCTCCCTAAAAAGTACAAACTGTGAAACCAACTCTGGTGGACCATGTTTAAGAATTTTGGGATGTTTGATACTGAATATTGTAAGTTGGCATCATATGATGTGATATGATATAACAGGTATTAGGAAACCAAAAAATGCATCTCACTATGACACTGTAGGGAGGCAAAGAACAACACATTCTCTAATGCTGTAATTATGTTTGCATGTCCAATGTGCAGCTTTTCTGACTGAATGTTGAATCAGGTCTATTCTACCTTGACAGATATTCCTGGCAGCCCTGGAGGTCCTTGCTGACCGGGCAAGCCTGGAGCTCCATTGACCCCTGGTATGCCAGGAGGTCCCTGAGGCCCCTGTAATATGGAGTGAATAAACTGAGTGGAAATTCACTGTTCAGATGCTCTAAAGGTGTTTTTTTTCCTAAAGACTCACTGAAGATCCTGGTTCTCCTTTTCGTCCAGGGACAAAATTTGCATCTGTGCCAGCTATAACATAGCCAGGTTCTCCCTGTGTGAAAACATTTCAAAATCATCATAAGATCATTTTAACTGTGTGACAGAAAACAAAGCCAGAAAAAAATGGACAGAGGTCAGGTACAGGTTAAGTCAGACTTACTCTCTCTCCTCTTTGACCCTTTGGACCAGTGAGTCCAGGACGCCCCTGTCATTGCAAGAGACATGAAAAGTGATTAATAATCTATACAGAAAAACTTGAGCAAAGACATCAAGAAGTTTGACAAAACTGAGGTAAAACAGAGGTAACATATTCATCTATAAGAAGGTTTACTTTTATAGATGTGCAATTTTGATCTTACCATGTCACCCGGGACGCCTGGTGGGCCCTGAACAAAAAAACAATAGCATTTTCAGAGTCACGCCTAAATGAAATCAACTTTAACCAGGTCAGTGCGAAGTTTAGTTACCCGCTGGCCGGCAGAACCAGGGGGTCCTGTTCTCCCTGGTCGTCCTGGCAACCCAGGTATACCATCTGTTCCTGGAGGTCCCTGTCAAATTAAAACATGATGGTCTGAGCTGAAAAATATAATACAAGACATACACAGCAAAGCCACGCTCACCCCCACAGCGACAGCAGGGTTATGAGATCGGAAAAGTAATTACAACAGGAATTTGATATACTTGTCCTATGAAGAAAGAAATGTTGTGCATTGTACATTTACTGCAACTGATTAAAGGGTCAATAAAAAGACTGTAGGTCAAACTGCCAGTTTCTTCATCCACGTACACTACCAGTCAAATGTTTGGACACACATAGAAATGACCATGTTTGTGAAAGAAAAGCAGATTTCATATCATCAAATTGATCAGAATGAATG
>JAUMHL010000016.1:10331532-10380379 GCA_032362345.1 Sandelia bainsii | reverse complement strand
TGCAATGATGGTAACACAACTGAAGACATGTATCTTTTCATGAAAAACATGGTAATTGCTATGTGTGTCCAAACTTTTGACTGGTAGTGTATGTCTGAAAACTGAACAGTTTAACAATTCACATTGTTATGTTCTCTTAATCAGATACACTGAAAAGTTGATGTGTCAAATTTATACACCACAACATAGTTTTATCTCAAGACATCAGGTTTTTATCTGACATGGGGACACAGAAATTTATGTTTCAACAAGATGAAGACAATTATAATTCACATTTCATCATACAACTGTGAACTATCTGGTGTTTATTGTTTATGTCATCATGTTTAAAATTAAATAAATGTAATAAAATGGAAATAATTTACTATATTGTAGCTACACATAGCTGGAATTGTGGTAGTGAGAACGATTAGTGAGTGCATGTTTGTAATTGTATTGTATGCTGATTCTTACCCTCTCTCCTTTCTCTCCTTTGGAAGAAACAAACGGGTCATACTGTCCAGGGCTTTGCTTAAATTTCTACAAAAACAAATCAAAAGGTTTAGTTAATAGTCACAAGGGCAGACAAAGGCAGGACATAAAAAGAGAAGTGAATGATGTATGGAAAGATTTTTTGTTGGACAAGTATCAATCAACAAGCCTAGTAGTGTAGCAAAAAAAAAGAAAAGAAAAAAAAATCTGCTAACACGTACCAGGCTTCCAAAACCAAAACCATCTCCCTGGAAGAATGAAAACTAGGTTATTGAGAACAAATAACAATAATAAGTTTTACAAGAACTGTCAATGTATTTAATCTTTAACATGGTCCACTTTGCTCACCTTTTCCCCTTTCTGTCCCTGGGAAAACATATTTTCATTAGTAGTTGATTTTTAATAAAACAGAAGAACTCATTAATTAACTGAAAGTGAAAAGTGAAAATTTTACATAAATGTCAGCAATTATCTGTGAATTTTTAAACTACAATGCAGATTAAAAAAAAGACAATTTGCTGCTTTGGATTTGGTTGCACAGTAACTGTGGTTATGCTAATGACAGTGATGATCACAGGATGGATGAGGAGGGTTTTGCCTCTCAAGTACCAACCTTCACACACTGGGAGGAGCAGGGACCCTCAGGCTTAAGATGCTCCTCTGGGTCTTCAGTTGGTGTGTCCAACTGAGCAAACTAAGAGTGAAAATGAGGAAAGACAAATGCATTATGGTTCGGTCAATAGACATACTGTAATACATCGTGTGTGTGTGGATTTAAAAAGTTTGAGTGATCTCTCCTATATGTCTTCTACTGTAGCTATTTGCTATTTGATCACAATTCAATTATCTATAATAGATTTGTGCCTTGTGGTGTGCATAAAGACAAGGTTTTGTTTGAAATGTCTTCTAACAAGTCTGATTGATTTATTGATTATCTGTCAGTGAAATAAGAAATGAAGAATTTGCCTAACCTCATCATGTAGTTTGAACTCGGAGAGGAGTTCCTCACTACAGATGCTATTGATAAATTCTCTCTCTATGGAGGGAAAGTCATCGAAGGTTGGTGAGTAGAAAATATTCTTGTAGCTGGTGGGTGCTGCAATTTTATTCAGCTCATCTATGTCTGCATTAGAAACTCCAATTGCCAAGACACTGACACCTATAGAGAGACAGATTCAAAACATCATAATCAAAACTGAACATTCAGGTACTACAAGATACACAGTATTTGCTTTCATCAATTTTTCTCAAACTTTCTCAACACCCTTTCATATGTCCAACTTTCAACTGACCCAAAGCACGTGCAATTCTGGAGGGTGGAACCACATTATCCTGAGCCCTGCCATCTGTGATCAGAACCAGAACATGGGCCACATCCTGTCTCATCCCCAGAGACTCCTGGAACAGTTCTTGCAGAACATAACTTATGCCTTTTCCTGGGAACAATACAAAAGAAGAGCTAAAACAAATAGGTGATTAATTAACTGACCTATGACCTATTTTGATAATAGATTATTTGTTTCAGGAATACTGACAAGCATTTTGTTCATATAGCTTCTATAGTGTTGGGATGCTGCTTTTCTCTGTTTCATATCATTGCAAACTGAATATTTTTTGGTTCTAGACTGTTTGTCATACAAAATGAGTCCTTTGAAAATATTACTCTGGACTCTGACAAAGCAATTAATCAAATAAGTTATCAACAGACTAATGAATTACTTGCATCCCTGCACAAAAGTCCTATAACTAAGCATTTGGATAAATTTTATTTTGTTTTATGCTAGCAGAATATTTGACTTGTTTGCAGTAGTAGTCATTAAACAGTGGTAGCAGGGCCAAACATAGTGTATTATCTGCCCATCAGTATGATACTGTAGCTGCTAAAGGCTCTGACATCAACAGCAAGACTTTAATTGTGTTACAGAAGTAGTGTGCAAGTTTATGAGTGCACGCTGTGTGAATATTACTAACCTGTTTTGGTGTTACCTCCTCTATAATGTAGTGCTCTGAGTGCCCTCAGCACAGAACTTCTGTCTTTGAAGTCACTTAGACGGAATTCAATTCGTGGCTCATCGCTGTAATGAACCACAGCTATCTGAGAAAAGAGGAATGGAGAAATTATACATTATCATCACAGCTTTTCCAGTTATTTAAAATTGAATGCCATAAAACTTTAAGCTATATTTCAATTTTTTATTAAAGTCTGTCCTTTTTAGACATACTATACATCATGAGATGCATTTGGGCTCTTCCTGAGCTGCGGCTCATTGCTTTAAACACAAGCCATGTGGCATTGTGCCTTGTTTGTCGTCTCTGCCAATATTTGAGTCCAGTTCTGCCCATTCGGTGAAAGAAATGCTCATTATGTTCCTGCTAATGGAACTGACTTGCACAGTATTCTCACTGGAGCAGTTTGTTACCCTGCAGGCATATATTATCATTTAAAATCACTGTAATCTATTCCAAATTTTAATTGTCCTGCCACTTTAAACAAACTACTATAAGGGCCACAGAGACCAAAGTACAAACATCAACCCATAGTTTCATCACATTATCAAGGCTTTATAAAAGAATACAAACAAAGTTTTTACTGGGAAACTAACCTGTGTACCCTGAGGGCCAACAACAGGGAAGTAAGTGGCCACCCGGAACATGAAGTCTTTCATTTTGATGAAGTTATTAGCACCAATGCTGGAGGACTCATCCACTAAGAAAACTATGTCTGCTTTAGTCTTAGCACACACTGACAAAACACAGAAACACATAAAACCAAACACTTAAACACAAAAGTAGCACTTTATGTGCATGATGAGGCAATGCTTTGCTTAATAATACAAATCACTGTAGATTATAAAACAATATGTACAACACAAACCATACGCCAGCGGGTCATCTTTATAACATACCTGGCCGTGGTGGAGCTGTTTTCTGTGCACTGACTGTGGTTAATCTTAGGGAGGTGAGCACTGTTGCTTTGGCTTCAGTAACACTTGGCTGAGGCTTCTTGGTGCTTATGGTTTTAGTTGGTGGCACAGCAATGGGGTGCCGGGTTGCTGTCGTGATGTGAGGGGAATGCGTTGCAACTGTGGCTGGCGGCACAGACTGGACCGTTGCCACCGGAGGATCCTGTCCCACTGAGATGCACAGAGCCATAAGATAATCGATTAGAAAACCTGAAACTAAAACTCCTGAGGGAAACATAATCATTTCTACCACAACAAACAGGATACCAGACAAGAAAAAAATACTCCATGCTGAATTAGACAGGACAGAAAGCTGCTGCTGCATTTTGCTCTGTGGGAACAAAACTTTAGTGTTTGTTTTTTATTTTGTAAGACATGTTTGGTAAAATTGTTGTATAATTTATTGATTTATTATTTGCAAATTTCTATTTACTAATTATTTAACTGAGGACTTTGGAAGAGTTTGTATAACATCATGACTCAGTGATGGCATTGCAGGTATTTTACCATGACCACTAATGAAGATCACAAACTGTGCCATTGAGGTATACCCTGTCCAATCAGTCAGCATGTTTCATTATGCAAGGCAGAGACTCATGGATGTTTTAGAGATCAAAGGATTGAAGAACTCTTACATATTCTCTGATACACAGTACTTATAGGCCCTTCCACTTCTCCATACAAAGGTCTAATGGTGAAAATATATGTTCTGCCATACTGGAGATCACTGATCTTAAAGGAGGTGAAACCAGGGCCCATGGTCTCTGTTTTAGTCTCCAACACTGAAAATGACACAAAAAGAGGGGGGGTTTAATAAATAAAATCAACATTACACATTAATGTGAGATGCAAATGATCAAAGAATAGACATACTGTATCAGGCTAACTTATGTCTCATTGAAAATAGGTGAAGTAAGTATTCATGACACAGTATGTCTGGTCCGCGTCAATGTGTTATCTAACACATCACTGTAATTCAGCTATTTTTAATCTATTTACAAAAGGTTTTAAGTAAATAAAATGTGAGCCAGTAAAAGAAGTGTCTGACAAAACATGAATATTGATTTTGTAAATGTTTTTCTTAATCTTTCTCTTTTCAACAAAAGTGTGCTTATGTTGATACTGAGTACACATTGCAATAACATTACAGTACTTTCACTTCAAACCATGGGGGACCCAGAAACAATTTCTAATAAAGTCATATTGTAATTGGAATTATTGAAATTGACTTTTTAAACCGATGGGAATCAAACATCTTGGGTTAACTATTTCACTGAATATTGCATGAATGTAAAAGTGAAACTAAACTGAAGTGTAAAACCCCTAACCTGAGATGTGCCTCCAGGACAGGAGGTAACCAGAGACGCCTGCCACCCGCGTCCAGTTCAGGACAGTGCTGCTGTCTGTAGTATTCAAAGCAGCAAAGCCATTCACTTTTGGAAGGTCCACTGAAACACAAAAACACATGAATAAAGTCAGGGGTCTTCAATTTAAGTGTTTGTCTGCTCAACGTTAAAATTGTAGACGTTTATGACAGAGTCCGAGATTAGTGTCAATGCATATTATATGAATAAACTGTCATTTAAAGGATATTGAACTGTTATATACAATTATACTTCCATTATACCATTATACTATTAATCATACTATCAATTTGTGTTAAATATCACTGTACAAATATCTACCAGAAATCTATGTTGTTATGTTATAGGATTCCTGACAGTGTGAGGCAGACAGGACTCACAGGTGCGTGCCGTCACCAGTACTGGACTTCCCTCCCTGTTGCCCACCATGCAGGACACCTGGATCTTATAAGCTGAACTCTCCTGCAGGTTGTGGATGGTAAAGGTGGTGGAAGCAGCAGGTACCACATGGAACTTCTCGACACCCCCTGAGCACAGAATAATAAAATCCAACATGTAGAGATAATGAAGTGTGAAAAAACACTGTTGTGTAATTGTTTATGGTTGAAACCTTCATTCAGTGACTCAAAGGAGTCTCAACAGTGATTTTTTTAAGAGCTAACAGTAATTAGCCATTGTGTGCAACATACAGAAGCACTAACAATTTGTTGTAATTGAAAGGTTATGTAACTATTCATGAAATGTTTAATATTTTAGCCAGTGTACAGGTGTATTTGAACATAATGGGAATGTTGTGGGAGCAATACATCTATTCTTTAGGTGTGAATTATTCTGTACAAACAAAGGTAGACTACATGTGCCCACATGTGTGCATACATGCATGTATGTACTGTATGTGGGTGTAAACTCTCATGGTTGACTGTATGCAGCATATGATCCCTTACCCAGGAAAGGGATCCAGGAGATTTTGTACCCAGATACTCCCGGTGTTTTCCTCCAGGACAGGGTGAAGGAGTTGACTCCAATGTCCACAACCTTCACCCCCTTCACTGCCTGAATGGGCTCTGAGTCTGAGACAGCAGCTGAAAAAATAACATTAGAATCTGTCATTTAATATTGGTTTCATTTTATAGCGTGTGATATTGTCAATTCAAATCACAATGCCAACAAAAGGGTCTATCCAGAATCTCTGAGCTGGATGAACTGGTGTGACTACTCTCACTCTACCATTTGTCAGTGTAATAAATTTGGCACTTGGCGCTTGGTGTAACACACTAACACTGACAGTGACAGTGATAAAATGATAGCAGCTCTGTGGTGGCACATAGTACAAGTATAAACAACAGGAACTGTGGTTAAAATGGGAAGACCAAAGTACATGACTTGTCAGTCAAATGAAGACACCACAAGGGTGCCAGAGCATGGGATGAAGAACTTCGCCGTCTCCACCCATTTAATTACAATGGGGCACAGCTGCACAGAGCTATTTAAATCTAAAGATGAATCATGATATATTAAAATAAACCTCACTTCCATTCTGTACCTGTGAGCTGAGATAAGGAGATTTCTGGCCCCTCCGAGTTGCCGTATACTGCACGGATAGTGACTGTGTAGGTTGACTGTGGGTTCAGGTCTTCAATACGATGGGAGAGAACAGTGCGATCCAGGTAACGAGACTGGGGGCTCCTATCATCTGCAAGCATGCAGGTGCACACACATACTCATAATTAATATTACAGTACAAACAGTATACAACTGTGAATATAAAAAAAACATACTGTAACTAAACAGACAGAATAAAACAAAGTTAAATGCAATACCTGTGTTCCAAGATAGTTTGTAGTCAGTGGCTCCTACGATGGGACTCCACTCCACATCTACAGATGTACTGGTGTAGGATGTCACCTTGAAGTTGGACACATAGCCCAAAGGAGCTGAGAAATGGGAGGACGGAAGATCAACAGTGATAGTCACACTATTTACTATATGTAGCCTTAAACATTAAGGCAAATAAAAAACTGGCAGGAACTAGCAACTAGTTAGTTTATGCTTGTATGTATTGTTATTTGTAGATTTTATTTGATGTGGACTATGGGTGCAAATTAGCTGCTGAGTTAATGTGTCCTGTCACACAGTAAGAATAAAGAAGAATTTTGGCACATATAGTCAACAAATAGTAGATACATATTTAATCACTCCTGAACCCCAGCGGTACTTCTGGTGGGTAGGCGAAAAACTGAAAACAGGTGCTCACATGTTCTGAAGGTAGCTGTGATACCAGGCCCCACCACAGATCCAAACAGCACATAGAGAGTGAGGACATACTCTGTATCGTGGGCTACATTCTTCAGATGGTACTCTGTGGTGCTGCCGTTTAGAGCCAACTGCCTGGGACGGTCTCGACCAACAAACTCTGAAAGCATTACATAACATTAACTCTGAAAACAACGTCCTCCTATTTTTTTCCTGCAGTGCTTGCATTACAAAGAGTCCCCGTGCCACATGTCACATCCTCCTGGCAGATTGGTGGGGTGGATGTCCATTGTAAAATCTGTGGCATTTCAAATGCTCTTGACAGTGAAAGTCTGTCATTAGGATAAAGTGGCTGGGGAATATCAGAAGAAAAACACACATACAGTACAGCAAATATTTTTTACTCTTGCTGTTGGAAGGAATGGGTCTTTTCACCAAATAAACAGTATGGTGTCATGTGTGAAATATCTGAAATCACCTGGGGTGGGTCCCCAGGCCAGTCTGTATCCTGTGGCTCCTGGGACACTGTTCCATGAGATGATAGCCGTACTGGTGCTTACAGCAGATACCTTCAGAGTCTGTACTGCACTGCTTTCCACTAACAAAGAGAGACAAATAGAGAGAGACAGTGGAGGGTAGACACAATGAAATTAAGTCTAGCTGTCCTATGTCTACAAAACTGCGACAAATCATGCTTTTATTTTTGTACTGTCTTGCAAACTTTCTAGTTACATGTCTTGACTTTTGTAGTAGTGATGGGTCCCTCAACATCTCCGAAGACAGGGTTGATGGTGATGGTGTACTCAGAGCCCAGATGGAGGCCCTGGATCATGTAGAAATTAAAGTTGTCTCCAAGGTTTATGTTCTCTATGTGATCATCTAAAAGACAGAGCGAGGCACAGAAGCACTGAATAACTGGACACCATAAATTAAGAAACATTTTGTTTTATGATACTGTGGTATGCTGTAGGGTTAATATCAACACTTTAGTGTTATGTCAGAAAAAAAGTATAAGATTTAACCACAGTACTTGGTGATGCCCATGTCAGACGGTATCCTGTAGCGCCCTTAACTGAGGTCCACCTCGCTTGGACAGTGTCAGTGGTGGCATTTTCGACCAGGAACTTCTGAATTGACACCAGCTTTACTGTTAAACACATCCCAAACACACACAGAGTTACACACACATATTTAATGTATGTTTTTGTTTCTTTAGTTGGCCACAAAATCACAGCTATGAAAGAAAGTATTTGACTTTTTTTATGGAGAGGAAAGTTAAAATAATATAATGATCTAATAAATCATAATCTAAATCAAAACACAGAGATAATTATCTATCCTATCATGAAGTATGAATGACACTGTGTGCAATCAATGCTTTTGTCTTTTTTTCTTGAACAACATCACCCTACTGTGGATGTATTACAGTACTACAGTACTTTTTTTTGTCTATTAGGTCACTTCACCCTGCAATTATCCTGATTGGTTGATGGTTTAGAGGTATCAGCTCTTTCCTTGTTGTTATTTGAAAAAATGAATGTATACATGATTAAGTGTGAAATAATTTATCTTTTACTTTTTGTTTACATAAATTAGTACAATGATGTTTTGACCAGAGCAAATGAACTCACATGTTTTGCCCACTATTGAAACTGGCTCACTTGGTCCTTCAGGGTATACAACATAAATACTGATAGTGTACTTCTTATCTTCCTCTAGGCTGTCAATCACATGAGAAGAGGTGTCTCCAGGAAGCAGCTGCTCGTAAGTAAATCCTGGTCGGTTGGCTGCAAAATAATTAGAATTCAGAAACATCAATACACAATAAATGCAAGTATACCTTCCAAACAACTTGTTCCTGTGATGCATGTTGCCTTGGGATTAGATAGGGAGACACTGTCTTTGATTCTGGTGTCAAATACTACTACTAATAATAGTTGCATTGGCATAAGTCAACGTACATCTTGGGATGAAGATCTTGAATCCGTTGAGCTTCCCTAAAGGAGGTGTCCAGCCCAAACGTAGAGAAAAAAGACCCTCCTCAATAATACGGAAATTTGACACCTGGGGCAAAGGAGCTAGAAGACAGAAACTTGTTGCTCAGTGTAAAATCCAACATGGTATTTGAGAATTGTTTTAACAAGTGCATGAGCTAATGACCAACTTGTCTGGGCGGTGATTGTTGTAGAATCTCCTATGAGGCTGGGGTAGATGGCGTAGACAGTGAAGGAATAATCTGTTTTAGGACTCAGCTCTCTCACGAGTAATGTGCTCACATCTGCCTTCAGATCAGTCTGTTTTATAAATAGCCAAACAAGAGGAGCTTAGTGTGTGTTTGTGTGAAAAAGATTAAGTGGGCAAGTATGAAGTGGAGATTAAGATGCTCAAGAGAGTGAGAGAAATCACAAATCTGTCTTTGACTAAGTTTAACAACTTGTAAACACTGTATACTGATCTTAAAAAACACGAGATCTGTTTACAGCATATGATGGTCATTGAGATGATTCACTGGCAGGTAAAACATTGTGATCTGATACATCTTATCACTAATAAGATGATGCTCACAGTCAAGTTCAATAACAACTCAGCTATTATCATGCATATGCACATTCCCTCACCTGTCTCTGCTGTTGGGAAAGGAGGAGTCCCTTAGAGTTGAGAGGGGTAACCAGGAGCCGATATCCAGTGACATCGCCAGTAGCCTGGCTCCATGCCAACCTGAGGGAACTGTGGGCCAACTCACTGACCTGAAGATCTCTGGGGCCCACTATAAGCTCTTCAACTGAGGGAGGGAGAAGGTATAGAAAGAAGGATGGGATTTAAAAATATAAACAAAAAAGGAAGGGAAATGCAGATCAGTCTGGGTGTAAAATATGTTGAAAAAAATAAATCTATCTATGTGAGAAAGCTTCAGAATTGTGTGAATTAAAGTTGTGTAAAATAATAGAAAACTATGATTCATTTTTGTAATACTTTTCAGGCTCTAAAGATAAATACAATTCATCAATACAAAAAAATGCAAACAACTATAATATTCATGAAAATCTGTTTGTTTTGAAAAACAAATTGTTTTCCTACTGTGTGTGTGCTAACTCACCAGGCTGGGACATTTTCACAGGCCGTGGTGGTTCAGAGGCAGTAAAACACACTCTGCGGGACAGTTTGGGAAGGATGGCTTCCAAGACAGAGTAATCAGTACCCAGCAGTAGATGTTCCTCATATGGTTCTGTCACAATCTTTCTTAGCTCTGTTTTGTCGACTCCCTGAATACCTGGTCATGGGATACACATCAAAGCAATGGGAAAAATGTGGGATGAACCTGCAGCACAGCCACAATTATTTACATGCAATACAATATTTCTCAAGGAAAAGCATAGAACAACCTTTTATTAACAATAGTTTAAATGAGTATCAACTACTAAGCTGTTGTGTCAATCCCATATTTGACTAGTTTTCTTTGCATTTTCATCCACATCCTTTCCCAAAGAAACCACTAGGGGGAGTTGTGGCATTTTGAGAGGTTTATTGTAAATTATCAAAAGCTTCACATACACATGCATATGGCAACACTGTATACACAAGCTTAATCAAATGCTGCCTGGCACCTTTCTAAAGTTACAGCATTCTGTGTGCTCATCAGGAAGTGGGCCCAGACAAACACCTAGATCCAGTGTGGGCACAAAATGTTTTACTCTCTTAACGAAGTAAAGACAATCAAACAGAAGCAGGTGACACTTTTGTGCACCTGTAATGGACACGTTTTCTTACTAGCTATTTGTATATACAGAGCATGCATCTAAATATACATATCCACGCATACGTGTCATTCAAGCTACATATGCTTTACACTCATATAGCTTTGCACTAGCACACAAGATACACGTGGAGCTTCTCTGTGGGAGTGATGAACGAGATGAGCAGATCTCTGTGTCAGAGGTACAGATGGGGGACACTGAATCGCCTAATGAAAAATGGCTGTGATTAGCACACTATTGGCTAATGAGCAGTAATTGTTGCCTGAGAGGATGAAGTCATTGGCTTGTGTGCCTATACATGCATGTAGAAGAAAGAGGGTAAGATATGTGTAAGCATCATGTGGGTAAACAGTAATGTATTCATCAGCAGACAGAAAGGTAATGGCCAAAGTAGCTCTGCTGATGCAACACACATAGTAAGAAAATGCATTTCTACATAGACAATATAGGAGCTGAGTAAATCTTTCACGTATTTGTATATACAGATGCTATTTGTAGATGCTGTACATACCTATCCATCTGCACAAGTTCACTCAGATACTCAGAAACAAGAATCTCACACACACTCACAAATACCCGAGTTTACTCCAATGAATTCAAATGTTCAGGACAAGAATTTCTAACTGAAAACACTGCAGATAAGCTAGCAGAGCTTGGATAAAATCTAAGGGGCCGCTGCAGTGAGGATGTTGAAAGAATTCACAATACCAACTTCCACGCTCACCTACTGCAAAGAGAGAAATCCCGTTGTCAGCTACAGCTCTGGCTGCGGCATCAACCTGGTCGTCTGAATGTCCATTTGTAATCAAAACAGCAATCTGTTTACAGACAGATAATTACACATGTAAAGTCAGTCAGTATAATGTAAAGATATCTTACTGACAAAATACAAGTTATTCATGGATTAAATGTTTGGGATTCTAACTTCAGTGGGCTTCATTTGTTAAAAAAAAAAAAAAAAAAAAAAAAAAAGTTTGATGCAAATTACAAGTGATTTCTTTAAAATCACAATCTGCAAGCATGTGTTAAAATGCAATTAATCATAATTTTTAAGTAGATTCAAAGTACTCTAGATTTGAAATAACACAATGATAATGAAAGCAGGGTCATTGTAATAGATGTGCATTCTAAAAACATATTATGTTTTTCCTTTCCTTTGTTGGCATCACTGGAGGTTTGAATCCACCCTCCAAATATAGTGATGTTTGTGCAGAAAGAGCATCCTTGTAAACAATATTATGCTCATAAAAGCCCCTATGGATGTAACATGGTTTAGCTCATAACTGAAAACATAATTAAATAAATCAAAGACAAAGTGGAATACAAGGATGCTGATTTGCCACTGAGACTAATAATTTCCCCATTAAGGAAAATTTACTCAGTTCATTCAAAGTTCACCCCTCAGTCAAAGAAGACGGAGGCTAGAAATCATCTAAATGAGAATGTAACTGCTTCTTTGCATGTGCTCTGGCTGTACAATTCAATATATCAGTCTAATCCTCAATTCTCTGCCTTCCCACGTCAAGTGTGCTGCTGCAAGATGATTCGCACACACAATCATAGATAGAGAGATGACTGGAATGCTAAACAGCCGTGTTATACTGACACTACACTAGAGTATTAGACTGACAGAGAAATTAAGCTGACAGAAATGTAGAGCTGTTGGGAGCAAAGTGCATTTGAATATTTAATGAGGCCCATTGGATCAGGGCTGAGGTGGGGTGGGCAAGAACCCTGTAACAAAGCAGCTCAATCTATGACCAGCAATTTGACTTTTAGCAATGTACAGTGTTTACTTTTCATCTTTACTTTTTCTTCAAAATCTGTTTCACATTCACAGTGGTGTGAAAATTATAGACGAGTTTGTTTTGTGCACAAATTCCTGTGGAGTGCAAATACAGTCTCATGACAAATCATTTTGTTTCACACAGGGCCAGACTATGAACTATATGCATGTTGGCGGCCAGCTGGAAACAGTAGTGTTTACAGTGTTGGTTGTAAACTCAAAGCAGTTGTTTCTCTGTTGCTTGTAATTTCACACATCACGTCAAACATTTAACACGATTGTCACTCAAACTCTTCAGTGTTCAGCGTGCATGTAAGAAACTCATGCTCCTGTGTATACTGTGTGGATGCAAAACTCTCACAGTATAACAGAAAAGGTCGTTACCATACTTTGAACTACACATCTCACTGGGTGAAGCATTGTACCTTTGGAGCATGGTCTCGACTGATGACAGGGCTGAACACAGGGTCAACCAAAAACTGGAGGGCATCACCCATCCTCCTGGATCCACCATCAAAGGGGAGGTCTTTGATGGCTTTCAGCACCTCCCCCAGTGAACTGTAATCTGTCAAAGCAATCCGCATTCTGCAAGGAAAGGATTAGAGGAAAAACTGGATGATGTACAAATGATGGAACAAACATATAATACAAACATTGTTATGTTTGTGTGTGGATACGTCTGTTTGCTGGCGTGACCCAAAACTAGAAAAGTGTATCACTCTTTATTTGCTTTTCCCGATTGGATTTTAGGAGATTTTCAATTTGAAAATGCTGTATGTAGTCATATATGCTTATAGATACATATTTAAAATATATTTATTTAAAATATATTTAAAATATGTATTTAAATATATGTATGCTAATTATGCCGTTATTGTGTATGCTATGAAATGTAAAATCAATAAAATTAAATTACTTATTATTATTATCAATCACATATATTATCAATTACATTTTCCTGATGCAACAGTCATTTATGTGAATTTTACCTTGGGACATCCCCAAAGACAGTGACACCAAAGCGAACCCCCTCAGCTCCAATGACACTGTCCTGGAAGGAGGACACAATAGCTGAGATGAAGTCCTTGACACTGGAGAAGCTATCTTGGCCCACACTCCATGACTCATCCACCAGAAACACTATGTCTGCTTGTACCACCGTCCTGCATGCTGAGGGAAGCGGAAAGGATCAATTAGTGTGTGCATGAAAGGGGAAACAAACAAGGGAATTCATATGTGAAAAATGTGAAGATGTCTGTTTTCAATTTCAAGTAAATTTTAGAAAATTAAATCTAAATGTTTCAAGGTGAGACTGATAAATAACTGATGAATAAGTCACATAACTCAAAAACATGTTTTATTCCTACACTGTCCACCAGATGCCAGGCTTGTTCCATCATGTTAAGGGTTTTCCTTTCATTTGCTTCTGCCATGCATCCAGAGCACCACACAAATCCCCATGAATTTTTAATGAGACACAAGTGAACCAGAGAGACTATCAATATTCTGAGCACTCCAGCAATAAAACCTTAGTACAGCGATGAGGAACGCTTAGAATAATAAGGTAAACACACCCAAAATCAGGGTCAGTCCTCTTGCTTAAGCAAACAAACGCATTCAACATAAAGATCTGCCGCTTTTAGAAGGATTCCGAGGTCTTTCAACGCGGAGTTCTAAAGCCAAACACACACATTGTGTGTGTTGTACACTATTGCATATGCACTTACAGGTAGATACACACATACAGTACTGTCCTAGCAAACACACAATGTACTCAGAAATCTGCTGCATCTGCACATGCCCTCGAAGTCAATATTCTGGCATTACATATGCAATAAACAACAGTGACGACAGCATTGATTAGGCTAGTGAATAAGAGATGGGCACCACTGATTGTTCTGTAAGTGATAACTCAGCTTCTCTGCCGTCCTCTATTTCATTACCAAGCTTTCTCCCCTCTATTATCTCACCCTTCTTCCTTTGGCTACGATCCCAGGATTCACTGGGGGTGACATATGTCTCCAGCACATGGCGACCTAACATTATGTTCTCCCTCACACACATATACATGTCTAGTCATAAGCAAGGAAAAAATTCCATTATAATACAATTTTAGATCCTTCCCTGATGCAGACCTACATGGAGCTAGTGTCATGTACTCAGTAATAGTGGATCAATCACTGATGCAATAAAACATTTAAACCACTGATGCAAAATCACAGGATACAACAATGCTCATTATTTCCATCCTTAGTTGAGTCTCATGGGCAGCCAACCACACTATCCATACACATGTGGTAGTTCCATTTATTGGGATACATTTGTACTCCACAGACTTCTGTAAAACCATATGGGTGAGACTTTGAGAAAAGGAAGCAGCTGGAGGTTGGTCTATGTCAGACAGACACAGACTGAGGAGGAAAACAAGATCAATTATCTAGAAGTTTGTCTGTCTGGCTTGGCAGGTGAGAACCACATGCCTAGGGTAAGGAGACAACACATGCTGAGGGATTAGGAATGGTTTTCTTGAAGGTTATCTATGCTGATATCTAAAAGGTTGTACACACCTCTGTGTTAGACCACCATTGATTTACACATTAGATGTAGCTCAGTGGCTTTGGCATATGCTGCAAAAAGTACTGCTTGGAAAAAAATAGTCTTAGTAGTGATACACTGCTGCAATCAGCTCCAGTAAATAAAGAAAAAAGACCGAAACTATCAGAAGGCACAAGTTTAAGAAATTCAAGGGCCAACAGGTTCAGTTTCAGACTAATGAATGTAAAGTTTCACTAATAGGAAAATTAGACTACAGTAATTTGCAGAGAAACACAAACAAAGAGTGTTTGAGTAGGACAGAGTAGGACAGCAATATTAAATAACATAAAGATCAAATATTAACAGTGGATGTAAAAAACGCACATTCCTCCAGGATCTGCTTCCAACGCATTCTCCTACCCCTTTTGGGACAGTGGGTGGATATAAACAGCCAAATCAGTGGAAAGCTCTACTCATAGGATTGTAGTTCTAATTGTTCATCTAATGTATACCTAAAAACAAAAACATAGAAGGCTATAGCTTATAACAAACCAGCAACTGGCTGACAAACGGTTGCATCCTGTGTGAACTCGATCAACTGATTCTGAACTGTTGTTTCTGACCTGCATGAGGATATGTTTGAGTCTACCTCACTGTCTATCACCTCATTAAATGAAGTTTTCTTTTCTTCTTACAGTCAGGTATTATTTCAGCTTTTAACAAACATAGCCTTTTTTGATTTTGATTAACAGGAAAGTTCACACTATTCTGTGAACACCACAGCCAGTGTTGTGTGCATACACATCAAACACAACAATTAGTGCAGCTCACAACACACATGGATGACTAAAGTTACTGCTAATCCCTGCTTCCCTGTCACTTGATGACAACACTTAGCCTCCAGCATTTATGACAAACAGTACCCTCCTTTCCATGGGTTTAACTACCTACCTCCACTTTACATATTGTATAGGGAGTTAACATTACTTGCACCTGCTGGGTGTACAACATCATGTGTTGACTGAGTGCTGATAGTTTAATTTATTGTGGTAACAAGGTGATTGAGTGATTAAAACAATGGCAGATGCATGGTAAAGCTTAGAACTGTAGAAAGCTGCTATAATACTGTGCATATACAGTATTGCTGACATCAATAAGTTGCACTTCCAGTGGAATAATCATACTGTATCCTCTGACCGTGAGCCACTGTGGCAGCACAATTAGACATTTATAGATTCCTAAGTGGGTTCACTGAAATGTTTTGATAAAGTCGCATTCATTATTATTTGGCAAAGTGGGAGCAGCAGAACCCCACAGCAAGATGACAAATCCCTTGCCTTTCAAAAGCTGTTATGGCTAAAATCTTTGCAAACTTGAGCTTAGACAGAACAACATGTTACATTTTGGTCCCTGTTTTGGTCTCCACCAACTTCTGCAGAAAAACATGTTCTTTAGTTGCTGGATATTTGAATTTCTACACCAGCAATTCACTTTTTTGTCTGAGTGATTTTGATAGTTTCCAGGTAGCTTAGTATGGGTTTATCAAAGTTTACTTGCTGACACAGCTGCCTGCTGCAACTGACAAAAGTGACACATACGGCTTCTTACTGTACAGTGGGGCACTAGAGGCTACAAAACTCCATGGTGTTGCAGAGCTATATGAGCAAACCCAACTACAGTAGTCATTCGATTCATTGTTAGTATAAATATATTGGTGAATACAGCTTTAGGCTGTCAGTTGGTTTACTGATTCAAAACTGACTACTTAACCCTTTGCATATTTACATTGAACTAGTATAGGCCCTCCGAGGTGTTCCAGATACTTAAATGATGACAGGTGAATTAACACTGTCAAGAACAAACAATGCTAACAGTTGCAAAGGTAGCTTCAGTATACCCTTGGGCTATTTTTATCCTTTCGTAATTCTACCCAACAACTTTACTGTCACTTTCTGCCAACCACGTTCCAGATGGAGGTAATATAACTTTTGATTGGCTGATTGACCTTTTCGTGACACCCAATAGCACCTGGGGCTAAAGTTCTGTGTCAGGGGGAATGGTTTGACAGGTTGGCAGACAGAGTGCTGTTCTGTACACGAGGCTAGCAGATGTTTCAATTCCCTGACTAGACACAATCTGGAGAGAAACTGGGGCTGGGTTAGTGTACATGTCCAAGTGAGGAGATTTAATGACGGAGCACTCGCCCAGACTGTGTTCACTGAGCATCTGCCCTTTCTTTGGCTTGAGCAAGTCATCCAATTCATAGATCTTGCTGACAATCAAACATATGGCCATGACTCAGCTGTTGGTACTATAAGTCACAACATTAAAACCACCTGCCTAATATCGTGTAGGTCCATCTTTGCTGCCCAAACAGCTCTGACCTGGTTGAGGGATGTGCTACACAAGACCTCTGAAAGTGTCCTCTGTTATCTGGCACCAAGACATCAGCAGCATATCCTTTAAGTCCTGTAGGCTGTGAGGTGCAAGTCTCAATCGATTGAACTTCCATTGTGCATACTCTGTGGGGTTGAACCCATTAAGCTACAATCATGCAAATCAGTGAGTCTTGCACGCCCATGACCCTGTCCTTCTTTAGACCGCCTTTGCTAGGTACTGAGATGCTATGACCCAGTCATCTAATCATCCCACTCTCACCCATTTACAGGTGCCATAGTAATGAGGTAATCAATGTTATTCACTTCACCTGTATAATACACTTAAATAAATGATGTGGTAGTGGACAGGTAAGTGAAAAAGGACAGCAAATGTTTGATAGTAGGAACATTAGAAGCATATCAATGAATTGTGTGAGTGTGTGAATCAGGTGGAGGAATTTCATCAATTACCTTCAGTTTGTGCTGTGACTCTTTGATGGGAGAGAGAAAGAGAGAGTAGAAAGATCCACACAAAACAGCAGCCCATAGTCTTCCCCTCCTCCTCTTCCATCTTCAATCACCTGCTTCTACTCTCAGTTCCTGTCTTCACAAACTTCCTTCTTGAATTCCTCTCCACAATCATCAATTGCAACTCTTCTTTTCTCTTATCTGAAAATATACAGATAGAGAATGGACAAAATTTTATTAAAGACATTTAAACATCAAACATAGTCAACTATTAATTTGTAAAATGACATCTGATTCATATGCAAGTTTTGCAAGTTGCTAAGATTTTTTGCTTCGAAAACCTCAGTGTTCGTGGTTAATGTCAGTGTTAAATATATTTATGTGGCGTTTTTATTGTCTCTACTCGTATCAAGTTCTGACTAGCACAACAAACATCTTAACAGACAAATTGACATCACATATTACATTCCATTTATTTTGTCCAGGTTATCAACTATAAATACAAACACATGTCCTATTACATAAAATTATTATATAAAATATTTTTTTCATCCAGCTTGAGACTATTCAACTGGATCTTGCATATTTTAATGTAAATTCCACATCTCTACAATGTGGCCTCATAGGCCAATGTTTACTTTAGGACAAGGTTAGCATAATGTTATACTAGCGCCCATCAATGTGTGTGTACAGTTGCAAGCAGGTGTGCACCCTGTAAACAGTTTTATAACACATTCCAATGACAGCAAGGAAATAAAAGCATCAGAAGGGTTTTAAAACTGTCCAATATTAAGCCAGCTATTAATCGCAGCTATTGGGTCTAAACAAAATTACATGGCAGAGCCTTTTCCAAACTCAACAACATGCAAGTGGACTCAACGCAAGTTCAGCTGGATTCATTCCATTGTTTTGTTGACACTGTTAATCTGTCATCTCTTCAATTGAAAGCAGTATCTTGTAGTTTTATTTTATTTTTGCTACTATGGACATTTGTGTGACAAAAGATAAACTTTTAAAGTCCTATGAACTGCACAGAATGTGGAACTTTTCAATTACCTAGAAACAATTTGCATGCGCTCCCAAATTGTTTCCAGAAAAGGGCATTTCCTCAAGGTGTTTCCTGACATTTGTTTTGTGAAGTAGTCTATGCATACACAATGATAAGACAATGATGAATAAATATAATGGACCATTAGTTTAATACAATTTTATGTAAAAAAGCTATCAACATCTATAAAGATTAGTAAATTAGTTTCACAAGCAGCCCCCATCATGCTTCACAGAACTTATATGGGTGGGATCATGGGGAGATCCTTTCTTCTTCCACACTTTGACCTTTCCATCACTTTGGTAGAGGTTAACCTTGGTTTCATTATTACAAATTGTTGTACTGGCTGTGCCCAGCGCTTCTGCAACGCCTTTGATTGTTTTTCTCTCTTTTCTTGGATTCAAAATGGCTTGCTTTTCTCTAATAAATGAGGCAAAGCAATAACCAAGCCTTGCACTGGTTTTAAACTATTTACAATCAATGCCACAGAACACACCTGGGTAAGAAGTAACTGTCAGTCACATGTTGCAATACTTTAGCTCACTTTAAAAAAGGTGCTGTGTTCTATGTTGTTTAATGTATCTAGGTGTGAAAACAATCAGCTGAACTTTGGAACTTTTGATCTTATATCCAAGTGTCTTTAGCATACAGAACAAAATTGAATTGGGTGTTCCAATACTTTTGAGACTGTATATTACTGAAAGAGAAATATCTTTCATGATTTGAAAATGACAGCTCACAAGGGCTGCCACACTTTGTCATATGCACCTGTTCTAGACTTATACTTATCCAATATCTCACTGAGGGCCTGCAATGCCCTGCACTCATACCGTGGAGGTGATTGCCTACAGAGCAAAGGCTGAGACTGCATGGCTAATCACTTCCGATGTGTATGTGTGCATAGTAACTTGCACTTGGTTAAACGGGCACCACTTGTGTCTAATTACAGTTTCCACCTGTCCTCTGTTATGTTTTTTGTATGTGTGTGTGTTTTGGTGTCATGTTTGAACAGGATACCATGACACCACAAAAATAATGGGAAAAGGCATATATGAGTGACATTCTTACACGCATGTGGACATAACATTTATACGCTTACAAAGACAGACCTGTCTGTAAAATATGAAAAACTGTGGTTTTGAATTATAATTAAAATGTTTTCAGTAATCAAATAGACAATATATAAAATATGTTTCTTTTTTTCTAAGCTACATTTAAAGGTCAAGTTACTCACATTAGCTTACTCAACACCAGTACAAAAGTCAGCATAATCAAAGTTCAGCTGTTGATGTGTGGGGGGCAGGTACTAGAGATGGTCTTTGGCTGTATTTCTAAGAAATGACAACAGGACAGGTACATTTGGACAGATGCGCCTCACTGTTGAAACTACAGCCATTCTTCACAGCAAATCTACATGGAAGGAGAGTATTAGCTGTCCACGAGAGTAAATGGAGTTACAGTAATGCTTTGGGGCAAAGAAAATCCTCCCCTTTTTCTTCATCGACAGACAGAGGAAACTTCAGGTAAACATGAAAGAGATTAGACCTGAGGCTGAAGCTTTTGACTTTACATAATACATTTTGAGTGGAGGCAGTTCTGTCCCATTGAGACATTGCAACTGCTTTACTGGCATATTATCTCCCATTGAGACACATCAGAACCTGATATTTAAAGCCAAGCATTTAAGTATATTGCTCCAGTATAGTTAACTTATTGCTGGATGTGTAGTGCATTTTGCTGCTCAGTGTCAGTGCTGCTCACTTTGAATTCAGCTCAAGGATCCTGCAGCCATAATGCGCTATGTTAAAACCTTCTCTTAAATGTGTACTCAGCACCACATAAATGTATCAACAGAAAGAGCTACAACATTCACTTAAGTGAGCATAATCAATGCCTAAGTAGAATCAAATCCGAACCTTAAATCAGCACAAAACATAGTGGCAAAGGAATCATGCAGCTGTAATGGATTATCCCATTTGAAATGAATGAACTTCCATCAGAGTGCAACACATTCAGCACATTAACTGTGATTTAGTGAAATGGTTTGTGCTGTTATGTTTTACATTGACTTGCAAACCCCAACATCTCCACAAAAGTGTGTATGTGTGTGTATGGGAATGTGCTTTTGCAGTTTTATAAGAATAAAATCAAAGAGAGAGCTATCTTCAGTCAACTACTTTACATGAGATGAAAACATAACAGATTTCCTTTGGTTTTGGAGATTCACATTCCATCCATCATGCCATCCACCAATACATCAACTCCAATGTTTCCCTGTGAGACCATATTTCTATACTGAAACTATAAATTAATTCCACAATGGCTTAAAAATAAATCAGATCCACGTGAAACAAATTGCATTCCATAAAATTCTTTAATGTGATTTGACCATCTGGTATGACTAGGCCAGAATGGCTAAAGGCTGACTAGTTTACAGCCTCTACAGATGGAAGAGAGATCTGGCAGGGCTTGAACTCTAATGTAACTCAGGCAAAAATCGACACTCTCTCCCTTACATACCAATGCAGATCTAAGATCTGTCTCTGCATGTATCTTCGTATTACTTTCAAATAGGTTTGCATGGGTGTTCAGACAAGCAGCAGGCAACCAGAATCTAAAGGTTTTACAATGGCTTTGATATGATGACACATTTTCAAAAGAGAAAAAAAAGGGATTGGAAAATAAAGCAGAGTTTTTAATTCAGTTAGACTGTGTTTCTGCAATTATACCAATTATTTAGAAAATGTTAACATGTTAACATTTGCTGATTAGCACTAAAAAAATGAGGATGACAGAAATTACTTACTGGACAATTTAAGAAATTAACCTGATAATGGTGATGGAGTAGTTTTTATGGGATCACTACTATTCGTCCATTGGGGAACATTAATCTCTGCAAATAAATACTTCAATGTGGTGCTATGTAAGATCTCAGTCCAGAGAATATGAGGTGTTAAGTACAATTAGGATGTTTTTTTGGACTGTTTTTGTATGATTGTTGATGTATCGTTGCTTTATATCTGTGTCGTATGTTTGTCTCTTGAACCGAGCTGCCTTACGATGCAAAATAAATTTCAGTGTGAACTGACAATAAAGTATCGTATCGTATCGTATCGTATCGTATCGTATCGTATCGTGTTTCTAGGCAACTAATTATATAGTTGATTCGATATTTTAGTCTGGACCAGAATGGACCTACTGACTGACAGACAGATATTACCATCCCTACAGTTGTGTTAAAAAACACAACTCATTCCAGCTACACCTCTAGACATGTCTTCAGTGATAAAGTGTAAGATACCCAGACAACATGTTTGGAATAGTCCTATACCAAAAACACGTGGACAAGACTGCATCCATCAGTGACACCATGCTGAAATCACAAGCAGTTTGTCCAGCCTTGCTGAGGAAAATGTGTCTGTTTTGTGTGTGAGGCCTTTACTTTATCACTGCCCTGAGAGGATTAAACAATGTAAAATAATGAAGTTTACTGTCTCTTCCCCTTATATTCACTATATCTATCACTCTATCTCCGTTTCTCACATATATTTACACAGACTCACATATTGTATTCCCTTCAGGTTTATGCATGTCAGCTGTTTCTACATAATGGTATTTTCCACCTCACCACTCCACAGGATGGATTATCCCTATAGGTGGGAAAGTGGTAAGAGTGAAAAGGTACACACAGAGCTCAGAACTACAACATACTAAAGCAGATAGTTACACACTAAAAAAGCACAGGTTCTCATACACAGCTCATTAAGTTGTAGCAAACTATCTTATTATCACTTTACATTAGCAGTCAACCAACTCAGACAATTATGGAAGAAAAAATCCACAATCCTTTCTGCATAGGTTCATCTCCAGACAATGTGCTCACAAACAACCTGGTATGCTCTTATTATTCATGAATATGCTAAAGCCGACATGATTGTCAAATGCATGACATCTTGTTTTTTATGCTCTGATTGACTTTGGAGGCATATAAATCTTCATATTAACTCCTTCAGAGAAGTAGAATATTCATGCCAAAGACAACAACCTATTATGCAAGCATGCATGACATCTGCACGACATGGAAAGGATGTATCTATAAGTCCATGCTCTTAGAGTGAGTGGCACAATGGCACATTTGCAGAAATCACTGTACTTCATCACTTAAAAGCAATACAGCAAGCAACAAACCACAAGCTCTAATATCACACAAGTAATGCTGTTTAAGGAGAATTTGTACTGGAAAGAACTGTAGAAAAGGTGCAGTTTAAAATGTTTTGGCCTTACTCCAGACACTTATGCTGTAACAAGAGTATCTGGGCAGTTAGGAATTCATAATGACTCTACAAAGTACCATATTAAAGTGCAGTTAAAGTAATGGGTTTTGACTATGGTTCTAAAAAGGGCCTACACAATCTCACTCACCACTGCAGACAAGTGAATCATCGTTATCTTCCCAATCCAGGTGATCGCTTCAGGGCGGAGAGGGGAAAATTATCCCCTAAAATACAGAAAAAGTTTCATCCAAGCCAGGCAAAAAAGTCTGGACTATTATATTCCTGCACAGAGTGTTATCAGTGATAATCGACTGTATGGTACAAGAGAATCAATATGTGTATCTAGTTGTCTATATCTGAGTGGAAGTAGGTGTGAGGAAGTAGGTGTGTTTGACTGTGTGTAAGAGTGAATGAATGATATAGACTTTGTTTCCTGGGCTCTGTTGAAGCAAGGAAAAACCTGGGAAGAGGGGTGGGAGTGGAGCTGCTGCAACCTGTTGGCTCAAAGAGAGAGAGAGAGAGAGACAGAGAGACATAGACATGGACAATGAGAGATAGAGAAGTGGGGATTGCTGAGTACTGCTAAGAATGCATTGCTGTGTATGTATACTGTATGTGTGTTTACATCTGTGCACACACACGTAGAAGTGTAGACATAGTCAAGATTTCACCTTGGGTAACCAGAGAAATGGAATAAAATTACATTGAACATTTGCAGGTAAAGACCGCCATTATCTACAGTCATACTGTAAGTTAAATCCTTCAGTCAGGAAATTGAAAATTCACCAAAACTGCTTTAGCTACACAAATACTTGGAGACTGGACTGAGCAATTTAACAATACTTTACTGTGGTTGTAACCTACCAGTGTGTTGAACACCAAATAAGCAGAATACCAGATGATAAAAGCACCAGACACAGCCATGGTCAGTTTGTTTACGCATGAGTTCTTGTATTCACATCATAAAGCTGTATTCGTGGTTTGTAAACTCACACTTAACTTAACCAAACTAGATTGTTGAGCAAACATCTTCTCAAAACAGAAAGCAGAGCAAAGAGGATTAATGTGTCATGTTTTACAAGACCATTTCAGTTGATGTGTGTGTGTCTGTGTGTGTGTTTTGTGTATGGTGATAGGTCACCTTTAATGGTAGACCCCAGGAATGTGGTGACCAGTTTAATAGGGTTTAGCCAGCTGTCAGTCGTGACATACTATAACTCAACACACACTCTGAAGGTGGGGCAGAAGCAGGATCTAGCTGAGGTGCAGATTTAGATGATGGTGTAAATATTGGAGAAGGTACAACAATATGCAATTATACAGGGGTAATATACGTTTGAAACTATTCATTACTGTCAGAGATACAAAATTACAGTGGCAGCTGCTGTAAAATAGTCTCCCTCTCTAGTCATGTAATATATCTAGTTTCTGTAGCCGCGTCACTGCTGTACATTCCCAAACAAATCCTTTTGAAACTGATGTGGATCAAATTGTAAAACTGACGGCTAATTCTGCTCACAGGAGTGTGAATGTTGTCAGCAAAGTGGCATTTTTGTGGTAACTCAAGAACTTCTACAGCAAATCCATGTGTGTATAGTGTCATAAAACAGAAAGGTGGTATATTGAGGTCAAACCAAGCTGCCCTGCCACTGATCCTCAACACATGTTAAGAAAGTTCAGGAGGGCAGATCAATCAGGACCACTGTCACTGCAGTCAAAGGTGAAAGTGTCTCCGTGCGTATATCTGTGTGTGATTTCACCTTATTCTGTAAATAGCGTCTCAATGTCAAGAGAATCCTTTTGAGTGGGACATAACCTTAACTAATATTTATTATGCCTACACCTTACACTGTAAACATTCACCCCTTTAGAATCTTCATAGCTTCCTGCGCACTTTTACATCATGCGTGAATGAGCCAAACTGTCTGTCAGTAGCAGGTCTGATTAGAAATAAAAGGTGTTGTGGACCTGCTGGGGGTATTCAGATGGGAAATATTAACCAGCCTTGTCTCAGCTAATTGCACTCCTTCTCTGAGTGTGTGTAAGTTCCCCCCAGTCACAAGAGGTGCCGGCTCAAAAACAAGCTACAGTATGATTAAATTTACGCTGTAGGCTAACTACAGAAAACAATCATGTGCATTGGGAATAAAGCTAAAACATTTAAAAAAAACAGACGAAGAAGAAAAGAGGAAGGGAAAACTAGCAAAAAGACAGTAACTTAGCAAAGCTATCCGGACAGTAAGGGTGTGTGAGTTGGGTTATTAAGGCTGATTGGGTGAGAAGGGAGTAAATATTAATAATAAAAAAAAATGTGTGTACGCAGCTACATAAGAGTTACATGTGTGTATGTGCTAATTGCTTATTATGAATCACATGTGCTGGATAACTTCACTGACAGACCAATAAAAATATCATTCACAGGTAATCGCATTGGTTATACAATAGCTGATCTTAAGTGGGAGTTAATCTCTATCTTTTCTTGCATATGTCATAATGGAAGAAATAAAAAAAAATATTGAGACATCTTTAACATTTTCCTGTTTCTTAAAAGCCATATCAATTGCATAACTACTGTATTACCACTGAGGCCACTGATGATGTACAAAATGAAGGTACAAGTGGATATAATTACCCATTAATATTCTGTTTGGAAGATCCTTGGTCATTCACCATTCATGCCTCGTGGCAGCTTTTCAAAGAGCTCTACTTCTAATTTGATGAAATACAGATTTAATGCATTTCTAAAATCTTCATTTCTTTGCCTCATTTTTTTTTTTGCTCCACTGGCTCCATCACAGATGTTATGCGAATCAAACATTACTTTAGCTGCCGGTTGTAAAGCTCTCCATTAATTGTACAATTTCTCACATGGCACTTTAATTATGTAAAGTTGAGGCTTTGAGTTGAAATTCAGAATTGATTATTTCCTTATACAGCGTTCTGTATAATCGGTGGGTATATTAGTGTAATATCATTAGCTTGATCTTAAAATGGAGATGGTGGAGTGTTTTTTTCCCCTGAAATGTATTAGAAACTCTGAGCTGAACTTTGACCACCTACACTTTGGAACATTTTACAAATTAAATTTTCAGCATCACGACATGTCACCTGCTGGTGTAGTGTGACATCAGCCGTGGAGGCTTGTTTTCCCATGCTGGTATTTCATTTGCTTTACTGCCTCCATTTGTGTGGCATTAATGTAACTATTGATAGACTGACAGCATGAGATGCATGTCTGGCAGATTTGATCTGTTTTTTGTTTAATGCTGTTGTTGTTGTTGTAGTTTCACAGCATGAAGATGGGCAGTCTTTCTCTGACCGGAGGCTAATGTAATTCTGATTCACATCCATAAACCATACAAGCTTGGCAGAGTGCCCAATGCTACTTACTACAAAAGGTGTGATCTGTTTGAAGTACGTTGAAGAACGTATACGTACAAATACAGGCACACCTGCACACACATAGAGCTGTAACGCACATAGACAGGATAAGCTAAGATGTGCACAAGACACTGTACTCAGTGTTTGCCTCTCGCAGACAATCTTTGTTATGATAAATTCATTTCACAAACCATGCAACGTTCCACCCCTTACTGAGATACGAGCTGTCATGGCAACAGAAGAAAACAGTGGTTGCAGCATGAAGGCTGGTTTGTAGGGACAAGCTGCACCAGAGCAGAGAATTGAGATGCAGCGGACGTCTGGGCTGAAAGAATTAGTCATGAGTGTGTGTCCAATTACCACTCTGAAGTCAACAAAGGATATCAAAATAATGAACAAAAACAGTTCTCTTCACTGTGCTTAAGAAGACATGGTGTCACAGTAAATCCAATATTCACCACAAACAGAAAACCAGAGATGCATGTGTAGAAATGTGAGTCAATAACCTCACAGAAACAAGCACTCAACAAGTATACTGTCAATTTTGTCTTACACAATTTGCCTTACCACAACAGCAAAAGTATAGTTCATCTTGCCTTGTTGAATACCAGAGATAAAAATCAGTGCATAACGAACATCAGATTTCTATTTATTATAATTACAGCCGCATATAATGAAAAAGCCACCCAGACAGTTAAAATGTTGTGACTGTAGATTTTGTTGCTATGTACTATGTGCTATGTTTATAAACTATGTTATGTTCGTAGTAATAACTATGTTATTAATATACTGTAGGTCATGCAGAGCTAAAAACTGTGCTTGCTGACAGAGTTTGTATATTAATTTGCATCTCAAGAGCTACAAGCATGTGTTGGGCCTGGAGAGACGGTTTACATGCATGTGTCATTTTTAAGAACTGGACAACCCCAGACGGTCAAAGGGCAGCAGCTGTCCTGAACCTTTCAGAGAAACAGATAAGGTGAGGTGGCGAGTGAGACATTTTGTCTGTCAAAAAAACAAAAACAAAAAACAATGCAAGGCACTGAGTGAGTTTCTGAGTCACTCAGACAGCTCAGTGCAAAAGATGAATCCTCAAGAGTTAAGTTAGATGATGTCATGCCTTGCTTCCAAATACCCCTGTGTCTGTATAACTCCAACACTCACAGGATTTGACTGAACTTGTTTAAACAGCATCTAGAGAGAAATTTTACTGTGCATATATAATGACGCTTTGCTCAAGGGGAAAAAATAAAACCTTCAGTACTTCAAAAACGAACGATTAACTCTGTGTGTATATATGTGTGTGTACCTTCATTCATCTGTGTTATTTTACTATATATCAGACAGGGTGCCTGTCTGCCTGCATGCTGCACTACAGTACATCCTGCGGACTCATACTTTTTTATCACTTGGCAGACTCAGTGTTTGGCTGCAAAGCAGAAACATAGAGATTTAGCTACTGACTTGTAAATCCAGGTGTTTCTGTGAAATGATACTGCTTGGTAAAAGCATGGGAATTTTCACTAAACTCCGACAATTAAACTTGACCTATATCAGAGACTACACGGGTAAAGTAAACAAAATTTATAGTCTGATGAGAATGCTTAAAACACATAACCTCTGTATAAACCATCTGGTGGAAAATGACAGAAAAGTTTTTGTGGTATTTGTTGAATACTCAATATTTCAATGTAGCATTTATGTTTATGAACATAGCATAATAGTTTATAAAATAGTTTCAATTTTGTATGTTAAAAAGCTTTGTTTTGTCCACTAGTGCATCATCCATATAATCCAGACCTTGACTAGTCATACTGATCCCTCTGTAAAAACACAGAGAGTTTAGTTATAGAGGTTATCATGCTGATGGAGTTACCTGCAAGAATTATGATTTTGTACTTTTTCTGCACAGGTTACCCTAATCCAGCTTTAGTGAGCAGAGCAGAACAGAATTTAAATGAGCTCACAGAGCATGACCGTGAAGGACAGTACAACATTTATTAAGGTATGCCGTGGAGCCACATTAGAACAGTGTTAAAATGACTATAGCCAACAACATGATATTTAGGATATAGTTAGGAGTTACCAGGGGAAAAAAGCTTTCATAGGTGCAAAGACAGAAGAAGACCATAGAATTCAGATATGAATTATTGTAATTAAAACCACACATTTTAATTCTACACCTACTGAAAGTGGTCTAAAATATTGGTTTGGGATTTTTCAAGTTGATTATAACAAAATATTAAAGTAGCTAAATGCACAGTCTAGGTCTTGGCCTTGTAACTATCACTGCTCTGCACAGTGTCTGTCGCATTTCACCTGGTGCTCGACTATGCTGTATGAAGTGGGACAAGAATTACAGATGTATTGTCCACTAGAAGGTATTTGAAAGTTTGACTTTTCTGTCCATTTGGTGGAACTCAGCTCCACTATGTTCCCTCTAAGCATATACATTTTAAAAGCAGCTCACAAATATATAGTTTAATCTTAAAACAAAAAAGAAACCAGTTTCCTAAAGCAGCAGTGTACTATATGTAGCAAATATAACTCAGCCTGGTCTATTTAAGTTACATTTGCTGATGAAACTATTTTCATTAGTGGATTAATGCATATTTAATACATTAGAAATAATTACATCAGCAGGATAGTGCACTTGAACCATGTGTATGTCAATTACATTGAAAAAACACGTTGCTGTTCAGATGCTGAGGCTTGTTCAGGCTAGAAACAAACTACTCTTTTATTTAAAGTTGGTTGTTTAATAGGATTAGTGGGCAAGAAAAACTCTCTAGCCTCAGATATTCTGAATTTTCAGTTATTTCACTGGGGACAGTTTACCATTCATCCTGACTTTAACAATAATCTGGATCATATGTGAGGACTGTATACTGAATACTGTATAAATAGTGTATAAACGCACTCTAACAGTCAGGCAATGAACTCAGTGGAATGTGTCCTCTTGTGTTGTACAGTGTTGCATGTAAGCCAGGGCTGAGAGATGACACACACACACACACGCATACACACACACACACACACACACACACACACATTACATGTAGAGACAGGTCTGCCTTATGTCTGCTGAGAACAGTTCACTGGAGCGCTGCAGCAGTACTCAGTGGATTGGAAAATGGTCAGGGGGACGGACGGCTGCTTTATGTGCATTATACAAAAGTAAGTGTCTCTGCATATAAAAATGATATCTGACAGAGATGTGAAGACGTAAATGATGTTCAACAACGTAGAACAAAGGCAGACACATAATGCCTAGCATTATTTACAATCTGGTGTATGTTTTCATTAACTGCAGGTAAGGTTGCCTTTTATGGACCTTCATAATTTTCTGATTTTATGGAAACAAGAACAAAATAAAGTTAAACACGTACCCTCTATTATCCACCAACAGGGTCCTTTTCTATATAAAATTCATGCTCACTGAACTCCACAAACCCAGACTAGCCAGTAACTCACAAATTCATTATAGCTTGAACATGTGGTAGGGTGAAGAATTTCAAAGCAGGGGACACCTGGGGGATTTCACATCTGTCACATAACCTTTGTCCTCATAACACACCTCTGCCTCAGCTCGCTCTGCTGTAATCTCTGCTGTCTCTTTTGACTATTCACCCCCATCAAGTGCTTCTTGAAATGTCCCACTTTGGTCTAATTTATTATGCACAGCACAGCTGGGGGTATGAGGACAGCAATTTGTTAGATAGTTGGAGTCTAAACCTCCTCAGGATGCTACGAAGACAAAATTTTCAGTGGATCACAAGACTTCATGGGAAATTAACTGTGGGTGTATAAAGCAGCAACTTTTGGGAAAGGAGAAGGCCGGAAAAAAGAGCGGGAAAAGTGGGATATACAGTGACAGAGAGGGAGGAGAGATGCAGATACCATGTTCTCATTCTAAAAAAACAGAGGAAGGGTCATGATTTTTGACTGGTGGAGATGAATGCAAGAACTGAAGAGCGCGAAAGAAGGAAAGTACAGTTTTTGTTAACACATGGTGCATCTGAAGACGTTCTGGCTATTACAGTATGATTCAACACTTCTCATGGGACAGGAAGGAATGGGGAAAAATGAAATGATCTCAAGAGGCAGACCAAGGAGAATACCATCTGCAGAAAGAGAGAAACACATGGAGGAAGAGGGAGAAAGGGTGAGACAGACATAAGGACAGGAAAAAAGAAAACGGAAAGAGAGAAATGGGAGATGGGGGAGAGGAGACAAAAGGTTGAAAACTGCTGTCATCACCCTTTGGAGGTCCATCAAAGCAAAGGTTTAAAAGTATGATGAAAGGGCAAAACCTTTAAAAAAGAAAAGGAACAAATAAGAGCACACATTCACACTTTCTCTCACTGTCATACACACAAATGCTGTGAGATCTCTCTATGCTGTCATAGAAACACATTAACACAATCCCATCTCAATCATCACATCACATCACAATCTCCTTTTCCTTTTACCCTGTTCAGCCCAGCTGGACCCTGCTCCCCTCAGGCAGCCATTCCCTGGTTCTTAGGTGAGGTCAGGTCACACTGGAGGGGGGTAGTATTGCTCCAGTAGGAGATTTGTCTGGACACCTCCACCTACTGAAATCTTCCTTTGCCTGACCCCACACCCTGAGGGGATCAGTCAGGTTAGGCATGAGGGGGACAGACACACACGCAGTAGATGTAGTCTTTCTGTAGACTCACTGGACAGTATTAGTGGTGTTGGCTTGTCACAGCTGAAAGTTTTAGGTACAACAAATGTAATTTAGCTTAACAATGGCAACTTAGTTTACTCATTACATAAGAATCAGTCTAAACAGTTATTTTACTTACTTCTTTAATGAAGGAAAACTGAATCACTTAGTGACAATGGACCAATGAACTCACCAGGAAGCTTTGTAAAGCTATGGGGAGTTTCTCACATTGACAGTTCACACACTGACAATGTGAACCACTCTCACATCTCTCTCTTAGCCAGCAGCCACTTAGCTTAGCTTAGCATACTGACTGGAAATAGGAAGAAACAGATAGCATGGCTCTTCCCAAAGGTAAATATAAACGTACATGTCTTACAATCGCTAATTTACACTATATTTTCACTAAATTTCATTCAATTTTCATCTAACAAAGTGAATAAGTGTATTTCCCAAACTGTTGACTGATTTGTTCAAGGTTAATATGTGATGTATTACTGAAAAAAGAAGTTTAATGAAGACACCATTTATGGTTATAAGAGTAATTTAGGATCTGCTACACACTATTAAATTACACATAAAGCACAATATATTGTGTTATGTTATGTATTTGTTTGTATTTTACTTAAAGGCACAGACAATACGACCAATACCTGCATAGACAGTATGTACATTAATGAGTTCTAGCATTTGCTCTGTGAGACATCCTCCCACCTGTGTATCTGTATACTGATGAATGGTGAGTTCCTTGGTATGCACTCTGTATTGATTATTGCAATTACACACTATTACGGTTCTATTATCCGCACTGACTGTCTTTAATTACACTAGAGAGCAAGAGGAAGAGTGAAGAAGTGGAACGAGAGAGACAGTGAAAGTGAGAGAGAGAGAGACACTACACAGATAGATAGATGAAGCGAGACACTGCACCAAACTAATTAAAACAGAAACTTTTTGTTTCAGCAAGTTGACAGGGAATGAATCTGGCAGGGAATTAATCTGTCCGCAGGGAACACAGTGAAGAGTTATACGCACACACAGGGAGGTGCAGTGCAGAGTGCCGTTGCCATAGTTACTGAGTGTGGTGCCACATCATGCGGCAGAGTTAATGCAGAGGTATATATGTGTGTATGTGTCTTATTTAAGCTTTCATTATATTACCACCATGACCTATTCCAACATCCTGTAAACAAGCACACAGAGAAAAAGGTTGCGGAGATAAATCCGGTGTGTTCTGTTGCAATACCTTAGTCTTTGCTGTTGGTAATCTGTAGCTCTTACCCTTAAGGAGAAGCATCATTTGTGCTTATGAAGTGGGTGACGAGAGACTTAAACAAAATATTTGACAAGCAAGATAAGCACTCAAGGCCTAAAGAAAGTTTTTCTTCTGGTTGGTCACTCACTGTACATAGATAGATGCATTCCTACATGACTAACTTCTCTCATATCTCAATAGAGTTAGCAGGTTGTGTGAATATGTGTGATTTTGTGCTTTTCCCACACAGAGAAAACTGATATTTTAAGGAAAATCAAAGACTGGTGTTATAAACACCAGGGAGCTTCAAAAGCCTATCATTTAATCTCTGTAGGAAGGATGTGTATGTTTGAGCTTGAAATGAGTAGGTGTGTCCCTGCTACTCCCTCAAACTGTGCAACCCACGTGTGCAAATGATAGTTAACATGTTAACAGCTGCGTCTATAACATAATATAGCTTCACAGACTATTTTCCAAGTTAATTTTCAGCCTCATAACCCTCCCCTCTCTCCTCTTGTCTTTTCACAAGGAGTTTTAAAAGGAAAACCCACATTAAGGGAAACTACCTGCAACTATGGCCCTGTATCTATTATAATTGCCGTCTCTATAAAGCAGGGGTATCATTGAAAGCTGTTTGACATACTGTGGCAGCTCACAGTGATGGTTCTGTCCACCTGGTCTAAAGACTAGATGTCTGACAAAGAGTGCAGAAATAGGCAAGAAGGATTTCTGCTGAAAAGGCTAAAAGATGACTGGAGAACTAAAGCTCTAGGTAAGTATATGTTTGACTTCCAAAAACAGTGCTATATTTGAATAGCGTAACTGAGCACAGCATAGTTTAGGGCCTCTACTGACAATTCTGATTGGGTTGAATCTATCTGAAAATGACAGCAGGTTCAGACAAAGCTTTAACCTGTGTTGGCACAGTGAAATGGAGTGTGGAAATAGCTCTGGCAACGTGAGAGTATCATTATTTTAAACTGAACCTGACTGCTGAACATGACTGAATACATTAGCTGTCTAAACATCATCTCTTTGTACTTCTCAGTACAAACTAACAACATTTCAAGAGATTTACTTTTATCTTTAAAGGAATAAAATCACACTTACACAGTATTGTAATGTTTTTCTTTCTACGCATTTGTGTGTCCACATTTTACCCAAACTTAATAGAAATGGAACGTTGCTATAAAACCTATGTATGTCTATAGTACATAAGCTCAGGTATTGTAATAGTAAGAAGTGAACTGATATTTAGATACTTAATAATAAATTACTTAATACTTAAATAATTTTGTGTCATCACTGACAGGAATAGTGTCCCACGACTCTAATTTTATCTATTAAATATGCTATATGTAATGATCCATACAGTAATTGTGTAATTGTGGCACCACAGGGTTTTATTTTGGGAATGCAAACAGCTAGATTCATCAGTACTGTTTGTGTGTGTTAAGTCAGATTTGAGTTTGGATTTTGATGCATTATTACTGTCTTTTGCATTTTAACACACAGTAGAGAAAAAGTAGAAACATGTTCAACCTATAGAGGCTTACCTACAGTATGTAAAAAGTTAGTACAGTGTATCATAGAACATATATATTCTCATGTATATTACGTATAGTATGATATTGTAAATTACCAAGAGGTGTAGCATAGTATAGTACAGTATAACATAGTGTAGTATATTAGCATACAGCATAAAACTAGCATAGTTTAGTATTGTATAGTATAAAACAGTATATTATACTATAATATAGTCCAGTATAGTATAGCAGTAGTATAGTAAAGTACTATACTATATAGCACCATATAATTGAGTATAATACAGTTTAACAGTAAATGATATTTATTTATACTGTGTGCATAATGTAGTATATTATAATGTAGTACCATATAGTACGGTGTAATAAAGGGCAGTATAAATACTGTATAGTATTGTGTAGTACCATAGTATAGTAGTAGTAGTATAGTAAAGTCCAGTGTAACTTAAAATTACACACTATAATAGTCTTCTATAAAAATCACTTATTAGTGTGTTATGCATACATTTTCTTGATGGGAGTTAGTATCTTCAGAACTGCAGCATTATTTCAATCTATTCTAAACTGAAAACACTTCAGGAGCATAGTGCAGTATTAGATTCAAAGGTGATATTGACTCAGTCAGCCAAACTGATAGTAGTGTTTCCGTTATTTCTTTCCATTTCTGTTATTTATCACAACATTCTTCTTGGAATGAAAATATGGATTAATTCTCTTTCTTCCTATTGCTCAAGTCTTACAAATATCATAAAAAAATAATTCATAGCACTGGGCACTTGAGCTTTGTGAAAATTGATAACGTGCTTCTGCATATCTTTGCCATCACAACTCTTTCTTGCAGACATAAATCTTAGATGCAAGCTAGTCTTAGTTTCTCCCAGAAAATGTGCTCTGCTTTTTTCTTTGTGAAAAGTGTTGCTGTCTTGACGAGTTATGTCTGGATGAAAGTGTGTGACATGTTTATTTTTGGTGAAGTGAAAGAAGATGAGTGTTTGAGTAGACAGTGTGGTATGTAGTACACACATACTATATGCTGTTAAAACTTCCTTTGCCATGGACAATATTTAGCAAAGTTTTGTGATGCATATAAGCCAACAAAGGTAAAAAGACAGCTGTTGCTATTAACAGATATAACTTCCCTGGGTGTGTTCATGCAAGACATTGTCATCAAGCACAAAAAAGCCGTAACATGTATTATGCTTTTATCCATTTCAACATTTGTGAACATGTAAAACCACAAAGAAGTAGGCTTGAAGACAAAGACAGACAGTAACAGACGAACATGTCAAAAAGTCATTGACAAGCAGAGACAAAGGTGTATAAAGGAAGATCCAATGTAATGTTAGTGTGCAGGTAGACAACATGATAAGCTGTAGTATGGGGTGCTGACTGCAGTGTAAGTGGGTTAGACCCCAGGGGCCCAAAGACACTGTCTGGTTTAAAACTGCCAAAGAATTAAGACAGGGTTGGAACATCTGCTGCCTGAGAGGAAGACAGACAGTGATGGATGGCCAGGTGTCTTTTGTGTGTGTAGAAGAGCTACATACACACAATCCAGGAAACACAACATGAATATGTGCGCATTCACATGCACCTACAAGCAGACTGGCTGAGGATTCAGTTAAGTAAATGATGCACACATCTGTGACAGATGACTATTTAAATTTACTGTGATTCACCAATAAACATTTGTTAAATTCACAAACACAGAAAATGTGAAAGATTGTGTGCAACACACACACAAAAGCTGACAAAAACATTAATGTGTGTCTGATGGCTCACTGTTTATGACCTGTCAACAACTTCCATATGAACACATTTCCAGTTGAATAAATAATCCCATCAGAGGAGATAAAGATTAATGATGTATTTATCATCCAATGACAAGAGCCCCATGCTACATATAAAAGATCAGTATCTAGATGTCAATGGCAAATCCTATTTGATGAGATTACTGAATAGCAGGAAATACAATGCCACTTCACTGACAGGAAAATTAATGCTACATTTATATAACATGACATGTACCATACACTTTGTAGACATGAACCTTTCCTAGATTAACAGATACCTCCTTTGGTTATGAATCTGTACATATTAATATGAAAGGGGAAAAAATAGCTGTTATGTTCAACACACTACTGTATTTATCATGACTGAAAGACTTGCTCATCAATCTGTGTTTGAGTCATAATGCGTATTAACACTAGAAACCCTTAGGCCAGTAAAACAGTAATTCTACAAAGAAAAGCATGACTTTCACTATGTCACTGGCCACTTTATTAGGTACACCTATATCACTGTCAGTAATGTGATAATTCTACTGTATGTTTATCACTGAGGTCATAGTGACTGATGGAGTCTTTCTGACAGTTTTAACAGAGAATCCATGGCAGAGCTTTTGTAATGGATTGCATTAGATTTTACAGGTGTACCTAATAAAGTGACCAATGAGTGTATGTGGTCTTTAGCACCATTGGTTATCAGGTATACAGTATAGAGAAGTGCAAAAGATCCAAGCATGTTGTGGCACGAGTAACAGATGACAGGAAAAGGCAAGTGCAGAAATCTAACCTCAAGTGTTTGGTTTGGGCATATTACATCACAATCTGTGTACTGTGGTTTGTGGTGAGATAGCAACCAATGTGTGGTTTTACGGCTGACTGTTACCTTTTGCAGATACAGATCTTTTTTTTTTATGTAATTTGCAATTTTTGTGTAACATAGACATTTTAAGTTATCTGCTTTTACATATTTACTGAATGGGAGACTTAATTTAATTTTTTCAACAACTTTGTTAGATGTCAGATAACTAAAAATATTAAAATCTATCCCTCCATGTTGGTATCTCCACCCACTCCAGCAGCTGGGTTTGGTCTGGGTCTGGGTGAAGAAGTGGAGCTAGGTACTGCAGGGGTCTTGCGTCCAGTGGGAATCGGTGGCAGGATGGGTTTGACGTCAGATCCAGGGCGTTTATCCGAAGAGGGAGACGTGGCTGCAGCTAGTTGATCTGGGCAGGTGGCGTCGGGGGTTTGGCCTGGTGTCAGGTGGTCTGAAATTAAAATACTTCATCTAATACAAGCTCAGCTGTAAAAACAAATCTTTACAATTTATTACATTATCTTACAATGAGATGTAGTATTCAGGTAATTTACTAAGTTATTTAAACTTAGCACAGCAGGCATGCAAAGATTTACTTGCTTAAAGTGATGTATATACTGATGTACTATATAACAAAATGTAAATTCCTTAAATTATAGAAAAATTACAATAATAACCTTTGAGTGTTTCCAAGGTGTGTCCCACGACAGAGCTATCTAGCGGTTCCATTAAGCCAGCCAAGGCCCCAGCTGAACTGGGCACAGACAGAGCTGAACTGGCATGAGACTCATCAGAGCTGCTTGTGAAAGGGGGGAAAAAGAAGGAGAGTAAGTCAAACCGCAGACACAACCACAGATGCGGGGGAAAAGAGAGAGACGAGGAGAGAAAAGGGAGAAAGAGGTTCATGCAGTGAGAGGTGTAAGTTGGGCAGCAATGCTACAAATAATGTTGTAAAACAGTCTAGTGACAAAAATGAGAAAAAAAGGTTGTGAAAAGCCACTGCAAAAACAAACTTTGGCAGAATGTGGTTTTGGAAATGTTGCCATCAAAGTGTGAACAGGATTAGTGTCCTTCTTGGTGTTTAATGATAGCACAAACCAGAGCTGGGGATACACTAGAGAGTATTTTTGACTGAATGCTTGATATCTACAGTTGATCATAATTTGGGGATGACTAACGGTACTCAATAAACAAATACATACAGGTTTCTGCCATTTTTTCCCCACACATATTCTAGACCTTACATGTTCAAGCACACATGCACACAAACACTCATATACTACACAAAAATCCCACCAGAGAAATACAGGAGGATCTTTTGTTACAAAGTATGAGCTAGAAACATACAAGTAAAGACACATCCCTATTAAGAGCGGTGCCAACAAGTAGACAGATGTCTGGAATCTGCTACAGAAATACTGAAGGGCTGAGGAATGCTAACTTTACACACTTGGGGCATGTATCACTCAAACAGTGATGACAGAACTTGTAGACTTTCAGTAACTTTATGAAACGTACCTTCTGGGAAAATGATCCCAATGAGAACAAATTAACTTTGACTGGACACTTACTGTATCTCTGGATCTGTCATCTTAAATGCCTTCTTTTTTAAAAAAGTACTGAAATAAATGGTATTATTTGTATGGTATTTGTATTGTACAGAGAAAGCTGTGTGCTGTTACACACACACCACACATACATAAGCACACATACTACGTCAAAGTCTGCCATGGTATGGTAGATGATTAAATCCATATTTCTGCAGAAAGCTTGTTTATTGTGTGTAAGTGTACACACAAGGGAGTCAAAAAGCAACAAAAGCTATAAAAACACAAATTATAACTGGGTATATTTGTGTGTAAGTAAGTGTGTGCATGTGTGTGGGATGTGTGCTCAGATATGTCCCCAGATAGCTTGTACCAGTAAAATGATCTCAATAAAAGCGAACATGTTGTAAAAACAGGTCTAGAGTGTAAAGAATACTTCTACAAAAGCACTTTTCTGTTTCTAAATCTTCAGATAATATTTTCATAAAACTTCAAGACTTCCCTCAGATTCTCTCACCTCATCATAAATCGACAAGCTTTTCTTATGAATTTAGAAACCATATACAGAGTCAAATCTCACAGGCCTTAGATCTATGTGTCTGTTATTCTCATACAGTAACATCCGGTCTTTCTTGTGACTGTATGAGCGCCTGTGAGTGTTTGTGTGTGTATTCTTACCTGCTGTCCTCACTAAAATGGGTACCAGAATCATGAGTCTGCAGTGATGATGGTGCTTTTTGAGCAGAGCTGAGGCAAACAAAAAAATAAGACTAAATTGCTAAATTGGAAAATTCTCCTTCACCAGTATAAATCATATGAAACAGTCCACTAGAACGAAATGTGCATTCATTCTTTTTTCAGGCATATTTAGTATTGTTAAAAGGGGTGAAAGGTATATTTTAGGACAGATGGTTGAAAAGCGCCTCTAGACGAGCCCATCATAATAACAAACAGTTATTTTCAAATCATTTGGGCACCTGCCACTTCACCCTCAAGGTCAAACAGTAACCCAAAACAAACCATTAAAACGCAGTTAGGACAAGTGCTCCAATTAAACCAATTTGGCCCAGCTGAGAGTGCCCTCTTGAAATTAAGCATTAGAGTGCAGTGAAGTGTGTGCTACTTGTAATGAACCTTTTGAAGAGCTGGCTGTAGACCTTTGGACTCCTCCCAACTATGGCCTCTCTCACCAGCCGCTCTCGCCTACTGATAGAAGCAAGCTCCTGCAGAGAGGAGAGGCAAAGAGAATGAAGAGGAGGAGGAGATGAAGCAGGGGGAGTGAGAGCAAGGGGAGATAAACAGAAATTGCAGATGACAAGGAGGAAGGAAAAGTTCATGTGGTGATTAAAGGGAAGTGCAGGGAGGGAGAGTGATGATGCATGGCAGTGTGATGAGGAGGAAAGGGAAAGAGAGGATCCTGTGAGACAATTTGTGATTATTTTTCCACAAATTTGATGGAGGTCTATTTAACATTCACTTGCATGCTTCATTAACAATACATTTTTCATCAGACATATTGTAACTCACTGCAGGGCTCGTCTGAGGGTTGAGCTCTGCCTGGATCTTGGTAAAATAGTTTCTATAAGAAAGATCTGAGGGGTCAAGAGCTGTGGCAGAGTGTGACGTGAGCATGCCTGACTCTGACCTCGACAGGGGTAAAGGTGGCTTCTCCTCTGGCTCATTACTTGAAGCTGAGAAAGAGAGATTGTATACCAACACTTTATAATACTATATGTAAATGCACTCCACACCATACACCTTGACAAAATGGGTGAAGACTAATGACGATCTGAACAGGTAAACACACACCAATGGAAGTATTGTCAGGGGATGTGTTGTTTTCTCTATCTGCTTCCTCCTCTAGCAACAGGTACTCCTTCACTACCTGCCTCAGTGTGCGGTAGGCTTCTTCCCAGTCATCTATTCACATATTTAAGTATACACACACACACAAACAAAAACACACAGACGCACACACACCACACAAAAAAAAAAGCTTGTGAACAGAGCCAATGCATCTCCCATCAGAGCGCAATGAATCAAATATATGGGGATTATGACCTTAATGTAATGAGGTACATAAAAGTGATGAATGTCCTTCGCTCCCTGTATGTTCATCTCATTAAGAAAACAGCTAACATGTCTGAGTGCTTTCATGAAGGAATGATAAACAGAGCTATTCTGCAGCTATTCGCCTTTAATAAATGTGGTAATTGGATGGAGAGTGTAGTGTATAGATTTTAGTGAGGCATGTTAATTTATCTAAATCTACACCAGCGACACTTGGATGGCACTAAGCAAGGGTAAAAGTCTATAGTGACAAACTGCCTGTGACCAAAGACCTCCAATTTTTTTCTTATTAACATCATTTTCAAAGTCATCATTTTCTTAGCTTAAGACTGATACTTCTAGAAAATTAATTGTTAATACGACTGTATTAGACATTGGAGAATATCAAATCATAATTAATATCTAATATCCAACCAATTATGTTTACTTATTTATTTAGTTTTCTTGCCATACCACAGGCGATAACCGTATCGAAGAATCCCGGTCGTTTCCTGCTGTTCTTGGCATAGAGCTCTATACGTGACACTGCCATTTCAATCTGTGCTGGGGTGTAGAGGCCACGGCTTTTCAGGCGGTCCTTGTACTTTTCCACTTGGCTGGGGAAGAGCAGGATGTATCGAGGCTCGAAGTAGCTTTTCTTCAGACTGAACACACCCTGCAAGCATAGACAAACTATTTACATTTATGTAGCAAAGAAGGTTTAATATTGAAGATAGTGTAGGTTAATGCAACTAATCAAACAATAAATATAATACATAAATCATAATAATAACATAAATAATGTGATATATACAGTACATCCTATGTTTCTGGTAGATTCTATATATTTACTATGTCTCAGATATTAACCACATACAGTCCTAGCGTGCTTTATGTAAAAAATGAGTTTTCCATATGCATACCTCCAGCTCCATATGCAAACAGCAAGCCAGTCCTTCTTTGGCCACATCCTCTATGGCATCTCTGGTCAGGCCAAAGCTGTGACCCCCATATTGCATGGTCTGGATAAATTTACCCTACAAAGGAATTCCCATTATGAGAAGAAAGAATGATATTTCTATCACTGTTCATCATGTTACCAAAGTTACAATCTATATCTATGGCCTGAACATATCGACTATTTTACACACACACATGCACACCCCCACCGTGTTTGGTCAAGATAAACAACCAGAAGTCATTTGCCCACCTGTGAACTGAACTTTTGACCTAGTGTTCAGGGCAAAAAATCTCTCTTGTTGTTACTCCTCGTGATAATGATCCCTGACCTGTTCTCTGCTGGTTTAGAGGCAATATTATTTGAACAGCATAATTTTTAGTCTCATCAAACTGCGGTTGAATCCAATACATTTGATGGCATCACTAAAACAACTAATTGTTGAGCTTGACACTTTCAAAATCAAAGCAATTGGAGAGACTGATCATCTAATTTTGCATTATTTTGTTGAGTTTCCTCCCAGTAAAAATAGTCTCAGTTCAACAGAATGAAAGACTGCATTATTTAATAATAATAATAATAATGAGAAAACTTATTAACTGACATAATCAAATGTTAAATACTGTGGCTCCCGAAGGTACTAATTCAAACAGGAATTTAAGCCCCACTGAACATGTTTGTGTGCACCAACCAAAGCATTAAAACACGCAATCACAAACATAATTCTTGTAATTCCATATAACCAGACTAATAATTACTCAAACAAAATAACACTCCAGGCTTTCTTTGTGTGGCTAAGTAAAGAGTATAATAAGTACCAAGAGCTGCTAATTGGAGTTAATTTGGTATATGAACAGGTACAAAAAAATGGGTTCAAGAAGTTAAAATTGCATAGTTACTGAAAAGATCATCTGATGGAAAAAGAATTAAAGAGGAAGAGGAGAGCAAACATATGAAAAGTCAAAGCATGAAAAGTAAGAAAGGGAGGGCAGTAATAAACCAAGTAGTTGACAACAGAGGAATGGTGGAAGAAAGTGAAGAATGGACAAATCAAGTAGAGGGAGGGACAGATTGTCAAGTTAGCCTGATCCACCAGCCTGATAGTAGCATCAAAGCTCTTGCTGTGTAAATCACTACGTGACCCAGACCTCTATCCATCTTCCTGCTCCACTATTACGTAACAGGCAGCTTGACAAGACGGACAAGATGAGAAACAAATGTGTCCAACAGCCCAGGAGCCATTTGTCAGAATAAGAAAACTCTAAGTTCACTTATTCAACACTTTTACTATCTTCAAAACATGTGTATGAATGAGTGATGAGTGGATTACTGCAAATACAAAATGATCATGCAAATAAAAGTATTTGTTGTGGAATTTGACCACTGTCTGCACACTGATGACTTTCAGCCCATGTGACTCAAGCACACTTAAGATAAAGTATTAACAAAAATGGATTAACTTGTGGGTAAGCGTATGGAATGACTTATGATTCCAGGGCCTGTGATGTACAAAAAAAAAAACTTACTGTCAAGCCTACGCACCATGTGAATCATGTTCTGAAAGTCCTCCTCAGTGACAAAACGGTAATCAATTCCATTTTCCTCTCCAAAGTAGGGCCCCCTTGTGGTGTGACAGGTTCTGTTAGAACAGACATACACACAGTACAGAAACACTTCGTCTGGACTTTCACCCAACATATCCAGTCATACAATTTATGAGGCCTAACTATGTGAAAAATCCCAGACCTCTAACCACCACAGGGCCAGTAGGAGGTCTAACAGCCAGGACAAGACCCCTAGGTTTCTGGAATGTAACCAACCACTCAGGGAAAGCCAGGAATATGTCACGACCTTAAGATAAAAGATTGATTCACATACTACTCTACATGTGTTCTGACGCGTACATTTAAATGACTAGTTCTGAATTGTGAATGTATGTTAACTCATACACTGATCAGCCACAACACTAAATCCCCCTGGTGGCTTTAATGTTCATCAGCTAGTGTTCAGCTGTGTGTTCCAATATTAACTTTTCCCCATACTGACCCCCTTCCACCACAACATTCAGACCATCACATAAATTTAATGTTGGCTGTGACTATGATATAAAGTTTGACTTGATCAAAAAGCCTGGAATATTGTTACAAATTAACAACTGTTATAAATCTGAGGGACTGAAAAGAAGAGGCTATTCTACTTTTTGATGGTAACTCTTTAGAACTTCTCTAGGCACACGTTGATTTTAGTTGGCTGTCTTGGAGATATATTTTTTTTTACATATGCAGGGTTCATTTTACCTAACATATTTATTTCTATTTACACTTAAAGGGCTGCTAGTACTATTACGTCTTACTGATAATTCTTACTGAGAATCAGGATGCTCGTTTGCAGGTCTGTGCAGTGTTTTATTAATTTAGTTAATCAGTCCCAATTGTTTGGTTTATATCCTGGCAAGGTGCCTACAAAAAAATATATGCAAAAATACTGTGTAGGAGATGTACTACTTGTCATAATATCAATACTAATATCTATGCAATATTGAAATTAGATATATTTGATATTTAGTATGTTATCTTATAATGTCTTAACAATAACAATTTATTTTATTTTTAACTTTTTATTCCCAGAATTTTGTGATTTCAGATGATGTGTCTGTGGAAGTAATACTTGCACTCTAGGAGCTAAGTATGTGACTGATGCTATGTTTACAGAAATATTAAGACTGACCCATATGCAAAGTATTCGCTGAACTCCTGACACAGTCGGTGGGCCAGCTCTCTCTTCCCACAGCCTTGAGGACCTGTCAGCACCAGCATGGGATAGGGATAGTCTGCACTGGGCAAAGTACTGCTCACAGACACATAAACACAAACACACACATAGGTTACTCATGAACTTTGCTGGAACAATTTTCGATTCAAATCGAACCTTATGGGCAATATGGATGTACTCTTTCTAGGACGCAAAGATGAGACTGGTAAATTGACTGTAACTGCAGCATTTTATTTGCTGATGATGGATGTTTTCAAAAAAAGTGCTGATGCACAAACTAATTTTTTTTCTGTTTAGAGAGTAGATAATGTGAGCAATTCATGACCACTGCAGATAAAGTCCTGCTCATGTTTGAAAACAACTTCTTAGATAGCTGATTTTAGAAGATATGCATCATTATAACTACAATCATCACATTTGTTTTTGATTGTTTTTAATACAAAAAATGCACTTCCCAAATGCCGTTCCTTTCAGTAACCACTTTTAAATGTTCCTATTTCCTTAGAATTATGTTGGATTACCTCATTCCATGAAGCAGTTTTAATTGGAGCTGTCAACTTTGCATTCAGGAACAAGGCAGACAGGATATTAAACAACACTGTACAGTATATTTGCACTAACCTGTCGTAAAGCACCTGGGGCTGCATCAACTGATACACCAGGTGAGTCATGTGATTTCTTGCTGCCACCACATCCAAAGGGGGGTCGTATTTGTTTACTGATGACACCTGAAATTTAAGGTTAGCAACCACTGATTATAAGCAAGTACGTCTGATTATGAAATTACCAAAATGATTATTATGTTGATACCTTCTCTTCAGCAGTGACTTTTTCTTGATCCAGCACAGTAAGATGTTGAAGTAGGAAAACAACTGAGAGTCTGTAGTCTTGTTGTGTCTTCCAATCGCATTCATTCAGTACATACAGTATTACAAAAACATGTGGTAAAGGTGTAATTAAAGCACACATATTTTATTTTAGGTATTGTCAAACTGCATACAGTTGATGCATAAAGGCACCTAGCTAAAACACCATCAACATTAGGAGGAACTATACACATGGAAGTCATCATACCTCATATGATCTGTAATTAATTGTACAAAAGGCATGAGGAATATGGCAGATGCAGAAAAGTGGATGTCATGCACATCAAATAAAAATTCCTACAGATTATTAGTATGGGCTGAGATACCTGTACAGGGTTTTCCAGCAGATTGAGGTCTCTCAACAGCAAAAGATCATGAATGTGCTTGCACTCTTGGATTTCAGTAATCTGAATTCAGAGAGCAACAAATAATAATAATCAAAACCTATGAAGCAGAAACCTTACATATTATTTTAAAAATACTAGTTAATAAAATAAATACTGCAAATGTTGAGCATACTCAATATTGTTTTGAACTCTTTTATGGTAAACTTTTCCCCTCATCAGCTCCCTGGTAAATACTGTCCCAGAGCCTTAGAAATAGCTCCGTAACCCTTCTCAGACTGATCAATAAAGTTCTTTGGATGTGGTAACTAAGGAGGTGAAAACTTTATCCCACAGACCTAATTGATATTACATCACGTTTGTTTAACATTTTGTGTTTATCAGGGTGCCTTTGTTTTAGTATGAGATACACACAAAAATTTAACACTATATAAAAACAATATTTTTTTCTGTTTAAAGTATCAACACTGAAATTCCATGTGTAGTACAGTTTTTCATGAAATAGGATAGTCCTAGTTCAGTAAATTTTTGATGCAAATCTATTTTTGAATTTGGATCTCACAAATTAGCAGAACCACATATGATATTTATCCTCTTACGATGTATGTATGTGCAAAGGTTCTCTCAGATAAATACCAGGTTTTTCTCCAGATTGATGGAGCCCAGTAGGTAGAGATTTTGGAGGCCAGAGGGACTAGTGATGCGGTTCTGAGACAAGTCAAGGACCTGCAGATTCTTCAGATTCTCCAACCCTTCAATTGTCTCCAGCTGGTTCTCCCTCTGGACACCGATAGAGAACAGAACACATTTAAAGAAACAAGTACATCATATTCATATGCATGCACACAGAAATGGCTTCCAAGCCAGTATATGGTCAATGATTTCCACTAATAAATATTAAGGACGTGCCACGGTCACTCTGCGGGGTGCCTGAACGTTTTCTCACCTCAGTGCTGAGTTGAGTGGCAGGCCTGTCTCTTAATGCTAAATCTTGACAGCTGAGGACTGACAGCCAAACAGCTGGTGAGGTGCTAGAGCAGCACGCTAATGAACCAAAGTACCAGGCCTGGGCATTCCTCCCTTGTCAGGGTTCCCAGCTTGCTTCTCACTGCATTCCACTGACTAAAGTTGTTACTTAGCTGTCTGGCCACACCTTGTCCTCCTCTTGCCAAGCATGTTGCCTAGCAGAAACCTGCTACCAGTGGGGGAGGGGGTGCCTGTTCTGATCCTGTGAAGCTGTGGGTCAGTGCTGTGATGGGGTAGGAAACAGGCTGATAGGACCATGCTGTTCAGGTAGGGAGCATGTGAGGTAGAGAGGTCAGGAATGGGTTTAGATGGATGCTGGATGGACAAGGTACATGTGAGTGTGTATGTGGTGAACTCGATTTAGGCTCACTCAAACACCAGCAGCTGGTTCCAAAGCAAAGCTACAGACAGGGGAAGTCACAGCCAGACCAATGGCTTCTGACAATGAGGAAACACTGATAAAGGACAGAACATGCATGTGTGCACACTTACACACACACACAGAAGCAGAAAGAGCGAGAGAGAAAAAGGCCTGCTGTTGGACCATATGGTGATTCTCAAACAGGGGGCCAAGGTTTTCCTGAATGTAAAAATTCATCCAAAAACACAGATATAAAGAGAACACAGAGGGGAGAGAAAAGAGAGACAAATAGAAACAGGTGAAATTGATCATGCATGAGTAAAACACACACAACAAGAAAGAACAACTACACAATGACAGTGTGTGTGCATGGTAGTAGATAACACGTGGAGAGAAACAATCTCCTGCAAGGCAATGCCATGCATATAAATAGAAGGCTTACCAAGAAATAGAGATGAGATTTCTGCTTAACGTGCATATTTATAAGGCTACTGTATGTTTGTACATACTGTACGCATGAATGTCTGTGAATGTGTAGCTGTTTATCACACTTCGGACCGTAATACAGAAGTACCTACAAGGCAGAGGTGAGTGAGAGGCAGACTGCCCAGGCCTCCGATCCTTGAGATCTTGTTGTGTGCCAGGCTGAGATGGGTTAGCTTGCAACACTGCTCAAGACCACTGATCTCTCTGAAACTGTTGTCTAAGGCACAGTCATGTTAAGAATAATACACATAGAAGACAGGTGAACATCATGTGTTTGTTAAGTATACTTTCATAGGCATTATTATATATAAGCGAAGAAACAGGGTATACGGAGAAAAATAAGCAACAGGAAGTGTGTGCGTGTGTCTGTGTGTGCACACATGCACTTCGATGAATGTAAATGCCTCTCAGTAAGGATACAGTCCAGATCCAGTTTGCTAAGGGAGGAATAGGCTGACAAATCCTTCATTTTTGTTATACGATTGTGGGAGAAATTGACCTCCTGGAACAAAAGCAGCATACTGTTAACAGCCATGAAAGTCTTCACTACATCTCACTTAAGAAATTCTTCAAATAAATCCACGGAGTATGGGAAAGAATTTTCAATTCAGTAAAGTTCACTGTCATTCAAGGGCAGTTAACGCCTTGTAAGCATATTCAAAGTGACTACAGATGGGCTATGTAAATCCAGGCCTATCTTGAGGGAATAGCGTGAGAGAATAAAGCCCAAGCCACCAATCAAATGTTGTCTTATCCTGTCAGCTCAAGGTCCTGCGTTACCTTCAGGTTCTTGGGTGGCTGGAATCCAAAGAAGTTGAAGATTTCATTGTGAGAAGCATCTAGGATGACGAGGTAGGGCATGTGGTTCACACAGGATAAATCTACCAGTTGGAAAAGTTAGAGTAGCAGCATCAGCATCAGAAAAGTGAAACACTCAAATATACAGTAATTAAATCATGTCTAATTACATCTTTTGATATCCTTTTGCAAAATAGTCACAGGCTCTAATAAATAGCGTGTTAGTGGTCACCTGATTAGAACAAAGAGTCACCTTTTATTTTGTTGTGTGGAAGTTCCAGTTTTTGAAGATGGACAAAATTGCATAGAATGGAGATGTCACTGAGATTCTGACTCTAGAGAAAAATACAACCCAGATTAAAGTGTTTTTTTTTTTCTCGGATTAAACCACGAAGAGAGCTGTCAACATAACAACAACATGACCCAGTGTGAACGTAAGCAAAGTAGTCAGGGATTGCTTTTTGTTGGTGAATCAAACAGTAAAAGGACTTGCAAGCCATGTAATTGTAATGTAATTTGGGAAAGGTATTTGTAGGTATGTTACTCACAGGCAGAGATAGCTGGTACAAGTGCGGCCCAGTGCCAAAATGTCCAAGATGGGATATGCACCTGGAGACTACGTCGGCAGTTAGAACACCATACTTCTGGAAATATAAAATAAAAATGCATTATTTAATTAGAATAGTAAAGCTAACATACACCTTTTACAGCAGTGAACTAAAGGCATTCCTGAGGCCACTAAAAGCATCACTTAGCTACTGCTCACAGTTTCCTGTCCCAAAAAAGCACACATGCACATACACTACCAGTCAAAAGTTTGGACACACATAGGAATTACCATGTTTTTCATGAAAAGATACATGTCTTCAGT
>JAUMHL010000016.1:10297780-10325441 GCA_032362345.1 Sandelia bainsii | reverse complement strand
CTCTGTGGATGCAGAGCGAAACGTCTCTACCTTACAAGAAAGAAGTCCAGTTGCCATGACTCAACTTTCAGACATACTCATTCATACATGTTCATTTTGGATTGTTGAAAGGGATTGGTTTTAATTCTATTTTTTTAATCCTTGCAGGTATAAGAAGCTTCCTTTCTAGCATTAACTGGCCACCTCGGGTCACGGGCAGGTGCCAGTCACCCAACAGCAGTGGCTCCTGTTGCTTTGTGAGTGCAGCGGTTTAATGAAGGGAGATAATTGTAGCTCTGAAATTGTTTGGCTGAAGAAAGGCCCGGAGGTGATGTGAGAAAAAAAACATGTTACATCCATCTGTTTAAAATATTTCTCTGTGTGCCAGCAGAGAAAAAAGACTCATTTACGATTATGTCCATCAAAGCATCTGGAAAGAGAGGGTTAAGCTCTCTATTGTGCCAGAGGAAGATGAAAGTAAATGGATTCAAATCTTTCTTATATGGTGCAGTAAAAAGACACTTTGTTAAGAAAAGATATTTTTATCTCATTTGTTTAGTTCCACCACTCATCCAAAGCCCATTCCGTTCTTGAGATGATCATTTTCTGTGCTAACGAGGCATTAATGAGCACTCGGGGAGCTTCTGTTCCAAGGTGTTTTATGTGCTGTCATTGTGGAGATTCAACAGCACAAAAAGACCTGGAAAGACTGATGGAAGGGTAGAATGAAAAAGATGGAGATGAGGAGATAGGAGCAGAGCGAAAAAGAGTAATGACTTAAGAGATGAGTGAAAAACAGAGGTGCATAATATCTGTTTTTTAGCCTTCCCCTGACAAGTAATGCCCTTGGTTATCGAAGCATTTGCATTCTGTCTCACTCTCCATCCTGCTCTCAATTTCTCTCCAAGGTCTTGTTCATTTTCCATCCTTGAGCTCATTTCATGAAAACGCTTGTCAATATTGATGAGGGTCACATTGGTTCTCTCCGTAACTGGGGGCAAGGCAGAAGAAAGGCAAAAAGAACGAGAAAAAGATGGGTCCAACTTGTGGTTTTATCTCATAAGGAAATGTGTTGCGTGTGTTTGTTTTTATAGCTGATAAATGTCTGAATATTAGTGCCTTTAAACGTGTCTCTGCTTTGAATGTTTAGAGTGTGTGTTTAAGTAAAAACACCAGCTCCAAAGCATTACCATTTCATTCCCTAGACCCAGCGATTAACTGCATGCTGGAGGCAAATCACCTCATTATATGATCTAATGGGAAAAACACATATAGACAAAAAAACAAACACAAATTTATTTTGTTGAGGGAAGAAGGTTTGAACAGAACTCTTCTCTCCTACAAAAATCCACCCTCAGCTTCCATTGAGAAGCAGCTCAGAAAAATGTTTTGATTCTGAACAGAGCAATATACACGACTAGAAATTATACCTGACTTCCTGAGACTGCTTCATACTAAATTTGTAAAGAGGCATACTGCTAATTACTACAAACCTCTGTGTAGTATATGTGTGTACAGTGTGTACAATTTAGTTTATTTTAGCTCTACAGTTATTTCCTATGGTATGTGGGTCCAAAGCCACAGATATTAACACCAACAGATGTTAATATCTGTGTCTATGTATATGTTTAAGCCCTGTGATCGATTAGCAAACATGCCTGTCACTCAGTGTGAGATGGATAGGAAATCTGGCATAAATAATGATGATATTCAAAACCTAAAAAATGATACCAGTACAAACTATCTCTGAGTCCCTGTAGCTGAATTTGAGTAGGCCGACTGACTGACTGGCAAGTTCTTCGGCTCAGCTCCTTGTTTCAATTAAGAAACCCCTTCTGGTAGACTGGTAAGTTATGCGCACAGTGGGAAATTAACAACAACAGTGTCTGCTGAAAACTGAAATTATGACTATGACAGATACCAATACACAAGGTGGATATTTTTCTCCGGTCTAAAAAACAATTTGCCTGATAAAATACTAAAAGTGGCTGGAAAGCTTTGAAACCCATCTGTTGATGCAGCAGCCAGCAGGAGGAAATAAAAAATACCTCATCAGTGCTATAAAACGTGGCTTAACTACAATATAATAGCAACTATAATTCACTTGACAGTGATGCATTTAGGAAAAATCCCACACAGGATTTGTTAAAAGCAGATCGACTGATGCTCATTTATAACGGATAAGTGGTACTAAATTCACCAAGCAGTTTGTGGTTGCAATTTCTGTAGCAACTCATATCAATATAGAAAAGCTGCATCTACAGGAAGACAGTGTGATATGGTGTCAGCTGGTAATAAGTGTGTGTCTGTGTGCATGTCTGAATCGTGAGGACAGCTGGCAATCTGGCCACTGTTCACTACAAAGGGGAGGGGGCTGTAAGGTATGTTTTTGTGTGACTGTGTGTGTGTGTGTGTGTGTGTGTGTGTCTAAGTGATGTACGTTAGTGTGTGCTGAAAACACTTTCAAACAGTTCATTACCCAAGCAGTTGGAAAGCCATTTGCCAAACAGTGTAGGGGCTGTTAATAAGATTAAAATCTCTCTGCGCCCCACCATCAAGAAAGGAGCCCCAGTGACACACACTCGCTAACGCACAAATACTTCTTTTTATCTGTGATACAGCTAGTTAAAGAAACAAGTATTCATTTTTTTTATAACTGTTTGACTGCCACCTTCCTTAAAACTTTATCTTTTCATGGCCCTGGGACTCTTTCAGTGTCCCCCACCCTCCACTTTCTCCACACACACACACACGCACACACACACACGCACACACAAATCTGACCAATTTCCACCTGCATCCTCTAGAAGTCTAGAAGAGCACTGCTTAAGAAATCAGCTTGTGTGTGTGTCTGTGTGTGCGTCAACATGCCTCCATGGAGCGCTTCTATTAAATTTTAATTAGCCGCCCCCCTCCCTTTCCTCATATACAGAGAATATTAAGTAAATTTATGATGCGTGGATGCAACATAGGAGAGACAGATACGTATGTCATTGGCACAAGAGTGCAAGAGAGAGAAATGTGGAGAAAAAGCAGGGGAGTGAGGAGGAAAAAGACAAAGAAAAGTGAGAGAAAGACAAGAATCAGCACAATTCATTTCCCCTCATTTCTGCTGTGTACAACATTAAGGCCATTACAGCCTGCCTCTGTCAGCGTGTTTGGAACAACACATTAGTTAGTGGGAGAGAGATGAGGTGAGGAAGGAAGGGAAGAAGAAGGAAGGAGGGAGAGTTTGTGGATGTTCCTCTCCATCAGCTGGAACCAAGGCTTGTTGCTGCAGTAACAAATACCAGGGTTACTGACACAACAACAAGGCAACAGACCTTTCTTGCTCTATTTTGTTTGTCTCAGCCTCATTGGTATCAAGTTGGTATAAGTTGGCTAAATGTGGCCATTTGTGCTGTGTCCACACTACACTTGTGTTCAAAAGTTTTTAATATGCCCGGATGACAGGTTGTGGTACAGTTTGTCTCTCGTCACAAAAACCTGTAAGACAAGTAGTTTTCACTGTACAGTCTGATTTGATTCGACTTTGAGATTTGTTTACAGTAAAAAATCTTTCCATTGCTGCTCTGACAGTCATTATTTCTGACTGCTGTGCATCCAGAAAGCACCCTCCATTACTCTGACAACCAGCAAAAATGAGCTACCGTGACCAGTGTTGGCTTCAGCATAACTGAATAACAAACAGGCTTTGAAATATGGTGATTAAGAAGTTTATTCTTCCGTTCTGATACATTAGAAAATCTAAGATATAAAAAAGTAATAAATGCCTAATTATTAAACTCATAAGAAGTTGTTACAACTGTAGAGAGGCCAACGGTGAAAGAAGATGGATCTTTATGCAAACAACAGAAAAATGCTAATGCTGGTGCATGTAATTTTTAGAGGTAAATTATGTTGTCAAAATTATCCAAATTAATATGGATGTCATCTTAGTCTATACATCCTTGTGCATGTTTCAATCTCTTGATCCTGTTCAAGTCTCCCTCCCTCCTTCTTGTCTCTCTCCCTCCAGAGCAGTGCATTTGTCTCTTTTCTGGTAATGAGGAAATGTCTGCAGAGACTGTGAGACTGAAGCTTCATCAGCAAAGACCATTCCCATCATGCTGCGCCATGCACAACAAACACACACTAATATAAACACACACATGCACACTAACTGGCTTCATCAGCAAAGACCAGCGTCATCCTGCTGTGAGGTACACATACATAAACACGTACTGTACACACACAGACAGGCTTCATCAGCAAAGCCTCATCGTATTGCATCTCAGGCATGTGCACAAAGAAAACAGGAGCAGAGGAAGGGAGGGGCTGAAAGTACAAGACAAGAGAGAGTAACAATTCAGCAGAGGCGGTGCAGGTGGTTGGAAGGCAGCAAAAGAGGAAAAAAGACAGGGAGAGAAAAATGAAGAAAAGGGGACTGGGAGAGGAGGAAGAGAGAGATAAAGGGAGAGACGCAAGGTGACAGGAGGGGAGACAGAAGCCGAGCGAAGTGACAGTGTACCGAAGCCAGGCCTAAATACAAACAGTTTTATCTGTTGACACCCACTACCTCCTGACATGGTCGTCAACTGTACTTATTACCACATTCTCAGCAGACACACCAGCCTGACACCTCTACACACACACACACACACAAACACACGCACACAAGGTCTTACCCACACACATACACACACACCAAAGACAGTTTATTTCCTGACAAGCACCCACTGGATCTTAAGAGACACGCAAAGGCTGGGGCAGCACACTTCGGGACAGTACACAGTACCCACGGCTCTTGTAAAATTCACACATGCACACCTGCACGCTGTAGTAATTTCCCGAAGCAGACAGGTGGGTGCCATGGGCTGAACCCTGGGGCATCTCTACATTGAGCCTGTCAAACTGCTGTTTAGCCTAGCTGGAGGCTAAGGGGTTTGCAAGTTTGCTAGGGATGTTATGACAGCCTGGCAACCTGCCTACACGGGTCAGCAAGCAGCTCAGAGCTTCCCCATATGTGTGTTTGTGATAGTAAATGTGTGTTATGAATTTGTCTGTGGTTTAGTCTGGAAAAACAGACCTTAAATGCTGCTGTGTGAAAAATAAAGTTATTTACACAAACAGGAATATTTATTTACATTTACCTTTGCTGTAGGACATTGTTGTATGCATTAAGTGAGCTTTCAGAAGCTATATCTAATAGTCTGCTAATGTAAAAGAGTTATTCCGACAGAATGATAATTTAAGGCTGAGTTATGATAGTTCTAGTTCTTCATTACATTCATGATGTCTGCATCTGACAAAACCAGTTACATCACAGCTACATCACACGGAGCCAGTCAGCCTCAGCTAATCAAATCTGAGACAACTAGTTCTGACCAAACTGTACATTTATTTGCATCAGGATAATGTAGAAAGAAACTTGATGACAGGTACGAGGCAAAAAAAACAAAAAGTCTGAGTTGCATCATTAAAATAACTGTTGTTTTAAAGTTTAGGCTGTAAGGTCACTGGCTGACAATATGTGCCAAGAATTTAAATCTCAGTGACAGCTAATTATTCTTGATCTCTGCTTAAGGTCTCTAAATTAGTTGAAGGGCAAAATAAGTCAAATTTCTCCATGGGCTGGAGTGGACTGTCGCCAGGCAACACTATGGCTTCTAGTCTTTCCAAGAAAAAGCCATACAAACAACTTCATCTGTTTATTTTAATCTCTGCCTTTGTCAAGAAACCATAAATAAAGACGAGGAGAGAGAGAGAGAGAGAAATGGACACAAAGGACAATATGAGCAGATCAGTGGCAGGGCAATGTTGAAGGTACAGACAACACACACACACACACACACACGTGACATTGCAGTGATGCAGGTCTGCAGATTAGGACCAAGCCTCTAAATGGTTTCTGAGCAGATGGTCTGTGCGTGTCCACTTGTGTGTCAGTGTTTAGGTGTGTTTTGACCTTCACCCACAAGCTAGCATCTGACTGAGAGACAACAGACTGCCATAGCACCCTGCCATGCAAACACACAAAGTCACACACAGGTTTTAACATCCTATGCAGCACTAACAACTGACATACTGTAGGTTTTTTAAATATTTTACTGTACTATTTATAAACATGAATTTGGCCACAAGGTGGCACTATTTCCCCATCCCTTCTCACAAACCCAAAAGAGAGAGAGGACTGCCGTGTGCTAACAGCTCTGTGTGTCTTCATGAGTTCTGCAGTGCTGGATACTGGGCCTGTCCTTAGTTTTAACTCAGATCAATGGTTATTACTGTGCCCTTGTCCAGGTCTCTCACTTTCCCATACAAACACACAAACAGGCAAAAGACACACACACACACACACACACACGCGCGCACGAGAACACGGGTTCACAGACAAACATCTGCAGCCTCTAAAGCATGCCTACTGCTGTGATGACTTCCTTTCCTCATTTCACTCTCGTTTCTGTAGAAATGGTAATAAAAAGCTGATGAACAGTCTGCTTTTAGTGCATGCTCCTCACAGTGCTTTTTCACTGCGTAATCTGGTTGGCCAATGTTACTTTTCTCTATATTCACAAACAATCACCAACTGAATGATGTGTGATGAAGTGATGTAGTATATTAGCACCTTATAAAGGCTAAGATTTTACATGCTGTTCTTTTATACCAGGTTCATCATTTTAACGTCTTTATATTTTCCTCATAGAGACCAACTGGTCAGTTCCTCTAGGAGGTGGGTGTGCAGCATACTTCAACATTCTTGTCCTAAACATTAATGTGGTGGTCAAATGCTGATTGGCTTGATTTGAGTATATGCACATGGCTCAGAGGTAGGGATACATATTATGTGTTAATATGACTTGTGTGTGTGCGCATTTGTGTGTTTGCAACCGATTGTGTCTCTCGGAGCCGGAGGCCGGCCAATCCAAAAAGCCATGAATGTGTAAACAATGTGCTCTGCAATTCCCAATCAACACCTCCACACCACCCACGCCTCGTAATCAGAGAAAGTGGGAGAAAGACAGAAAAGCCATCACCGGCATTTCTCCATAATCAAAGTTGACAGAGGGTAGAAATAACATACTAATCAATGGTCCTCCACATTCAGTACAATTCAGGTCATTTCAGTTCTTTGTTTTTCTTTTATTCCTGGAGGGAAACTTGGCGTGCAGTACCATCATAATACAAAACAATAGAAATGTCCAAACACTGCCAGCTCACAGACCCATCCACTCAAACACACTGTATGACACACTCATAAGGAGTCCAGCAAAAGAAGCTAATTAACCCAACAACACAACACATCATGTGAGACATGGGTAAACACATTTACGATACAAAATATTACAAACTGAAAGACAGAAAAGGTTAAGAAAGGTATTTTTTAAGATAGTAGCAGCGCTGCCTTAATATATATTTTATTGATTGGTTAGTTATTTGCTTCATTAGAATAAATATACTGTGAGGAACAAAAATGACAAGTATCACGGTAACACAGGAATATTGGCCGTCAGAAGGTCAAGTGTGACATGCTCAATATTAATATTTTCTTCTAAGCAAGTGTTCTGCTTCTATTGCATAGTTCAATCAAGCTCCTAAAATTGTGTTTTTGTTCTCATACTTTACTAATTTCATCTTCTTTTCTGTACTATTCCTGCTGCGAAACAATATTTTTCTATAACTTTCTTTCACTTGATTTTTCAATTTTCCCTCCCCCAAGCGCTCCCTTCATTCTCCATCGTTTACACCACCCTTCCTCTCCTATACTCCCTTCTGTCAAGGACACAAGCTTCTGAAAGAGGGGGAAAAAATCATATGAATACTACAAATCACCCTTCTATTCATGTCTTCTTCTCTCTTTCCAGCCTCCAGTTCTCTCCCTCTCTGCTTCCATCTTGTTCACAAAGACATCTAAGCACTCATCTCCCCCATGCCTGTCAGGACTGGACAGCACTGGGCAACAGCAGGTAGACACAAAATATAAAAGCATGAATAAGAAATAAACAGCAACAACTGGGCGCACATAGACACGCAGTGTGGTTAACAATCTGTTTGACCATCTGTCTGCCTTGTGAATTGACATTTAGTAGTTGCTGTCTGAACTTGAGGACACTGTGCATCTCTGTGTGTGTCTGTGCAGGTTGAACAAATAGATAAACTATTTTTAAAAATGAAAATCTGAATATCAGCCAATATGTATTTATAATTAATGGCTTCATGAAACAGTTAATATTACTATATGATATAGAATTGAGTAATATTCACTGATTGTCACCTCTAGGATCCAGATTCCAGCACATAATAGTAATAATAATTGATACTTTATTAATCCCCTTGGGGAAATTCATGTGGATAGGCTGCCCCCTTGAGGCACCAAGGGTTCGGGATTCAGTGTCTTGTCCAGGTACACTTTGACATGTGGCAAGGAATTAGTGGGAACCAGGAAGCGAACAACCAACCCTGGGCTTTGTAGACTACTGCTGACTGCCCTACCAACTGCTCCACAAACACCTCTAACAACAGGAATGTGTTAATATTATTATTTCAAGGATTATTATTATCGTCTCGGCTTTCATTGAAGAGTCCTTTGATAACGGTGGCCTTATTTCCATGACAACAGCAAAACTCAAGGGAAAACAGTGAGTATTTATATAGTATTGGCCGAAAAATGGCATGACAATGTAGATACACTTAAAAGCTGCTAAATATCTAAGCCTGCAACTTTAGTCCAAAATTATCATACTGATAGAAACTGAAGTACACAGTGTATACAAGTGTAGTAAACAAAATAATTACAGTTAAAGCCCAAAACTACTGCAGGTGAAATGTCGTTCTGTGAAAATGTGAAAAAGATTCTGACCTGGCAAAGTCAAGGTCAGCCTCCCTGGACATGGTGATGTTGGTGAGGTTCTGCTGGAGGACAAAGATGTTTCTGCACATCTTCTTGATACCTGACTCGCTGATCCTTTTAAAGTACTGGGCCCCGTTGATTAGAATACAGGAGATCAGATGACCCAGACCTAGAGGGAGGGAAGAAAGTAATGAATGTCAGATCAGCACATCTGACACAAAGCAGAGAGGGGTGTGATGAAAGAGAGGCGTAAATTAATAAAAAGAGGCTAGTAAATTGGGGACCAATAACAACACGGACTCAGCTCTGTGAATCCATGTGACAAAAATTAACTTCCACTTTAGAAAGATAGATAATAGATGATAGATAATTTTTCTCAGGCAGCTGAGAAATATAGTTTATACTTCACTCCAGGTGCTGACCTTCAAAAATATACTGAAACTTGTGCTGCTGCAGGGCTGCTCCCATGACCTCCTCTATGGCAGAGATGTCCTTATTCAGTTTGACCACCAATGGGTCGTAGTCCATGCTCTCCACATTTGCCACGATGGCATAATTTCCTTGCTTGGTCAAGGGAATCAGGTAATGGAAACAGTGCACCCTGGATTCAAACAGGGGGGAGATAGTGTGAGTGTGTGAAACAAAAGAGAAAGTGGGACATTTGCTATCAAATAATCTCACAATTCACTGTTAATATGTTGGAAAACCATGACCTGTGTTGATCTTTAAAACATGGGAAGAATAAAGAATAAAGCTCCATATAAAGAGATGAGTATGTATGTGGTGTATTATTCTCTGTCCTTAGAATATAGCATCGTTAGAAAGTACCCTTAAGTGGGCAATAACTGTTCTCATTTCCCAAGTCATATTAATATGCATAACTACTCTACCACCTATAATCTAAACAAAAATCATTATGTTTAGAGTACACTACTTATTCAACTGCCACCACATCATGACTGGATACTATTCAGCCATGATATACTGATCTGAAATTTGACTAGCTAAAGCTAACGGTGCTTAATGCAGTATGTTTTACACCTCTTAGAAGTATGAAAAGATTATATTTACAGCCTACATATATAAAAAGAGTCTTCCACTTCAGTCACTGAAATAACACAACCTAGAGATTTCTGTGAATCTCCTTGACACTACGTGGCCTTTCAAGTCCAAAAACAACGGTGAATTAGAAAGCGTTTAATTAAATTTGTAGATGTATGCTGATGTATGCAAGAGAAGTTCATCTGTACATTTGTCTCTACATTTAAAACACTGTACTTTATAGGTTTCCTATTTCAGTAAGTTGAATTAAATATGTGGTATAAGCACATATTGTGCTCTTGACTAAGTAACTGCAGTGTGGTAACTGTAGGTTAATGGGAAACTACAGATTTTCAACTTTCTTTCTGTTTCTACTCTGGGGAGTACAGTATGCATATGAATGGTATTAAACTCCACTCTGTCTTCCCTATATTAAATTACATCTCTGCTTCTGGTTGAAAAAAAGCTCATCCAGATAACATCATCTGGACTGATTTTTACTTTTCAGTTCAAATGATGTCATCCAGTTGAGTACAGACATTGTAATCTTGATTTTAACATTGTTTTAATTGAATCGCTGTTACAAAACATTTCACTTTCAGGCTCTAAATGAAAATAACAGAATCCTTGAGATGCAGAACAATCCTATCTCTAGTTTGTCCATTTAACATTTTATTACAATGATACAAACACATATAGTAGACGACAGAACTGAAGATGTCCTTGGTCATTATCACTAAAATATTAAGTAATTAAAAATCCTGTCCTTATAATATAATATTATTTGTTTTTAGCCATGGCTCAACGAGATGTAACAAATTAATTTCTAATTAAAATACAATGAAAGGTCCATATTTAAGATCCAGATGCAACAAAAGTCAATACAACCTTAAATAGCGAGAGTCAATTTTTATTTATTCAAATATTTTGTATGTTAGCCTTTTTAATGACAGATCCAGTCCTTCTGGGCATGGATGATAAAAGTCTTGCACAAATCTTCAGAGAGATCTGTCTTCTTCTTGCTCTTTTCTGGATGGGCTCTGTTGCTGCACCTTCTGCTTTAAAATACTTCAAAGGTGTTCTGTTGGATTCAAGTCAAGGGACATACTTGACCAGGTCATAGTTTTCACTTTTTTCATTTTTGTGAGACTTTGCAGTGTGTGTGTGATATCATTGTCATGCCGAGAAAGTGCTCACTGTCCAATACATCTTTTCACTCAAAATTTGGGACTACAAAGCTGCATTTTGCACTCGAGCCATTACCAAAGCCAAACCATTTCAGCACACTCCCACCTCCATGTTCTCACAGGTTATTTTGTAATGTTGTTCATGCAATTATAAATTACTTTTTGTTACAAAGATGACTGATAAACTTTTGTTGCAGGGGTCACAAATGTATTCACTTTTGTTGCAAGCAAGTCCATCTACATGTGAACTGCTTTTAATTATATATTAGATAAAATACTCTTTACTTAATCTTAAAAATAATACAATTGCTGCAAGATGGTAACATAGTTTACACAGGACTGTATTCAGTTTTGTTGTATACTACATCTATAATATCACTTTTAGGATTGTAATGGGTAGAGAGGTTGGATTTGAACCAACAATTTGACAATGTGTTTCTCCTCTTCAGTCCTTCAGGTCCACAGACGCTTCATTTCTGTCTAGACATAAGCAGTCGATACTCTTATAATTCCATAATCACTGTGCCCTGAGCAGAAAAGTATAAAACGACATGGGTGAATGTTTTTTTCCCCCTTAGGCAAAGCCAACAACTACACCACATTTTCAATGCCTCCCGCCCTCACTCCCTTCTCTCTATATTCAATAATTTCTCTCACTTAGTTCCCTTCTTTAACTCCACCACCACCACCACCACCACCACTTTAACATCCGCACTCATCTCTCTCCCATCTCTTCTTCCCTCCCCTTCTTCTTTCTTCCTCATGGCTTCATTTAGCTGGTACCACTATCAGGGGAAATTCGCTAGATGGGGAGAGTCAATGGAGTGTAGCGTAGAGCTAGACATCTGCCTCAGGGAGAGTTTTCTACTGAAATCATAAACAATATTGCATAACCTATACAATAGTCTGTGGGGAAACGGTGGTAGATAGAGGGATGGAAACAAGCAGAAAAGGATGATGGAGGACCATTAGTGGTTGTGGAGGGAGAAAGTATATGGTGTGGTAAATTAACTTGGATATTTACATCCAAAACCCATATTCAAGGCTGGATAAAATACTAAACTTGTGCATTTAAGACATAAGTGTGATGTTGCTGATAAGTTTTGCCTATATAATGTAATGGAATGTCCTCTAAGCTTGTGGGATTGACTGATATGATTACAGCATATAGCATAACAAGACATGAGAACCTCAAGGCATAAGATTTAAATTCAACCCAACCTGCTTGCAACACTATGGTTAGGACTTTTCCTATCTTCTATTTTCACCTGTGAATTTTTTAATTCCTCCTATTTCTGTGAAGTGTCAGTGAGTCTCTACTCCATACCTGACCTCCAGGTGCAATACCAGGAGACAGCGATCGGCAATGTCCTGAAAGCCTCTGGACAGGTCACTCAGGGTCTGGAGAATCTGCTCCCTGCTGCGTTCACCCACGACCTGACTGTCTGCTGAGCATGGAGACGCACCTGAACAGACAGAACAGACAAGAAAGATAAAAAATTATTAAAAACTAATATATAATATAATAGAGCGTAGAGGGACCACTACGTTTGGATTTGAGCCCTCAGCAGGTGACACTGACCTCTGACACTCCCAGTGTTAGCTTGACCTATCTGAGGACACACATTGTACTGTACTCCATGTACTTCAAATGTCACAAGCTTGTGCAGTACACACAAAACGAAAACATTAGTCTAACTTCACACACCTTCTGAGTCCTTCACCTTGTTCTTGTACTTTCTTGTCACTTGTGCTGAGACAGCAGGAGCATGTGTCAGTGCACTGCATTGGAAACCACACAAAATACCTGTGTGTATGTGTGTGTGAAAAGAGACAGAGGGCCAGAGAGCAAGAGAGCATGATGAGTGTATATAAATTCAGCCCAGTGTAGATCAATGGCCATAAATTAGCAAGGGGAGGAAAGGGAGAGAAATTGGCCCCGTCAGTCATATGTAAGTCTATTTGGTCAATGAGGCGAGAGAGTGTGTGGGTGTGTGTGTGAGTGTGTGTGTGTGTACAGAGAGTGACAGAGTGAGGAGAATGCAGGGGTCCAAGATCGATGTGCCGCAGTGAGAGCCAGCTCCCCGGTTACTCTCCCTGCCCTTTCGAAGGTCACACATACATGCATGTATGCATGCATGCATACTCCCTCTCTTTCTCTTTCACACACACAGACACACACACAAGTAAGGGCAGAGTGGCAGGAAGTCTAAACTAAGGTGAAAATAACCTAGTCATTTGTCTTTCCTCCTGACTAATACTTACTCAGAATAATGTCCCCCAAAACAGGAAGTGGGATACAGGTAAGCAATATTGAGCTTCAAACTTGTAACACTGATCCCATAAAGCATTCCTACAACCAGCATAACCACAGCTGTCTTAGATTACACATTTTTAATATTTCTGTATTCTATATTCCTTCTACATGGCCTGTCCATGAAAACTTTGCACATAGTCCACATTCATATCACAAAATTCAATTTAAAACCTTACTGTGCATGTTTTCCTACACAGTTTGACATCATAAAACTCATTAAACGAATGTTATTCACACACTTGTGCGTGGTTGCATTTTCTATGTGATGTGCTTCTGTCCACATTACAGTTACTTTTAATTAACCCCAGCTAAGGCGAGAGGCCATTAGCTTAGGCAAACACCAATGAGGATGGTGCTATGCCCATCCAATCAACAAAGCAAATACAGCCAGTTATGATATGATATCTTGACAGCTGCTTTTGTGGCTTGTGTGTTTGGCACATACTGTAGAGATAAATGTGTAAGATTGTATTTCTTATTAAAGGTGTGCATGTGATGTGTGGGGCTGAGTACTGTACATACTGTGGAACTGCTAAATGTGTGCACTTTATGTATGAACCTACTTGTTAATTAACTGTCTTTGTGAGTAAACCTCTTGATGATTCGTGTGCAACTGCTTTAAACTGCTCTGTTCACTGCAACAGGAAATCTTGCTTTATGTAACAATCCTCAGTCATAAACAAATAAAAAACAGTTGTGTATGACAGCATTAAAAACTCAATCACTGCTCACGCCACAAAGTTCTTACCAAAAATGATGAAAAAAAAGACTCTTTTTTGTTGTTAATCTGACTATTTTACAGTCTTAAAACTTTAAGTCTTAAATCAATAGACTAGTCTAAACAATGCACATACAGTATATTGGATTTTTGTTTTTGTTTTTTTATGAAAATGTCAACTATTGTTACTGTATAAAGTTGATATAATGTCCTCACTAGACACTGCCTCCTCTGCTGGCACAGAACACAGTGCTATGGATCAGATCTTTAGGTTGACATTATCAGTATTAATCCAGCTAAATGAGCCACAGGAACAATAAACAGGGTGGGTCTTAGCAGAAAAAAATCCAGAATGATTTCTCAAGAGAGTGGAGCATAATGACATTAATTGACTCCATTTGATTGGATTAAGCTGAAGTTGTTTATTCTCCCTGGTCACCTTATCAGATCATTAACAGATACAGAACCCAGCACTGAAATACAATACTCCCACTCAAACTGAAAGCCACAACTACAAGGACATTACCTATATACTGTGTAACCTGCAAACTGCATTAATTGATCTATGACTTTATTGGTTATTTATTGGCAGCAAAGGAATGGCAACAACATCAACCAGTGTTTGGTGCAGTGCGCTGATTGTATATACAGAAACAAAGCTGCCATTTTGTCTTTTAATAAAGTCTTAACACAGCTGAGAAATGGTACATGTATATTTGTCAGATATAGACTATTTTTCTGTTTTTGTGTCTTTTTTTCACTTCATTTGTGAGAGAGAGCAAAAGTATTTTACTTGCTCTGCCTGTGGGGGTGTGCACACAGATGTGTGTGAAAGTGACTCGAAGGCTTCTGTTTCCTCTCATGTGCATTACACTCACTCACTTTGGCAGCAGAAAGGGGAAAAAAAAGGGCTTGCTGTGGCACACACTGCTGGAGGTCTCTCCAGGGGGTGCCTATGAAATACACACGAGCCTACAAACACACACACACACACACATATGGAATCCTGCTGCCTCCCAGCCTGTGCTGCTTTGATGATGCAAGGGAGGCGTCGCAGCATGGGGGGCACCGTTAGAGTCAGGGACAGACGGGCAAAAGGAGACGACTCATTGGTCCTGACTGACAACTTTCATGCTATGTTTTTCCACTTTTTGTTTTCCTCTGCCTTCAACTTCCTCAAACCGAACTACTTCCATCTCTTATTTCTAAGTTCTTTGAGTATGCATGATTAAATGTGAGGATATGTATGTGTGTATCATGTATCCGTTTATGCACCCATGTGTGGGCATGCATATATGTGTGTGTGTGAGCTGTGCTTATCCAATTATTTTCGAATCCCATCTAAGACAAACGTCTGTTACTTGCCATCTGCAAGATTAGGATGGCAGACATTAAGAAAGAAGAACAGTGATGGAACTCACTTAGATATAGCATGCAAATGCATACATATGCAGACAGTACACTCATTGCCCTGTCTGCCATTAAGGGCATAAACAATGCATTAAGAAACAAGAAAACATAATTTGACATTTTCTGTGGCACTGACAAATGCAGATGGTGAACATTTGATAAAAATCCCCATCTGTTTTGTTTAAAAAATACAGCACAAACAGAAAAGAGGTATGGAAAAGAAAATAGAGAAAGTAAAGGACAGTATCCTGCAGGGATGGAGTGATGAATGATTCATAAATGACTGACTGAGTAAGAGAGAAGAGTTATTAATTATTTTGCTGCCTCTGGTAAAGGATGAACATCTGCACAATGGGATCTGAACTTCTGTCCAGAGAGATATAAAGGAAAGCGAGGAGGAAAAAGATGGATAAAAAATGAGAATGTGATTGGAAGACTTTGATATCTGAAGACAGCAAATTGCTTATAATGAGAGACGAAAAAATGCCGGAAATCTAGGAAAACACTAAAGATTAGATGAACAAAAGACAATATTTCGACTACTGACAAAACAACACCATCATCTCCCACTGCAGTTACTCCCCTCGGCCTCAGCAGTGAATAACAATGTGTTCTTAGTCAGCTTGCCTTGTTAAATGAAGTCAAGAAAAAAATCACTGCTAAAGGGTAAAGACTTACACTCACCATAGTCAAAGTTAGAAAAGTGTATTCCTTTCCAAGCCCTCACAAAAGCAGCAGAGCAACCACTGAAGAAAGAATGGGCTTACTCCCAACGGAAGACCACAAGAATATTATCTAGAAACCCTGTAGCACAGATTAGAGACCTGTATCTATGCACCGACTGATGGTCAGGCCTTCAACTTGAACACATGCATTTACAAACCAGCAGTCAAAGAGCTGGCAGGCAGGAAGAAGACTGCAAAGGAAGACTACCCACTAAGACAAACTTTCACACTGTGCCCGATTTACAGCTTTCAGGTCCTTGTTCAGATCCAACAAGGCTGCCAGACACACTGGCAAATATCAAAGAAACCTCAAATTCATACAGAGACACACAGCAGTCAACAAAAAATGGCTGTCATGCTGTCATTACTCCTCAGGCATCTGTGTGTGTTGTTGTGTAAATATTGTCAGAGTGGATAATAAGTCCAGTGCTGCGACCAAATGGGTGATAAGACCCTTTCTCCGGCCAACTTCATGGCCCATAACTATCAGTGTCTGTATGAGCCCACACACACACACACACACACACACACACACACACACACACACACACACAGAGACTCTTCAGAAATTCTTAATCTGGCACACACAGACATCCAAACAGAGATGAGCACACACTAAATATGAATTAAGATTCAGTACCACAAGAGAGCTGAATGATTGAATGTACACGAAATGTTCTTATTGTCTATACTTCAGAGCACAGTAATGCGACTACACATCCAGGAGAATTCAGTCACAGAGGAAGGTGCTCAAACCAAACGCCCACTATAAAGATCACCCAGCCATGGGCAAAATCTACCAGGCCCTACACATTGAAAGTAAAAGAAAAACAGAAATAGCAATGTTCACACTGCCAAGCTGGGGAAGAGGCAAAGGGAAGGAAATAAAGAGAGAAAGTAAGAATAAAAGAAAGAAATGCCAAGTAGAGATTAAGCAAGAAAGTAAGAAAGAGGAATGAAAGAAAGAAATGGCAAAAAGAAGGAGAGCAAAATGAGTTGTTCATACCTGACTGCTTCTGTAATATAAAATCCAATTTGGAGAGGCATAGACGTGATGTGGGGAGGGGAGGGGGGTGAGGACAAGATAAGGTGGGGTCCTTTTTCTGTGCAGTACCCTTGTCCCATCTCGTGCATGCTTATGTATGCACACACATACACACATGCACACATTAACACCCAAACCAACACACGCACAGTCAGCCATCAGCTTGGCAAACACTAAATAATGAACAATATGGAGGCTGTCCCAGCATGATAAGTGACTGTCCTATCCTTCCCATTAGCGCCACCCGCCAGAATTAATGATAATTATATCACGTCTCTTTCCGTACTTTTATTGAATCCTTATCTATGAATAGACGAAGAAAGCTAGCATCAAAGTGAGAGGGAAGGCAAGAGTGTAAAAAGAGATAGTGATTAAGTCAAGCTCAAATATGAATATCTGGAAATTTCTTGTTTAATTATTTTATGTCTAAAAGAAAAGTTGTGAAATGGAACAGTGAAATAGCACAAATCCAATGGACAGTCAAAGGTCGAAAGCTACAGCATTAAAGGTTAAAGATAAAGGTTGAAGCCTTCACTCTATTTCTCTAAGAAAGTGCACAATTTACCAGAGTCCTGCCAGTGAGCAAAGACAATGCAGTGAACATGGTAAAGCTTCTCCATAGTACTGAAACACAATAACTATAGAAGTAAACAAAAAAAGATGTATAAAACATCTCCAAGCATTTATCATCAGAGGTGGTGATTACGCAAGTTTTGGTATGCTAAGACATAATGATTATACTATATAATAAATTAAAATTGGTCACAAGGTTAATATTTTAGTTAACAGAAAAAAACTGAAAAATCTGTTGAAATTCTTGGAATAAGGACAAGCAAATAGAGACTGTTTCTACAAGCTACAGTGAAATCAAATGCTACTTTTCAAGCCTTTAATGGAGGTAATAACTCCCTGATTACTATCATATGATGTTAATAAAAATTTATGGACTTGAAGAAGAATATTAAAATATGCTAGAATCTTTATAAGATTAAACACATTCATAACATGATGGGGATAAAAAAAAAATGACTGTAATGACAAGTGATTAACAAGATTCACATAAACTCTGTGTTAGAAGAAACCCACACACACACCTCATTTTGATCAGTGATTAATGATACTAAAGTGATGACTGAGCAAGGACTGAAATGCTTTTAAGAGTCCTGATTAGGGAAGGAATTTATGCGCACATACTTGCAGACGCAGAGCCAAGCATAATGAGCATGTGTGTAAAATGCTCTTTGACAACTCCAGTGGAGAAGGTAATGAGTGTGTGATAACACACTCAAACAAGAACTTAATGAGGCACAGGTAAGAGGCGTTGCTACAAAAGTAATGCAGCTGAGGATGACAAAACTTCATATACCCCTGACTGTGATCCTACATTCAGACAATGTTTTAATGTGTACTGTATTCTGATCATTTACTGCTGCTTCCCATTCAATGTGATTGAGCCTGAGAGGGTCTATCAGATAGAGTGGAATAAACTACAAATCCAGGTGTGTAAAAGCTTGTAGAGACTAAACCAAACAGACTTAACACTGCAGTTAGTGGTAATGCAGTTTGTAGTAAAACAAGGGTCAGAAATTTAGCAAAACAGATCTCAGTTTTTGTGACACATTTGAAAAAAAAATGGTTTATGAAGAGTCTGAATAATTTCTGAAACCACAGAATTTCCCTAGATATTGTCATTTTGGTAGCCTTGCTGTCTGTGCCAAATGGGAAAAAACACGAAACCAAGGAAACATAAACAAAATAACAAAGAATAATCTGACCATCTGATAAGCAGAATGCATGTGTGACAATATTCAATTGTTCAATAAGCTGAATAAACAGCAACAGATGTCTGCGTTGGTGTCAGCGTTCCGGATACAGGCGCAAAATGTACTGCACATGTCAATGTTTGTGTCAAAAATATTACCATGTTTTGTTTAATTTAATTCCATTAACAGGAGAATAGCTTTCCAGATATCCAGATAGAGGAATTAGTGTTTGGGGTAAGTATGAGAGAATCCAGTTAATTAGGTGATAAATATCATCATATAGTCTGTCAGTCACTTTATATTAGTATTATAGTAGTAGTGATGTTGTACTGTAGCTTTAAGATTTATGCCTTATAGATATGACAGCTTATTTTGAAAAGAAGCATATACAGATACTTAAAATATTTCAGCCTTTTGCCATAAAAAAGAGATGCCAAAAAAAACAAAAAAACATTTACCACAATAGCACTCAGACATAATGGCAAAGGGGTCAACTCTAAATACCCAATTTTTGTGCAATAAAATGTCAACTACTTCCAAATTCCCAATGCTGCTTCCGTTACTTACTGGAGGCATGAGGCAGGGTGGCGAAGAACGTCTTGAGGCGACCAGCAAGCCACTCCATGCTCTCATGAAGGTTGGCCAGGGCTTTTAGGTCACTTACATCACGGAGGATCTCATTCTGGGGGATTAACTTGTCTCCCAGGTTCCCAGTCAGCACCTCTGACTCCTTAGCAAAGGCCACCCTGAAGAATGGAGAGGATGAGTGAGGGATATATGAATTTTTAAGGTTAGAAAGATGACAAGAAAACATCAGTGAAGATCACTCAACCAGTAAGCACCTTTTCTCAAAAACAGGTGGCATTTAGCTGACCTTTACAGTGATGTGCAAATGTCTGAACTAGTTAAATAGAAACATGGGACAGTAACAGGGATAAAGGGTTGATAACTACATAGATACATAGGCAGATAAAGAGAGGCTTGGTGGACATTAGGAAGAAGAGAAAGTGTCAAGAGAATTTTTTTTGGGTATAGTCACTTTGAAAGGAGGGAGTTGCTAGTAGCTCAACAGTCGGTAGAAGAGAAAAACAACAGGTGATGGAAAACATTTCAATACAAAAACCAAACAGAAGGCAGAGATGTCCAGGGTGTAAAGACAAAGATAAAGATCAAAACCTCTTTCGCATTAGATTTAAAACCACTTGGGGTTTTTGGAAGGATAATTGACTATGGAGACTGGCAAGAAAGATGGGAAGAAAGTGGGGAAGTTAGATAACTAAATCAAAACACAGCAGTGCTGCAAACACATGGCATGTGGACTGGCCTCCAGAGTCACCAGGATGCCCACAAGATCAAGATCCTCTGAACAACAGATGGGTAAAAAACAAAAAAAACAAAAAACACGACACAAACTCGCACGCTTTCACTCACACACAGGCATGTCTAGCTTATTAATGAGGCTTTATTAAAGCACTGGGTTGCCAGTTGTGCAGAAGCTAATCCCCCTTTCATAGTGATGAAAACAGCTACTGCTCTCAAATCAAACAGCCTTATGGTCTCCCGCTTGCTATCTCTGTGCTGTCACTGTGTGTGTGTATCTGCATGTGTGTCTGAGAAAGGGAAAGTGAGAGAGAGGGAGGGCACACACAACAGATTGACTTTCTTTGGCTACATAACCAATTTATTTATTTACTTTACTATTCCGCTCCGATGAGCTTCAGTGTTCCCTGAAGAGTGCACACATTCAAAGGCAATTTCGATAAGACTGACCTCCCCCCCTTCCTCTGTCTGCTCTCCTTATATTTTCCTATTTTGCTCTTCCTTCGTTTCCTCACTTCCTTCAGATAGAGGGTGTTTAAAAGAGCAATCATGACTTCTTTTATGGCTGCATCTTAGTCAACAAGAGTGGGTCCAAAATTATGTGAATAAAAGAGCAAAGACGGGAGGGAAGGATTATCTGCTCGAGTGCTCAAGTGTTATTGTGTATGTCTACTTCTTCTTGTTTGTGTGTGTATAGTGTACTTCTTACCCCATTTGTTTAAATATAGTAAAGTAAAGTAAAGCTAAGCAAAATGTATTTATATAACACATGTCCTTAGCAGGTTTTGTGATGTTTGTGACATGGCTCTGAAATGTCAGCAATGATGACAGCCAGTTTTCTAACCTGTGCAGTACTATACTACAATGTATAGATGCAGTAGTTTTTTTTATTTATTGCGAAACTGTGAAGGAAACTCTCATTGGTTTGTTTACTAGTAATTAGATACAAGGTCTAGAGCTGATTTCAAGTGAGGCATTTTGACTTGGAACTTGTTGTTAACCATCAATATCCAACCTATGTGAAGCCATGCATAATGTGTTCTTTGTGTATCTGTGTGTACCGGGTATAGTCCTCTTCATCCTCTCTCTTCTGCCGGTTTTGTCTGGGCTGGGCCATATTTGCCCAGTTGGGGAGGGACTGGAGCAAACGACTGATGTCCTCATCTTTAGACCAGGAAGCACTGATGGTCAGCTTCTCCTCACACTGGACTATACCCCTGAGGATACACGGTTAGAGACAATGAAATGTAAAGAAATGCAGACAAACTCAGACAAATTGTGAAACATTACTTATACACTGCCTGGCCAAAAAAGTCACACACTGTAATGTTTCTTGGACAACCTTTTGCTTTGGTTACAGCACGCATTTGCCGTGGCATTGTTTTGATAAGCTTATGGAATATCACCACATTTATTTCCATAAAGAGATGCCAGTCTGATCATCATGTATTACTGATGGGTTCGGACCACTGCGCAAAGTAATCTCCAGCACATCCCAAAATTTCTCAATGGGGTCAAGGTCTGGACTCTGAGGTGCCAACCCATGTGTGAAAATGACGTTTCATGCTCCCTGAACAACTCTTTCACAATTTGAGCCTGATGAATCCTGACATTGTCATCTTGGAATATGGCTGTGCCATCACTGGACAAAAAAAATCCATTGATGAAAAAACCTTGTCATTCAGTACATTCTAGTCAGCTGAGCTCACTGTGTTGACAGATGAAACATACAGTAGTTATTAGCCAATGGTGTATATTAGTTTGTTGTTGTATCAATATGTGTCTACATGTAAAATGTTATAATTAGCTGTCACTGTCTTACACATTTCAGCATGCTAACATAGCTTGATAGCAATTGTGACATGCTGGTGGCACTAGATGAACGGTCAGGTAATAATAAGTTAATAATAATAAGTTAACTGCATTAATTCTCTACAAACCAACAATGTCTGTACCAAATTTCATTGCAGTCCCTACAAAGGCTAAAAATATATATTACTCAAAAATGTTGAGGTTACTACTACCCAAGATCCACACAGCAAATTTAGCAAACGTTCAGACTAGAAGCATTGCTACTTAGGTAGTTGTACATGTGGTTCATGGAGATTTGTACTGACACACTGTCTAAAATGTAATTACAGCAGCTCTGATTTGGTGTAAAGAAACATCGTGGAAAACTGCCAACATGTATTTGCTTTGTTTGCATGTGTCTGGGTTGGGAGAACTACTGAAAATCATAATATTACCTTATACAAGAGAAAAAGAAAAAGGAAGGCTGAGAAAGAAAGAGCCTTGTTCATGTATAAAAGGCACATGGCCACACAGAGATTCACAAGACACGCACACACACAACCACAAATACACATATACATGTTGGCAGCCTCTGCTGTTTTGTCTTTATCACTCTAAGACCCTAGTGAGACTGAAGCTGACCTGTGACAGAGACCAGATGGACTCCCAGCAGTAGGTCAGTCCTTTCCTGTGTCTCCTGGCCTGTTCATCGCTCCCTCTCTTATCCCTCCATATCCACTAACCCTCCCTTTACCTGGCCAGGTGTTTCGTGATCCCAGGGGAGCACAGATGGATGGCCTTTCACAGCACCAGTGTGTGTGAGTGCAGGTGTGTACAAAGCAATAAAAACAACATTCAAACCTTTTGCCATATTCTAAAACAGCAAAAAGTCAACACAATGTGCTGTGACACCTTCATAGAAATGCACACTAGCCTTTTCCCATGAATTTATTTTGTTAGTGAATTAATAAAATTCAGCTTTTGTGAGATGAATTACCGAGTGTTTGCTAAGGTTTCACTAAGGAAAGCTTCCAAAAGCTTTGCACTTATATGGACGGCAAACTGAGCTTGATTTATTCCCACAACAGTTTATCATCCAAAAGCCAAAAAGACACTAAAACCCTGCTCATCCTCTACATGAGATGAGAGCAGCAGCTCTTTCTAAATTGTTTAGGAAGAACTTTTCTCACATCACATTTATAACATGTGCTCAAAACTCTTCTTACATTTTTTCTAACATTTTCTGTTGGGTTTAGCATGTTTTAGGGGCCCATTATTCATATAATCTACTCAAAACAGACAACTATACACATTTAAAATAATGAAAAGCTGTACAAAAAATGTTACAGTTAAGTTGGCCTTTCCTTATACCTGTAGGCTGTGTTGCAGATTTCCTTGTACTCTTTGAGCTTGTCGCAGACCATTTCGAGGAACTGGTTGGAGTAGGCACTCAAGTCCTGCATCAGGCTCATTAGATCCTGAATGGACTTTTCCACCACCACCGTGCTCTACAGGCAGAAACAAGAGGAAAGCAATCACTGTTTTGCTAGATGGTTAGACATAACAATGTTTTCAAAAAGTTTTCAGCCTGAAGAAGAGAAAAACAGACAAAGTTAGAGACAAAGGAAAATAAAGAGGGACTCGATTTTATGTGATTGTCAATTCAGATCCAGTCTGCTTTATTGCCAGTGTAATCGGATGGGTCTAACTTCACTTGTCTATCTGTCACCTGCGGCTGGAACGATGACTGGTGCTGGAGTGCTTGTCGGAAGTTGTAACGCTGTATTGGTGGAATAGTCTTTGTGTGTGAGTGAAACAGCACAAGTGCACATATTTGTGTGTGTGTGTGTGTTTTGAACTTGTGTTGTGTGTGCGCGTGCACATTTGTCACAGTGCACTCATCACCAGGAGCCATGGCAGGGCTGTGACAGCAGCCATTACAGATTAGCCACTCCTGCGTGACTAATAGCTGGCCCAGGAACAGCAGAGCAGCTTCATATCCCCAGACACATTCACACATACACACAGAGAGCAAACTTCTCAAAACACACACCTTTGAGCAATTCAAGAGCTGTTAAATGAGATTACTAGTCAGTATGTTCCAGTTTGTCTGCTCCTAGCACTTAACCAATCTATTCTACATCTCTAATAATAGTGATAACTTGCTATTAGTCTGGCAGTAGCCTTGCTGCAGCTACTCTGAAACACACTGGACTACAAAAGCAGTACTGTGTTTGGAGCAGAGTAATCGCATACAACACAGAGTAGGGGATTCAGTTCACCACTCTGTGTATGTAAAATTATTATGGAGGAGGTAAAAATGAATATCTTTTCCTGCAAAGATAAAACAGAATTGACCTGTGGTAGATGCAATCATGTGCAGGGGTAGAAAATGTGGTTACTTGCGTTTTAGTGCTGCCTGTTAAATGCAGACACAAAATACTGTGTAGACACCTAGAAAATCTCCTCAAGAGTCAACATCTTTACTACAAAAATGGTTGTGAGTTAAAATATGTATTAAGCTACAATGTCAATCAAATACCTGAATCTCAGAGAGGCAGAATAAATATGTACAAGTTAGCATACTTCAGGGAAAAGTATTACCTCTGCTACTTTAGCAGCTAGCTGCTGAATTGGCTGCAGGGGGCAGTAGTGACTGTAATTAATCATCAAAAAATATGGAAGGACTCCTGATGTTAAAGAACGATATTAATATTAATAGTTCTTTCTCAGTTTCAGTCCCTGCCCTCACTCGTTCTGTCACAAGCAGGCGAGCATGCTCTCACACACACACACACACACACACACACACACACAAATATATGCCCACACGTGCAAACAGCAGCCACTCCACTGAGGAAAGTAATGATCCATAGCAGTGCCCGTGCCCGTAGAGTACTAACCAAGGCCTTGTCTCTGCCAAGGGAACACCCTTCACTGTCCATGTCTGACTCTCTGTCACCTTGCCAGGCTAGGAAGAAATACACAGACCCTGCAGGAGGGCCAGCTGTTAGTTTAGCTCAGGCAGCAGCTTCCTCCCATTCGTAGTGTAGGTTGGTGGTACAATAAACTGCCTCATGTAACAAAATCTAAAAAGTGGCAATGACATTGCTTCGAGTATCTGTTACCATGACTACAGTGATAATGTAGTTATAATTATATGCTGCGTTTATCCCTGACAAGAAATTCATTTCTCTCACTTGCCTCCTCCAGGGAGGTCAGGTTGTAGGGATATCACCGTGGAGGCTGCAAGGGATTCAGTGGCTCAGGGGAACTTCAGGAGAGTGCATGACTACCTCAGACAACAAGTCAGTATAAATGAAGTGCATTAGGCTGCTACAGTTTATTTATGACTCATTTGACTTTGCAACAGTTAGAACATTTAGTAAAAACAAATTAGACTGATTTAATTAATTCACAGCAACAATGCTTTTGAGGACTGCTGCAATAACAAGAGCTATTAGGATACATCAAGAAAAACTGCAAGTACTGCATTCATATTCATACACATGTACCGTAGCATTTTTTTACATTAAAAAGAGTAATTAATTCTAAAAATTTAGACAGTTTAAAAATAAGAGAAATTTAATTTTATACTATTTAGAATTCAAGAAAATCCCTTAAAAGAAAAAGTAAAAGTAGAAGAAAAAGAACATTTTGAAATTTAGAGATAATAAAAATATGCTATTTTCAGAAAGTTAATGTCTAGTCAGAATTACAATTTAACAGTGTCTTTCCACGCTTTATGTTGCTGCTTTGAGGATATAAAACTCAATAACAGGTCATACCAGTGAATAGAGAAGAGTAAACGATGAATGCCCGATCCATTACTCCTGCTCTAACAAATGCTCTGGCGCTCAGCTCCCTTGTCTAATTCTGCTCATTTAACACAGCCATTTGTCTTAGGCAGCAGAAACCATTAAAAAGTAATCAAGGGACAGACTAAGAAAGGGAGGGCTGGGAGGGAGAGGGGGTGTGAGCGGTGGAAAGAGCATGTTTGGCTACATCTCCTCTGTCTTAGTTGACTGTTACATAGGACAGCATGCACTGTGGAGTCCTCATTATCTACGTCCATCTTACTTTTTCACCCTCTTCTTGTAATGTTTCAAGCTTAAAGGTGAACAATGCTCATCTATCAAATGAAAAGCACCCATATTCCTCTTGTAATTCTACTTCACAGTATTGTATTACTCTTGAAATTGAAATTAGTCGCACTTTAGCTCTACTCTACATCATTACTACCTAAAAACATATAGTTATCAAGGAACATTTGACTTTGGAATTTGCTGGGGTAAACTGCTGTCATTAAGAGTGAAATGAAAGCCACAGCAACAGTGGTTTAATCACAGCAAGAAGGCAGAGACTGGCACCTCAGCAAAAAAACTGTTAATGCATGTCATCACTACAGATACCACGCAGAGCTGGTGCTAAAAGAAGTAATGTCCTGTGGAGGAGAGAGTAAAAAGCACAACACAGGGAATCACATTAATACTGTAATCGTTGTGTGTTGCTGTATTCTGTTGGCTAAATAAAGTGTGGTCCTGAGACGGCAACATAAGATAAAAAGAGAAGGTGCATTTTACTTACTGTGAAAGCACATGCTATGTGTGAATGTCATTTAGTTTTATAAGGTTTATGCACTGTGTTCTCTCAGATGTCAAAGACCTCAGGTTGAAATCGGAAATGGATCATGGATTTCCCCAATTGTGGAATCCCCCCCCAAGGTTGTGTGGGGGTCAGAGTGTTTAACCCCATGCTTTCTGCCGTTTCACTCACACCCTGACCCCAAACCACTGACTCGTTTAATGCCTCTGTCACGCTATTCACACGTGCGACTGAGGGCTGACAAAATAACACACACTCAGCAGCGCAAATTCACAGCTGCACTCAGCCACACGCTACAAAGAGCACATGAAAAGATAACCTCTGTTTCCCCCCTTTCCCACACACACCCCCTGTCTCTCTCCTAAGTAAAGGGAAGCTGGGCATGAGTGGGACATCGTCTTGACAGATCATTCATCAACGTCAGAGTAGAGCCACAATTCGAAGATTCCCCTGACACACTGCATGGCCCACGTGCTTGTGCCTGCTCAACCACAACACATGCTTCCATGTATGTGTGCATGTGAGTGGGTTTGTTTAAGCTCTGACAGCTAGGCAGTGTGTTTTTGTCTTCTGAAGTGTGTATAATATCATGAAAGAAGGGGTCACAGACAAAAGTGGCCCCAGCCCCTCATAGGAATTGATTTAGTAAGATGAGAGCTACTTAAATGTATGTGAAAAAAACTTTTTTATTTAGCTTTTAATTGGTTGCATGCAATGCTTTTAGGATTTGGTACACTATACTATATATATATATATATATATATATATGCACCTCAGCTCACCAATCAAGAGCTCTCACCTCTAATCAAGTACAACTAATCATCCTTGCAGTAAATATTATAACCTTCATGTGTACACTACCAGTCAAAAGTTTGGACACACATAGGAATTACCATGTTTTTCATAAAAAGATACATGTCTTCAGTTGTG
>JAUMHL010000016.1:10284382-10297680 GCA_032362345.1 Sandelia bainsii | reverse complement strand
ACACATTCATTCTGATCAATTTGATGTTATGAAATCTGCTTTTCTTTCACAAACATGGTCATTTCTATGTGTGTCCATAGTCTTGACTGGTAGTGTATTTGCATAACAAGGATAAACTCATAGGTATACAGATTGAATGTCAGACATTTTTGTTTCTAGTTGTCACTTAATGATCTATTTTGGGTTGAAGGGAGTGAAATAACAAACGCAAATAATGATGTACACATGGATTTAGTTGCGATGCTCACATAAGTGCATGAGAAACAATTTAATATGACATAAATACAAGTGCATACAGTATGGTGGAGAAAATTCAGTTATTAAAAGAACACATCTTCCCTTTCACCTCCACTGTCATCACTTCTAATGCAGAGTTTAATGCAGTGTTGGTAAGTGTTCTAATTGAGAGATGAGGAGCAATATCACACTTGGCTGATTACAGATGGGCTTCCATATTACACACACGCACTATTCACACCCACACACAAACACAAACGCACGCTCAAATGTGGAGCTTCTGCACAATCTAATCCTAGAAAACACCTCAGAGTTCAGATCTGCCATTTATTTTAATTCCACATAGTGGTCAAAACTCCATCCTACTAATGATCCTGCAATCCTCTTGGCATTTCTACACTCAACACTGTATCACTGCCTTCTGGTGGGTGTGAGAGGGATGTCCTTACCATTTTATATAATTATCTGCTACTAACTATTATCAGTTATCATGAATTATTTATCAGAAGAGCTGGGTTAAGCCATCAGTGGTTTGTGAGAGTGAGAGAAATTATAATGTAGTTTAATGCATTCGGTGTGGGGTATATGTCCCTCTCTGCGCTCCATTAAGCCCATATCGAGCCACTGTACTGGTGCACGTGCACACAAGCATGTGCATCAACATAGTGGTGCACATGTGCAGAGGCATACACTCACACAAAACAATGTGTGTGCTAACAGCAAGACAAAGATTTGTCATTTGGAAATTCAGGGCGCTAACGTGCCTCTAAAAATTCAAGCTGTAACTTTTATCAGGCGCCCACAGCCAAAACCTTCTTTCTTTCAAACCAAAGGGCATGTTTGTGGTAGAGCTGACATTTCAACTTCTCTCTCTCTAACTCACTCACTCCAAAGGCAAAGATTATGTCTTGTTACACACGGAGACTCTGTCAGGAGTAGCACTGCATGGTGTGAACCTGTACTACCTTAGGCTGTCGTTGCTCAAACGCTTTCCTTCACACATCTAAATGCTCTAACTTTCACTGCACAAAGAATAAGCATACACACATATATTATATATATGTGTCTATTATATAAATATACACATTTTAACAGCATAAAAATCACAGTTATGTTACATTTATGAGCAAGGAATATCTCCATGGCAAAGGCACACTGGATGCCCAGGACAGGTGGCTGCAAGCCTCAGGAGTACATGTGTTTGGTGTGAGATAACCAGGCAAGGTGGGGATTGTTACACCTTAAGCGGTGAGGAAGGAGGCAGAACAGAAATAAGGCTTTGAGGTGAGCGAGACTGAAAAAACAGTCACGGAATTTATCCGGATTTGAGTCAATTTAGTAGAAAAAACTAAGACGGTGACTTCTTCTACTTTATGGAACCAGAACAAATACAGTAATTAATCAAAAAGACTAAACAGTGTGGCACAATATAACATGTATGATTATTATTCCAGTGGCAGGTTTGCTCTTGTAAACTTTCCATATACTTAAACACTTTATGTTTAAGAACTGGATGTTTTAAACTGGACAAAGCTACTTGTAGATGTGCTAAACAAAAATGTTATTGAATAAATATATATAGTAAATATAGTATATAATATATAATTTAGGAATCAACAATGAGATAGGGAAGCTAACAAAAGATGGAGTATAATGTTTACATAAATACTGAGTTAATTACATTTTAATGAAATTAATCAACATTTTGCACATGATGGAATATGATGCAGCGAGGGTTTGACTAAAACTTAATTTACAGTACATTTAAAATTAAAGTATAATTATAAGTTGATATGAAAAAAATCCAAAGTGTTTTGGTACATTTCATGTCCCAGTGTAACTGTACACTGTTACCTTTACGTGACACACTGCATATGCTCAAGCAACCTTCTTGCGGTTATAGTAATTTTAAAAATAATTAATCAATTTTAAAGAGAGATATTCAAAGTGCTGGAGATTTGGTGACTGTGTCTTCCTTCAAACATGATTAGGGAGAAAAGTATAACAGAGGATTCAAGAGATCCAAGCAATGAAAAGTCAGGAAACTTATCATTTCATGCTACAACTTCTTCGTGACCAGAGCATTAGACGGAATCTAAACGGTTTGAGACATAATTTAAGCTCAAGTAAAGCAACATGAGACATTAAAAACAACCAATATGTGGAAAACACCACACTATTTTTGTGATTACAACTTGTGCTCTTGTGCTAGAGAAGGAAAAGGAGATTAGAGGGAGACCTATTTCTCATTTGCTACCATGCTTAGGCACAATCAATTTCATGGCAGATAATATACTAGAGGGCTCCAGAAAACATTTGGACTAAGTGGGAAAGCATTTAAATATATTTTATTGTGATCTGCCTATTTTGGAAGAGATTAAATGGATGTTGTGCAGTTTCATTTGGATATTGGGATTTTCCTCTTACTAATAAACCTGGGAATGGTTTTTGGTTTTGTTTCTTGTCAGTAGTAGTGTGCATCTTTCTGTCTGAGCATTGAGCATAAACAAGCCACCCTAATACCCTCTTTTCTCCCACTCCCACATGTGTCCCAATCATAGGGCATGACTGATGCAGCTAACAGGTGTATTGTGTTGTGATTGCTGTGTCTGTTGATGGGAGCTGAGTGTTGAGAGTCTCCTTAATAAAAAAAAGACCCCCCCCAACTCCCCACACTCTAATCTCCACTGTGTATGTGTATGTTCGTGCGTGATGGTGGGAGCGTTTGTGAGGGGACTGCAGGGAGCCAATCAACAGGAAAGCGATCAGCCCCCCACAAATAAACATAGCCTACACACATCATCACAAATAAAAAGGTCAGTGTCATTACAGTTACTGGAGGTGGAGCTGCGGGTGAGTGTGCATACACAAGTGTACATGGCTGTTTTTACCCTCCTCTCTCCCAAACCTAAAAGTAAATATGAAATTTAAAAGGTCGACATCATTAGCAGGCCACTGGCAGCTGAACGTATCTGCAGTACAGTGAGCTTAGCTGACAGTGAGTGAATTAAATCAGTTTTTAACTGACTCCACAACAAGTTGTGTTGGGCCCGGGTATGTGCATGCAAACATCCAGAAAACAGGCGAATAGATGCTTGTATGAATAACAAATGCAGGAACACTTACTTCAAAAACAAATGTACAAATGCAGATAATAAAGGACTAAATTGGGAGCTACTATTTGGAGACACTGAGGACACAGCTGTCTAATGTAATTATGACTTTGTTGTGGTCTTTGCTGATGAAGCGAACAAGCTGAATACAAACAATTAATCCGCACTCATGGACTCTCTCACAGGCACACGACGCAAGTGGGCATGCAGATGGCTCGACCACTGTCTTCAGGACAGAGAAATGTGGTTGCTTATTTGTTGTTTTGGCGGATTTTGTTTTGTGGCACGTGTGTGTGTATGCTTGTATGTTAGTGTGTCACAAAGTGAGAATGTAAAGGGGACATGGAGGTGGGGGGAGTTCTACCAAGATTAATGGAGCCAATCTCCAGAGCTATCCAGCAGAGTGAGCATACCCTCCCTATCCTACTTCTTCGGCTTCTATTCCCCATCTCTCTCTCACCCCTCTACCTCTTCCCCTCGATCTAACTCTAATTAAGTGAATCAATCAGTGGCAATACCAAAGCTGGACAGATAGCATCACCCCACTGAGGCCAACAGTGTGTATGTTTGTGTGGGGGTATACTGTTGGAGTCTAGCACATGGACAAAAAGGAAAGAAAAACAAGTACAAAATGGAAATAACTATGGTCACAATAGATGAGAGGTAGAGAGCAACAAAAACATCACTTATACTTGTGGCCTTGTTCTTCCTTTCTTTAACACGACTGTTCTTCTAGAGACTTATCAGTGCAGCTTATGCTATCACACAGGCACATGAATGGACGTTAACCTTTACCACCGAACTATATGCCATCCCAGTCAGCCCTTATCTAATGCTCCTAGTGGACAATATATATACCCAGTGTCAGGCTCATAATCATATCATTATTATGTAATGTATGTACATGATATATAAATGCAGCATTTGACACTGCTGGTGCCTAGTGATAGGCAAATCACTGCCCATATCAATATTACTTATTAACCTAAGCCCAGACTGCATGTGTATTCATTATTATGGGCTGTTTAGGCAAACCTAAGGTGGTATGCTCACCTTCACTCCTGTGCAGTGTTTTCACAAAACCGCTTTGTCCATTTCTACTGGTGAGATATCCCTGACAAAGGGTCAAATAATTTGTATAATATAAATATATTTAATAACATAGGTCCACCCCAATAGTTAATCATATGGAAATGCATCCATACATATTCTATACTATCAGCAAGAGGGTAGCCAACACACAAAAGTAACATTATCCTATATCAAATAGCACAAAGTCAGAAAAAATATATAGCCAGTATTATGTTGATACAGTGTACACTTAAAAAGGAGTGATAGAATAGTGCCTTACCAAGCATATATGGCCAGTGTGCACTGGCATATTCATGTGTGCCATTACATTTCTGTAAATGCTAATATTTTTCTCAAATTCAGACTATTGCACACATTAATGGGTGCTTCAGTGGTTCCAGAGAGCAGATGCATCTATAAAATGTGCTCCCCTATGGTTTCTCTATGTGGCTGCAGCCAAGGTGTATGAGAGAGGGTGTTTAATGTGGTGTGGCAATATTGAGCTCGCTGCCTCCTGTCAGCCACGCTGGTTCTGATGCCAGCGGTGTGTGTCTCTCTCTGATAACACCTGGCACAGAAAGTATCGTGGCACTTAAATGGGGCATGTACAGTACAGTGCTGTGAAAAAGTATTTGGCCCCTTCCTTTTCCTTCCTTCACTTTGTTTTTTGCATATTTGTCACAATTAAATGATTTAGATCATTAAAAATTTTTTTTATACAAAGATAACCCATGTAATTACAAAATGCATTTCATTTATTAAGTGAAAAATTACTATAAAAAAATCAGGATGGGGGGGAATACTTTTTCACAGCACTGTACATGTGTGCACTCACATTTGTGCATACATGAAAACACACACACACACAACCACATCTGCTCCATTATTGGAAACTCTAGCAACCATTATATAGTTCTGTCACTATAATCTTTAATTATCCATTGCAGTCACAGAGCTGGATATATTCACCACCTGGCTAGCTAGAAACTCCTGACATAAAGCACTTAGCCAAACCCAGTTTAAAGACTACTTTATTTTCTATCCCCAGGATAAAAAGGTGTCAAACCCCTTCATCAAAAGCACTCACAACAACTAAGTGAATAAGAACCACAAACTGAGGAAGTGAGCAGTCTGTCATAACAGTGACACTGTGGATGAAGGCCATCAAAGAAAACAATGGGAAGGCTCTCAAATTGGAGACCAAAAACACAACCACAAACAGGTAGCAAAACAGACTTACTTGGCTACAAACACACACATAAAAAAGTCGAAACACACACAAATGCCATCCTGACCCTCAAATGTGAATGGCAAAAGAAGAAGAGCGCTAGGTTATTTTATTTAGTCCAATTAAAAAAAGCAAAAACCCAAACAAAAGGAGTGTTTTATTGCACTCCCCACTATCAGCAGAAAGGCTCATTAGCCACAGCAGCATAATTAGCAAGATGCTGCACTCCTCGTTAAGGAGGGGCCCGAGTCGTAAACAAACCCTGCTGAACTCCAAACGCCCACGGTCTCTCTCTCTGTAATGAACTGCCACCACTGTTCCCTCCCTGTGAGAGAACAAGGCACACAGACAGGAAGGCTCTGACAGAAACAAACACACCTCAAAGCGCAACAAACACACACACACACTCTGACAGTTACATACCCGCAGTCTGCTACAAAAACACCTAGAGCACAAACAAACTACCTATCTGGGACACTGTTTACCTTGACAACTGCATGGTCAAAAATGCCCACACAATCACACATCACACACAAACGTCACAAAATGTGTCCACATGAAACATACTTTTTATAAAATTGTAGATATAGAAAGTCATACTCCCCCCAAACATCAACAATATTTGACAACTTGAGACCTACTAGGGAAATCTTGCCAACTACCTGGATCTTACTTTGACACTGCTGCAATCCTCAACCTGTCATGACCCCGTTTGGAATAAGAAAAGCTGCCAAAATCAGCAAGATGAGCTTGTGAATGAGCGTGGTGTAGCCAATGAGGCAGTCAATATCAGTTGATTTCTGTGTATGTTTGTAGTTCTTATTTAAATTTAGGAATTGTCTTTGGTTTCAAATGTTATTTTGAGTAACATTGAGGAAATTCCATTCAAAATATCTGCACCACAACTGTGAGTACCACTAGGAGTAAGGAAGGAAATATGTTTTATAATGTGATTTTAGTGAACTGACATTATTTTAAGAAAAATAATCACGTAGACACAAACACAGACAAATCTACCTACACATACAGTCAGCTTGAACCAAACAGATACGTATCCCTACAAGCACACACACCAGAGTGGCCATGTAGTGACACAGTCATGGTCTGTGTATCATGTGTGGCTGCAGAGTGAATTTAAGCCTCAACTCTGAACTTCTCTAGGTACAGACTCTTTCTGTAGAAAATGGCCCTGGGAGAAAAGAGAAAATGGTAGATACAAGTATCGCGTCTGTGTGTGTACGTGTGTGGAGTTATATAACCACCAGTTAGCAATAGCTACACACTCAAAAAAGATCAAGCACTATTTCAGCCGCAATTATGATCCTGTGAGATAGGTGGCAGGGTGGAAAACAGAGAAAAACAGAGAGTGGGGTGGGCTCGGTGAAAGAGTGTGTGTGTGTGTGCGTGTCTGCCTGCCCCTGAACCAACAGAGATCACAGGGAAACTGCGAGGCGAGTGTACTCAAGAGAGCCCTCCTCTATTAAACAAGGGTACAAAGGCAAAATGGTAACAAACAAACACCTAGTGTGTATTTCAAGACTCTCTAACTGCTCACATGTGGATATACTACACACATATAGTGTGCATGCATGTGTGGGAACTTAACCAATGTTCTATCCAAAGGTCATGCTATGAAGCCAACTGAGTCCACTTTTAATTGAGCAGGCTGTTGATTAAACTCTACCGTAATTTTTGAGGCCATCATTTCTAATGGTTATGTGTATTATATTGTGTACAAGTTCATGAAAGCTTGACCACCCCATTGAGTCGTATTTTCAATATGTTGGATGTTCCTTACCTGTAGAAGGGGTCTCTGGACACCCAGAACCTTCATGGTATCTGCACTTGCAAGAATCTTCAAGGGGTCAGCTGTCTTACTGACTGCCTCAATTTCTTTGTTTATTTCTGTTCGCACCTAATGGTTCAAAAACAAAAGTTCATATTAAATGGGGTTCTTGTGTGACCCTTGTGTTATTAGTTTGCAGAACACATAAAGGATGGTTACTAAAGGATTCTTTTGAATGCTGCACTCACATGGTCATTTCACTAACCTGGTTGAGGAAGAGGTCGTTGATGTAGTAAGTGAGGAAAGCTCGGAGCTGGCACGGCTTGGCCTGGCCCGGTCCCATGTTCATCTCTATCTCCTGAATGAATCTGGGCAGAACATTCAAGACAAACAAACATTAGAACAGCTAGGACACATCAACAACATAACACCAGATGTGAATGGAGGCTAAAGTTCTTTGGAAAGTTCTTTATGGCCCTCAAAGTGCTTTTGAGCACCAAAGCTATTTACAGTATTTAAAAAAATATGTTTCAGCTTCAGTATGTATGCTCTCTGGATTCTCCAGGGAAGCTAGTGTCTGTTTGGCCATATAGGGTCAGACAGTTATATATGGGTTGGTAGAGGCACATGCACACCTCGTTTGTCAGAGAATCATTGGTCACTGGCCTCGTCCCACACACAGAACGGGGCAAACCATGCAAGAGCAAGCACCTTCTCAAGCGTTCACCACACATAAATGCACAGATAAATCAAACTCCTCACTAAAGAATTCAATGATCTACAAGACATCTAATATACTTTAAATAATCTAAACTTAGAAGAGAGAGACAGTACAAAGAAAAAAAAAAAAAAGAAAATCATAAAAAAAAGGTTAGAAGTTGAAAATAATACACAAATGAAGCAACAAAAATGACTATAGACAGGGATTTGATCGGACAAAGTCATTTTTGAAAAGCAAGAGGAAGACTTCATTGCTTGGAAACAGTGTTTGTGCTCTAGTAATGTGAAAAGGAAGTCAAAATAAGGCAACTGCAGCATTGTAGACAACCATTGACACACATTGTTTTCATGAACTATAGATTAGTGGGGGTGGAGGATTGATTAGGATAAATAAAGCTTGCATGTGTATGCACAGTCACGCATAAAAACGTATAGAAACAGACAAGGAGCACAAGCTGTAAGATCACACTACTCAGCATCCAAACCCAATTAGTCAGCAAGAGCTCAGGCGAGTGTGTGTAGGTGTGTGCGTAAATGCTTGTGTGACAGAGTGAGCAAGAGAAAGACAGAGTGAGCGAGGAACTTAAACCCATTCTAAATACTTCATTGATTCCCACTGAAACTCTGCAAAAACAGAAAGTTAAGTAGGAGAAACTCTTCTGTGGCCTCATTAAAACCATCAAGCTTGCAAAACAATGGAGTCCAGATATACTGCCTCTCTGTATAAATATGTAGAGAGCACAACTTAAATGCCCCTCCTTTGCAAAAAAAATAAAACACAATTGCGGCTGACAACTTCATTTCCAGAAATCGATCAACAAAGGTTGCCAGTTTAAACATGCATCGTGTTGTTCTGAAATCTATCTCGTGATGTCATTATTGTCATTGTTTCAATACACGTGTCAAGATGATGGATCTTCAAGTTAGTGTGTGAGCACAGATGGATTTTTGTAGGCAGGGGTGATAACATTTGAGTAATGTAGCAGCAGCGAGGCAGTAAAGCGGCTTTGTCTATCCAGACGGCCATCTGGAGTCGAGCCACAGGCCCCTTCATGACGACGCTAAGCCCATGGGTGTTGCAGGGAAGTTTAGACAAGGTAACTGGGCTAAAAGCATTGTTGGGGACCTAAACTGCTTCAAGAGCAAATTAAGGACATAAGTTGAGTTGAGTGCATTAAACAGAATGTTCTTATGAATGTTCTGAGGATTCAGAAAAATCTTTTGGAATATGGAGTGGTGAGGCTCGTTAAAATGCAAATGGATAAATAACATGGGGCAAAGCACAGAAGAGCTTAAAGATTTCCAAATGGATCCTGAAAGAAAATCTATCTCAGCACATTATCATTAGAACCACATCTTCCAAACGTCTGCCTTGCTGATGGCATGACATACTGTACAGAAAATAACAGCTTCTGGTGATGATGATGGAGGTGATAACAAAGAACACCAAACAAGTTAACACACATACACACACACAGGCAAAACACTCATGCATATATATACCCATTCAAAAGCCATCAAAATTTCTCAACTCCAAATGAATCACAAAACAAAACAAACAAACAAACAAAAACTCAGAAGAGCACTGTTTGCACGCTGTACAAGGTCATTTGCAGAAACTTGTAGTCTGAGCCAAACCTCCTACACAAAAACACAGTGAGACAGCCTGACCCCTTGGCGAAGAATGACAGTTAGCCTCATTTTATCTACAACAGAGCTTGACTTTACAATGGTCAAAATTGACATTTTCCCCAGTTATCATGAGCTCTCGCCTGATACATCAGAAAATGACATGGTTTGATTGCTTCTCAACTTGTCTGGCTGGAATTCCTTCTGTATTAGTGATGGCAAAAAAAAGTTTTGTTTCTCTACATTAAATAGTTTTAAGGGTTATATAAAACAGTTTTATAAAAGCATGCAACATCCTTCAAGTCCTTATTGTTACTAGAATAAATGCGCCTGCACAGCTGTATAGGCAAAATCCTAACACTCATCACGGGTACATCATGCTACAGCCAGTTTATTGGTAAACAAATCCATAAATGGAAAGCATGCCTAAAAAAGTCCCGTTGTTTGAAAAAAAAAAAATCACTTATTCAAAGAATGCTTACAGTCCATTCAAAACCACAAGAATTCTCTAATGATGTCTGCTTCATCTTATGAGGCTGTTATAATTGGACCCAATGTGACGTTAACAATGTCAGTTTCATTGCCAGGTGACAACAAAACACACCAGCCAACCATATGGCAGCTGTACGCTGCAGAGGTGTCAGCCAAGTCGCTAAGGAGACACTGTGGCAGCACTGCAGAGGCACAGCAGCAGCAACACAGTGTGAACTCGCCCCTGTGTGTGAAATCTTAATAACCTTAAATAATCTGCTTATCTACCTTCTCGCACACACTATTTCCAACTGGCCTAAATATTACAGTGCCAGACATTCACGCACAGACTGGCATGCAGCAAAGGCTGTAATAGTAAGCGTCAGTTGCATGAAGAGAATGAGATCAGATCATTAAAAAATGACAACGAGAGACTAAAGCAGAGCATGTGTTTGACATAATGGAACTTTAGTCTGGGACCTCCAGCAAAGAGACAAATCTGCTGAACTAACTGGCAACACTACTGCCCTAACAACTGGGTGCATAATGTAAATGTGCTTGTATATGTGGAAGACTAGGTTATTTTTAAGTTTGAGTATTATTTGCATTAATAAAACAGCATGGGATTTTTTATGTAACTAGAACTGATACTTAAAAAAATAATTAGTTTGTTTAACAACACAATAATTTGCATTTTCTTTAGCAAAAAAAAACAAAAAACAAAGATTCACTAGCTCTTTTCGCCTAGTGGAAAAGAAGCATTTTTGGTTGTGTAGTATTAGTTTAACAAAATTCATGGCTTTAATAAATGTGATGGACATTTCTGAGTGTTTGCTGACTTTTGGAGCAGCTGATTAATCCAATAATTGAGAAAATAATTGGCAGGTTATTCAATAATTAAAATAATCTAGTTGAAGCACTACATTTAATCTGACTAGATTCAAGAGAGGTTTATTGTGAAAACAGCAATATACACAGTATACAGCGTATCGAAATGCCGTTTCGCACAGGCCCCCCATGGTGCATTGAATGTCAAAAAAGAAAGAAAAATATCAAAATATACAACAAGAAATTATACATTAATAAATAGTAGTCTAAGTTTTAGTAAAATAAAAAGGGTTCTAATTTGTCTAAAATATACTATCTGTACAGTAAAGCAGACAAGGACAGGACAACAGACAGTACAAAGTGAACATGTGCTAGAGTGGTTCAAGTAAAATGTTGTGCAGGCGGTATCCTTGTAGGTCCTCTCTCTATTTTATTGAAAAAATGTTTAACTATTGATTTTAGTATTAATGGTACAAACACGGCGGCACGGTGGTGCACGGTTAGCACTGTCGCCTCACAGCTAGAAGGACCCGGGTTCAATCCCCGGGTGGGCCGGGTGCCTTTCTGTGTGGAGCTTGCATGTTCTCCCCGTGTCTGCGTGGGTTCTCTCCGGGTACTCCAGGTACTCCAGCTTCCTCCCACCATCCAAAGACGTGCATGTTAGGTTAATTGGTAACTTTAAATTGTCCGTAGGTGTGACTGTGTGCGTGCATGGTTGTTTGTCTCTATGTGTCTATGTGCCCTGCGATAGACTGGCGACCTGTCCAGGGTGTACCCCGCCTCTCGCTCCAGCACTCCCGCGACCCTTGCTAGGATAACCGGTTGGGAAAATGGTTGGATGGATGGTACAAACACACTTTGTGAAATACATTTTTGCCAGGGCACTGACTAAGTAGACACACAGTCAGTTTGTCCATCTTGAAGATGACAGACAGACACAGCAAATCCTACAAAGAAGCATCTTCTTACTGGTACTAATGACTCATCATATGCACTTTCAACCTCATGTATGTGCACAGGTACACTCACAAAAACACATACACGCTCAGGCTGATATTCAAATTCACAAGAAGTGTGCCATAACATTTCCTCATTTCCCCCCAGGGTGTGTCATCTCCCCTGGAAGTAACAAGGCTTCACCAGTTGTACTCCAAACAGAGTTTTTTTAGCAGCAACTGCCGATGATTGCTCTTGACAGCATGCAATTATCTGTCATTAGGAAACAGATGTCAGAGCTTAGGTGTTGGAGCTGGGTAATTGTCAATGCCATGCCCTATGTGTATGTATGTCAAGAAATAACATTCCTGGATGGCATAATGTACTTATACCAACAGGGATTTGGCTAATGAGTGAATCCGCTGCATGCTAATGGCTCTTTGATTATTCAGAAAAAGCGAAGGTTTTATGTTATAAGATAGCTAAAACAATTTAGAACAGACCGAGCAAAGATGTTTTATAGCAGCAGCTCTGAATTCATTTCCCACTGGGAAAACCTAAGGTAACAAATGCTCCTTTAAATGGAAAGGGTAGGGATTCCATCATCCATCTCTATCTGTAGCAGCGGCGTAATGATGCCGAAAGAGAAATGGGATAAAGACAAAGATTTAGGAAAGACAGCAGAATAAGAGTGTGCTAAAATCGATTAGAGACTCAGCATTTTTAAATCTCCCAGAATTCCCTTCAGGCACGAACCTATCAGCTATGGGGATATTCTGATTCTACTGCCCAGAGAGGAAAGCTTGTTCTGTAAAGACCTGTCACACACCAAGGACAGGACACAGTGAACCTCAGAGAGAAGGAGGGAGAGAATGAGTGCTGACGTGTGCGTGCGTGCATACCTGTGTGTGTGTCGCACATACTAAATCAGTCCGTCTTTGCCACACTAACACACACTTCACACATTCATAGACTGACATAAAAATATACAGCCACATGTCAATACGCCAATACACCCCATCCAGTGACACTTGAAAGCACTTATCTATATGCAATTATTCTTACCCACAGCACTATCAAGTCACTTCTGAAAGACTTAAAAGTCAGAAAATGATTTTAATGGTTGGAGACATTTTATGGCATAACCAACATTCGATTTCATTCCAAATGATCAGACAATAAATGCTAGAATGGCAGCTTTTAATTGATTCAAGATTCAAGATTCAAGATTCAAAACACTTTATTAATCCCAGAGGGAAATTATTTTGGCATGTTACAG
>JAUMHL010000016.1:10260781-10284282 GCA_032362345.1 Sandelia bainsii | reverse complement strand
AGTTTAAAAGTTCAAGAAAAGACATCACAAAGAGAGAGACTGCGAAAACAGCCTGCTGCAAGGCTCACGCCTGCGCAATGTAATTGTTATTCAATTCAACACTGAATATTGATTCTCTGGGAATATTACACATTCTAATACACCCTACTTACTTATTTCTACAGTGGTACTAAATTAATGAAGTCATACCAGAGAATATATAGACCTACTCAAGAGAATTCAAAACCCACAGCTGTAGCACAGCATTAAAGAATAAGAAAAGAAAAATCACACTGTGAATTGGCTTGATTCAGAACAATGTTTTATCCATAATATGTATTACTTAAAATATACACATATTGTACTTGACCTGTCAAATGTTTTATGACTCTAAGCAATTACCACCACAACCACTGGATGTCACTGTCAGCTTTGACTGGCTGACTTAAGTCTTTTGTCCTTCACTCACAAATGTTTTTGAGGAAGAATTAAGATTCCAGTTGGTGTGTACCACCTAGATTTGCTGCATGGGTGTGAGAATACAAGAGACTACATAGAAAAAGATGGGTGACTGTTTTTCTTTTTTTGATGTGACAGTACTGTGTGATTAAGTGAGCATGTGTCTGTTTTAATCAGTGCCTTGTGAAATGCATATGGCCTTCCCACACACGGCCCACGCCTCTGCCAGAGTCCCTGCTGTTTATACCCTGCTCTTGCCCCTGATGCTGCATCACGGCTTTCGGTGTGTTTGTACATGTGTGTTAACATGTGTGTCTGTGAGAGTGTGAATGTGGGTGTATAATAGGTGGTGAGGGTGAGGCATTAGCAGGAAAGACAGAAAGAGAAGTAGATGAATTATGTAAATTATGTATGTGTGTCCACATGCTTACAGCAGCAGGTACAAATAAGATTTAGAATCAGGAACTTTCCTTAGGAGTAAGAATAGGTCACAAAGTTTACATTCATCCCAAATGATGGCAGCTCCCACTACCCGTTATGCTGAAGATGCATCTTTAGCCCAAAAAGCACAAACAGTATTGTCAAAAGTGTGGGATTCTTCAAACAGAGACCTAATAAAATGGTGCTCTGTACTTTGTAAAGCTGAAACGGCACCACATCAGCACAACAGTGGCTCTCCGACCTCAAGAACTCAATGGAAGATGCCCTAGAAAAGATGCTAATGGCTAGTATGGCAATATTGCTTTCTAGCGCATTTGCAAGATGTAATCAGTCTGTTTATGTGCATATAGGCCAATAAAACTAAACAATGCTGATTCCCATTAATGTTGCGCTGTAAGAAAATTTTTCAGATAATATGAGCGCATTTCAGATTACAATCAGTACTGGCCGTGTTAGCATTAGCGTTAGCAGACTCTCAACAATGCATATTTGGTGCGTTCAGGGACAGCATAGAGTGTAGTTCATCTGCATTTCAAAAACAAAGTGAGTTAGTTCTCCACAGATGATCATGTGGCATTTACATGAATAACAAATTCACTAACTAGCAGAATTTGTTCATGGCATTTTACTAGCAAACTTTTTCTGAAGAACATGTTGACATGTTACAGTACAAAGAGAATGTAAGTAAATAACAAAATCATTGGTTGAATTCCATTAAGCTGCTCAAGATCCTCGTACTGTGCTATTGACCCCATTCACACTTGTAAAATGTGTCTTGGGGATCACAATTGCACAGCACCAAATGAAAGTGTAAATCACCACCAGATGGATTGTGATCCGATCACTCAAACCACAACCAAAATTCTTCCTTAATGCAGGATGAGGTTGTTATTTCACTGACAGAACAATGTAAAACTAGATTGGAACAGGTATAAAGCACTGAATGGTGAGGTAAAGGAGACAAATCATGACCTCTTTGGCTTTCAATTATAAAGACTTACTGAATATAATGGAGTTCTCATTAATACAATGGAGCAGGGATGTTTCAGTACTGTCTATGAGGCAAAAACATTCTATTTGATATCAAAACTATAGCTTGTGTCTCAGCTCTTCTACTTCGACTACAACTTGCTGTGATAAAAACAAAAAAAAACAAAAAACTTTTAACTTAGGATGTAATATAACATAGAAATAAAATGTAAATTATTTTGGTGTGTATTGTAGCTTTAAGAACCACCAGTATTAAGATTTAAAAACTGTTTCTCTGTATTGGCATTACACTGATGTTAAATGAGCAATCAAAATACCTAATAAACATAACACATGTCAACAGATACTAGCATTTAATGTTAAAGACATGCAAGTGCTACAAGTTACAGAGCATATCAAAATGCTACTGTGTAAAACTAGGTTAAACATAAGGACATTACTGTGATGCCCATTAGTGTTTATCTGGGCCTGACATAGAAGTAAACAGGTGTATATCTGTATATTTACAACAGATGTTCTGCATGTGCATGAGTATGTATCCACACATTGCTTGCATGCACATTTGCTGTAAGACTCTGTACCTATTTCTGTCAATGTGTTTGTGTTTTTGTGTGTGTGTGTGTGTGTACTGGCCCGTCGCAGTGTGGTGCAGACCAATTAAAACAGGGGAGATTGATGACCAGGGGCTGCAGCAGCAGTAGCGGTAGCAGACAGCTGCTTCCTGCAGACAACAGGAAATGAGATGGCCTTGTTTAGCTGACGCTGCCAACACCAACGGTACAGAGCCTCAAAGACAAATCACCACCTTACTGCTGCTACTGGGCTACTCCTCCATCTTCCTAAAGCATGCTCTCCACCCTCAAACTCTTTATCTCTCTCTAATTCCACCCAACTACCTCTCTCATTAGTCTTTTTTTCTGAGAGTAATGTAGTCAAGGTATATTCAGTTAATACAGTGCAGTTGCTAAGAATAGATGTGCACAGGCAGATGTTAGGTCTGTTCTTTGATCCCAAACTGCCACCCAAAGCCTTTGGTCATTAATAACTTGGCATTTAGAGCGGGTGAGTCAACTTAAGTTCAGAAGAAATGCAATGTAATAAGAATCACTCTTGTAGTCACCTTAGTAATAGAGAAGCAATGTTTAGTTTTCTTGTGCAATGACTACAGCATATTGGTGAATTTTAGTTACTGTTGAATCAATATCAACTTCCAATTTTAATAATATCAGATTCACAGTTGTGTGTGTTTATTATGTGTGTGTATAGCACTGCAAGACTTCAAAATAAAAACACACACCTTCCCTAGAGTGTTGTCTAAGGCAAGAAAATCAGAGCAGCAGGGGAACAAAACTGACTGCTGCTAGTCCATTCCTATTCACAACAGTCTCAATTTTCAGTGGACCAAATCTTTTTTATTTGTTTTGATTTGTCACTGAAGTAGGACTTTTAAATAATGGGGTTATCTTTGCTGTCAAGACAATGATAAGTACTCAGATTTGTGGAATACAAATTGACACACAGTGAGTTACGCTCGAGTCTGTAATGAGTGGTGAGGGCTAGTTATTACGACACAGTACTGCACTTACTGCACAAGTAGGAATCTCAGTGAAAAATAGAGACAATTATATGCTGAATAATATGAAGTCATTGTTTCTCTTAATGTTATATGCTCTTACGTTTAGACTTTCAGATCAATCTCCTGTTCTGTATTACTCATACAAAAAAGAAAGTTTTTTGTAAATCTCCCCTTCTCTCCAGAGCACATCTACTTATTTCCAATGGCAGCTAACTGTTGTAATTTTTATGTTTTCTAGTCAGTGAATGCAGGACGAATGTGGGTTGCAAAGGGAGGTTTGCTTTCCCACATGCTACACTGAGCCATTAAGACCAGTGAGAGACAAAGATGCCTCACTGTCACAATAGCCAGCTACCGGGCCTAAATTACTGCTTTTGTGAGACTGTACAATGTCAGTCAATATTGAGAGGCAGGTGACAGCACTGTTCATAGTTGGTTCCATTGTTTGCGTGTGCGTGTGTGTGTGTGTATGTGGCCCCTATAATCTCCTGTTTTTTGGGGGTTTTTTTCCATTTTTTTTTAAATAGCAGACGCACCAGTTCCTTGATTCTGAAACACACACGCACACACACACACGCACACACACACGCACACACACACAATTCCCTAGTCAGACAGACAGGTGCAGACAAAAGCTCTATCTGGTTTGATTGTCCTCTGTTCAATGCTTAAATATTTAAGTGTTCATCTCCTTCTTATAAAACTGATTAAAAAGCTAAGCTCTAAGTGGCCTCCCACAGGTGACATTTACAGAAACAGGGGGAAGGAGACTGCTTTATTAAAGTATGAGAGGAAGTAAAAAACAAAGCTGATAGAGCAGAGCACAGACACCAACAATAAATTATTCATAATAAAGTGACTCATATTATTACCTAAATTGCATCCACGGTTTATCTTAGATCACCTTTGTTTCAGCAGTTTGCACGTCTATTTGTTTATTTGAATGTTTTTCCTGGTATAAATCATACTCAAATTCACATAACTGAGGAAGATGTAAAGACAGAACTCAGGTTTGGACTCAAAAAGTGAACCCAGTGTGAAAACAGTCTTCTAATTCTTGTGTGTATACTCTCTTTAAAATGTGGTACCCGTCCAAAAGAATACCAAGATGATCCTCTGTGAGAAACTTTCAGTTTATTGCGAACTTCTTTGGCATTTCTCTGTGAAAGTCACATCTTTCTTTCAGCAACAGCTGAAAGATTTTAGGTCAAAGGATGAAGATGGAGAGGGATGGTTTGGGCCTAATTAAAGCTACTATCTACACTATGATTTTTGCTGTCTTTACACAGAGCCAGAAAAAGGCAAGAAAAACATACTCTGTGTCAGCACTGAGCTCATACAACATGACATGTTTATCTGGGCCAGTAAAGCCTTGATTAATATTTTCCACCTCTGGAGAAAGTCATCACACAATCTAACTTTTTATGTCGTGCTGCAGTAAGAGAGCAGCAGATAAAGCTCAGGAGCCCAACTCGTAAGTGTTAAAGCCCATCTTTTCTCACCTTCATAAACACTGACACACTTGTACACACATTATGTCCTTTTGTAATCACAGTTGATAGTGATGATACAGACCTTTTGAGCCACTGGAGGACATGCAGGGTTCAGTGAATGACTCAGCGAGACTGAAATGGCAACTATCCCTGAGAGAGCTAAGTGCAAAGGCATTTTTCCATTCCCCTGAAAACTACTGAGAAAAACACTTAACTTGCACACATAAAGGTGGACATAAGGAGTTTATTGTCGCCCAAAGAGAAGAGTGAATGGAAATTTGCCCTGAAGAAAGTAAGCAAGTCAAGGTCAGAAGAACCACTGTAATGAAATGGAATTGTTTGATAATTGGCCAAAGCTGAAGCAATGCCATTCTATATTCCCATTTCAGTATGTCTGAGTGTAACGTATTGTCTTCACACAGCCAGCACATACCAGCACAGTGTACAAGCATAGTACCATAAACATTTAAAGGTTAAAGCATTCCTTCCAACAGTTACTAGGTGAGCCACTTCACATCTTCTCTGACTAAAACAAAACACTTTATCAGCTCTTCTCCTTACTGTTTGCCCTCATCTCCTCTCTATCTCCCACCCTTCATTTTACTCCTTTTTTCCTCCCCTGCTGTCATGTTTGGTCTCTTATCCCCTGTAACACTTCAGACTCTTCCCTCTCCCTCATCTTTCTCTTAATTCCCCTGCCTCTCTCTATTTTTACCACTCCATTGCTGTTACCTCTCCACGGCACCATTTCAATACACCTCCTCCCCTCCTTGCCATATCTTTCCACCATCTCTCTTCTCTCTCTCTGTGTGCTAGCCTTCCAATCCATTTAGACCTTTTTGTTAGCATAGGACTTTCCATCCTGTGGCATCCAGGTAGTAAATTGAAATGGTTCTAGGGATTCCATTGAAGCCTGATTGAATTTAAAAAGAGAAAGTGCCATAAAGAGAACTAGTGGTGAGAGGTCTGTAACACACTGAAGGGCTCCCCAAGCTATGACAGTGTCGACAGGAAGAGGGAAGGAGGGGGGTACTGCAGGTGAGAATAGGTGGAAAGGAGAGAGAGAAGAAAAAGATGGAAGGAGGGGAGGAACGAGGACAAAGAGAAGGTGGAAGGAAAAAAGAAGAGGAAAAAGGGGGATGAAATAAGAAGAAAAAATAGGTAGAGAGAGTAGGAGGGCTGTATGATTGAAAATGTATGAAAGTCTTCATCGGCACGAAAACCAGCCTATTACCCATTGCACAGAAGCACATAGACAGAAACACAAAAACCCTCACAAGCACTCACCCTTGATAGTGACACCTCACAGAAATGCCTCAATCACGGTTTGCATGGCCTGGAGGGAGCAAGGTGACAGGTCTCATATTGGAGACGGCCAACAAAATGCAATTCCAGGAAGTTCAGCTCTAGGGCCGTGTGTCTGTCATACCTACAGCTCTGATAATACTCCCACACATCACATTGGCGAAATAGCCACCTCTCAGAATATAGAGCGTACACAAAATGAACGTGAAAACACGCCATACACACACAAACGGGCATGCACATCACGTGCACATGCTGGTTTTCTGTATAGATTACTGCCAGGGGAAATATGATGTTAGGGGTTAAATTATTCATTGATCCTTTCGTATCCTGTCCAAACCTACTTGTTGTACTGTCATGTCTTTGTCTGTGTGTCCACTTTAAATGTTTCTCTGCGGAGAGAGAGACAACCTTGAGCTAGCAATGACCTTTAACTTTTTGTGTTTCACTTTAAAAAGTGAGAGATGTGTGTTGAGTGTGAGTGGTGTGTTTTCATGTACACGACCATATGGGCAAATCCATAAAATATTTCAGGTATCTAGATGAGTAAAGGGAAAGAAAGGATGGATAGGGCAGAGGTGAACTTAAGGATCCAAACTGTTTCCTGATTGATGAAATTATCACAACCATTGAGTGATTAGTCCACATCAGAACAGTTATAACTTTAAAAAGATAATTAACTGTAATTGAAATAAATTAGCATAAAACATCAGTACAAAACAGTCATTATTTATTAAAGCAGACAATAATTACACAATTAACTAATAAAGGGATAAATTGGAGTCTACTGTATAAACTGAATTTGGCTTGTACTACATTTTATTTAATGAGCATGTGTGCAGGTGTTGCAACAGTCTGTTATGGAAGAGGCAGCTCGCTGGTACGATCGATGCCAAGAACAGTTCAGAACTGATGTGACAAATGTAGGGTGGCCTGGGAATCTAAACAGTGACCAATGAGCAAAGAAAACACATATTGTAGTTACGGTTGGTCGTGGGGGCGTTTCTCTATTAGTCATGCCTGGGATTTCTCCTATTACTGGAGACACTGAAAGGGCTTGCACTCTGTGTGGTTTATTAGATGGTGATGCTCCAGGTGATTAACATACCTAGTGGTATTTCCTGTCGCTGTTGGCACAGGTGTACGACTTTGTTAATCATATTGGTTCCATGGTGAACTTTAAATAACTTCAGCCTTACCTAGTTTTGGGAGTGTCTCATCCACCAAAATTTGCTATGGAGCAAATTTTATTATTAGTCTTTATACTGTTCATCATATTCAACATGAGATCCAACCATGGAACCCAGTAATAGTCAGACAAAGCAACCCAATCTAGACAGCAAAACTACTGGTGAGTGACCTTCACTTGTGCCAGTTGTCAGCAAATTAATCAAATATTGTCATAGACTCAACCCATTACTTTGTTAGCATGACAGATTGAAAATAGCAATCTATTACTACTCATTTGCATTTGTTCCTTCCCCACACACCACACAAGTATCTATGCATCTACTGTAGCACTTTTGGAGAGCGTGCAAGGCATGCTACACCTGCTTGGCTCTGCAACAAGTAAATAAGAGCCTTTCTATATGTTACCCTGAAATATACTGCACTACCTGCCAAATGAATCATACTGTATGTGAGAGCAGGCAAGAGACTTTGTTGGGTAAAAGCATGTTTCTTAAAGGTCAACAGAAAACTTATTGCTTTCTTTAGACTGAACAAGTAGAGAGAGAGAAAAAAAAAAAGACAAGGGAAAAACTTGTAGTTGCTATCAATATTTAAACCAAACATTGAATTCTAATGGCATAACCAATAATTCTACTGAGGGAAGCTAGCATATATAGTGTCCATCATTAAAAGATGCAGAATATTTTATTCATACCAAGTGTCAGTGTATTTAATAAAGTATGGTTTTACATTACAGAGGATTCGGTCTTCGTAGGTCAGTTAACCTGAAAATGTACATTTATTGAATGTAAATGAGAACACTTCCAGTTAACATTTACATGACATTTCTACAATTATTTGTTCAGAGTTACCACTATTAAACTCATGGTTGTCTGAGGTTTCAGTAATTACAGGGAAATTTCATCTTTTTGTTTTTCTCACAGGGGAACATTAGCCAGAAGTCGATAAGCCAGTGAGAGTAAAATGAACAAAGAGGGGAGTCAGAAGAACAAGGAGAAATGGAAAGACAATAAAAGAAGATTAAGCATGAGGAGTCAGAATAATCAGTACGCAGTCTACAGTTATAGCTAGAGTAGAGATACTGAAAGATAAACAGAAAGAAATTGAGAGACAACGAGAGAGATGTAAGCAGTGTTTAACAGTTGGGGCAAAGGTCTGCGGCAGATGATGAGATGACCTTAACTACTGTAACATTTATGTATGAGATATGTCAAAGTAAAAACTGACAATGTTTTTAGCTGTACAACTGTAAAATAAAGTAGGTACACACTTAACACCTTTGACTGTGCAGCAGACTACAGCACCTGTGGTGTGCCCACAGTTAGAGACCCTTAAATAACATGTGCATATTATAAATGGTGGCTGAGTACAGTTTATAAACTACTAGGAATTGACCTTTTATCTGGAATCACTAAAGCTCTCCTGATCTGGCATACATCACCAACGTATTGCTTGATTCTGATACTTGAAACTTCATTCTTCTAGCCTCTTTTCTGTATGATATTATACTAAAATACTGTGTACGATATGCCAATGTACTGTCAATATACTAAATATGAGGTTTGAACATTAATCTGTAATAAGCAGCTGTTCTGTCCTCTGTTTTTCCTGGCAACACCCCCTTTTCTTTTTATTCTCTATAGCAACATATGGTAAAATTTCAACAACATAGGAAACAATGTAAACCACTCCTTGCTTATTCATAATCCAAGAATGAAAAAGCAAAGTGGTAGTGTTATCTACTCTTTCTTATATCAACTAGACCCAGTGGACTCTTTTACTCTCTCGCAATTTTTTTATTCATCTCACTCTGCTGTCTTTCAGTGTAACAAAGGCTTTTGCCAACCTACGTCCTGGAATGCTCTCATTACCTTGGTGCAGTTGCCAAGGGAGCCAGTGTGATATTCAATACTTCTGTTTCCCATCCCTCCAATCTCATTTACACTTGACACCTGACATTTGCATAATGGCCTTGCTCTATCTCCTATCTAGTGAAATACAGGGTGTAAGTAAGGTGTTGTGTGAGTGTGCGTGTTTGCGCTCATGCTTGTTTGGTCGTGATGAGTACATATCCCTATCTAGACTGTGTTTGTGTGTGTGTCGCAGGCAGGGGTTAAATGACTTCCTTCTTAATCTAGCTCATTAAGCCTGCAGAGAGCTCAGAGTGCACCACATTGGCTGATTTGGGACAATTTGCGGAAATGCTGGCAGGAACACGTAAATGTGCATGCTAATCAGGGATGCCATGACCCCAATCAGTCAGCAACAGATATTAGGGTGTCAGGAAAATTGAAGACGCGCATAAGTCTTTGTCTTTTTTATAATGTAAGCAGTGGGAGATAGTGCCATGAAAATGGCACTGTCAGAACACTGGAGTCTTATACCAGACTGGTGTGTTCATTCATCACAAGTGTTGGTGGAGGTCGTATTCAGAGCACCACTGTGCTTACAAGTGGTCCAAGAACTCTTGGCTCTCCTGATCAGGAAAAAGCTGCTGCAGACTATTCTCATGTCAACAAATTAGTAAATAGTACTGACATGTGTTTTAGTAATTAATTTCCTTATTTGTCTAGTTTTCCTATGCACTTGTTTTCCCTATGTGTATTAAAAAAACACATCTATATCAGAACTGTAATCTGGGCACAAATGACGTTCTGAGTTCTTAAGAGCATTGTTAACAATTATACTAGTGATGCTAAAGAATTTGCCATTGACACAAGTATGGTAACAGCTAGTTAAAACATGATCATTGTTTATCAAGTGTTTACTCCTCAAGCATTTAATACGTCATAGATATAGAAATATGTATAGACCTCACCACATTATAGGATACACACAAAAACAGAATAAATAACTATTAACAAACTTAAATATACTTTCAAAGAATTTTAAAATTTCAGTTTCAACAAGATAGGACAGAACAGACTCTTAACGGTCTCATGAAACCATTCTTCTCTGCACACTCCGCACAAATTATTGAACAAATCTCTCTTTCTCATAATATACCAATTTGTCACAAAGGCTGTGCCTCGAATATTTATCATCATATCTTTATGTAGCGCAACAAAAAAGGAAAAATAATATAATCCACCTCCACATCCCTTCTAGCCAGAAAGCTAGTGAGCTGGAGAAGAGTGAAACGTCATCCTTAGCAAATTGCATTTGAAACCAGGGGGGATAAATACTACAGATAAAGACTGTTCTAATGTGCTCAAATCCATTAGAAATCTCATATTCACACATAGCAAAAATCACATTACAAGACGCCCCTAATGTCATTTCACAGGGTTTTTCCACCAGCAGTTGCTGCCAGCATCAGACACTAACATCAAACATAATGGATTTTCGCCTTTTCCCTTCACTCCCCACCTCCCTTATGTTGTTCATTCCCTTTTTAGAGTCTGTTGTGTCCTGTTATGGTTGAATTTCCCCTCCAATCTTCATTGTTGTAGATGCGAGTTCTATTTTGGGTGGATGTAATGAATTTAGCCAAACAGGTTTCGAGAAGAGGCCACTTACAAGCAGAAGGGGTTATAGGGAATGCGTTTACACTTTTGCTGCTCATCAACCCTGAAGGAAAAGCCTGGCAGTTCAGTGCTGTTACACTTTATTGCAAAAGTGTTTCAATCCCTTGACTTTCCATGCTTCACTTATTCGAGTGACAAGCAGGAAAGCAGATAGTGCAAAGTGGATAAACCATGTGTACTTCTGCTGGTTCAGAGGACTTTTAAAGGGAAGTGATGAACATGTGCATCGATTTTTCTTCTTCTGAGCTAGAATTTAGAACCCCGGAAGGAAACAGGATCACTGCCTCAGTTGTATGCATTTAAATTCGTAATGTTTTAATTTGAATACCCTTGTGAGAAATGCTGAGAGTAGAGTAAAGTAGAGTAGAGTAGAGTAGACTGAGTCTCAATCAGAATCTGCCAGTTTGACTTTTCCACTGGCTGCACGCTCAGTCAAGAGGGAAGGAAACTACAAAAGAGGAGAAATGTCCATCTCTATTAAAAATGTATGACTCCTTTTCAGAGGTTTGGTTTTCTCTCAATCTCGCAGTTTAAATGTTTTAACCGATTCATTTTGGACACAGGTGAGTCACTTTAGGTTAGCATTATAACCAGAGTTGGAAATGAATCATCTCTACATGGTCAGACTCAAGGCACTTAGGGAAAGATAAATGTTACAATACACAAAAATGATCCTTCAAAACAACATGAACATGAGCAGAGCCAGAGGCAAAATTACCCAAAATGTACAAATTGAAGACAAGAGCAGCAAATAAAGTCTTTGTCCAACAACTGGTTTATTTTGTTTCTGCTCATACTGAGTGCAGAATGAGTCAACTGTGGCCATTATGTGAATAACCCAATAATAATTAAAGCAAGCAAATGAGTTAGGGAGTAAAACTAGCAACATGATGTGACAAAAACACAAACGTAACCTCAGTTAGCTTTTAAAACTCGATTTTACACACATAAATGACAAACATTCTCCAGCTACAATTATTAACTGTGAAATAGTGTCTCTTAGAACTGCTTGGAGTCTGTTTAGTCACTATTGGATTAAATGCTGTATTGAGCTGAGACCATCTATGTTTGGGAATAATTAACTCTCCAGAAAGACTAACTTATATAACCGCCAATTAGGAGTTCACAAACAATTCTTTCAAAGGCAGTTGGAGAATTTTAATGAGATTTAATGACTTGTCGATTGGTTGGTGGGGTTTGTTTAGAAGGGTGCACAGGGCAGATGTTCTGAAAACTGTTAAAAAAAACAAAACTCCCTCCTTACTCTACGTCATCTACACACCTCTGGCACCTACTGCATATTATGCAATAACAGAAGTATGTAGTTATACATGTGTGCGCGTTTTGATCTGTACAGAGTTGAGATTTTTGTGTCCATGTCTCCCCTCGCTACTTCAATACATACACCCACACACAGACGAACACACATCCGTGAGGCTACTTCAGAAGCCTAGCCTCAGACAGGGTGAGCAGATCAATCAATTACATCTCTGCTCCAGCAATCAAACAAGGTTATTATCAGGCAGCAGCTCACCGACCTGGAAAGGCCTGGCCAATCAAAGGCTGCTGTGATGTGGGGGCTGGCGCTCGCTCATGTGACAGTAACACAGAGTGGCAGCTCATGTTGTCAAGAGATGGAAGTATGGAAAGAGGAAAGACAGACGTCTGAGGCTGAATTCAAAGGAGAAAACAGAAAGAAATGTGTTGGACAGGAACAAGAGAATATCTGTAAATCACCCATCTCTGGCACTCTGTCTTCACCTTGACATTCCTCTCCAAAGGACAAAATAAGCTAAGAAAAACATTTCTTTATAAATGCAATACATCTTTTGTCAGGATTTCAGTTTTTAAAGGGTAGTAAAACCTTGTCCTGTTTTTCTACCTCTGTTTAGCTGATTACATCCCCATAAAATGCAGGAAATGCCAGAAAAAAGGAGACAAATAGAAGGCAATACGTGGTGAAAATGTCTGTTCATTGTGGTGCAGTAATTCTCTCCTTGGCAGTGGCTCTCTCTGGCATTCATGCAATGAGCATTAAGGGCATTCTGTCCTCCCACTTCTGTCCTTTCATAGCAACAGGTCTGAAGAACCATATTAGGCTTAATTAAATTATTGTACACTCAAGAAAATGGAGACTTTCTTTTCATTAAATTATTGTTGGTAACACAATACACCAAGACACACACACACAGAGACCTACAAATCTCCTGAGAATACATTCTAATCGCTTTTCAAAAACAACCAATCAGAAACAAGCAGGCACTGTGGGGTACAACATTGATGGGGACAGCATGACTGTGTGAACATTTTTGTGATTATCACCTAGTCATTAGGAAAAGTTTCAAAGACATATGTGTGTCTAAGTTATAGATAAATGTTGTTCTTTGTGTTCCGGCACAATTTCTGTCTCGAATCTGACCAACATTTCCCATTATTTTTCCCCACATAGACCTAAAAACTCAGGGCCTTCAAAGCTGACTTCATAAGAGGTCTACCGCTGAGTGTTCAGATAAACTAGACCCCCGTTAAGCTCAGACTGACGACTGTCTGCTTCACAGGAGTCTGTTGGACATGTTGCCCAGAAACAGAGTCTGATTCCATTATGGGATGGATAAATACAATCAGAGTTTATCCACCTTCTATAGCCAGAGAAAAGACCCCCACAATGACGGCTCTAATCTCCTGCACAATATCTGGTGTACGTGTGTGGCTGCAACGTTCATGTCTACAGTCTGTATGCCCGTCTCGGTGCATGCATGTGCTCGTACAACATGAGGAGATTGAAAACTCCGCACCTCACTAGAAAGTGGCTGAAGTTGCACTTTTGGGAAGTGATAAAACCAGCAGTATTATTTACAGAATTGTGTGTATAGAGTGTGTGTGTGTGTGTGTCTCAGTGTGTCCTGTAGGGAGGGCATCAGTCAGATAAAAGAATAAAGATACGGTGGTGCTGCTGCTACTGACAAGTAGGAGCACCTGACAGATTCATAGCTAACTGGCATTGTGTTCTGCAGACATCCAGCAGGTTACCTTCTCAATAGACACTCTTAATTCTAAATCTGTTTTTCATGCTCTCTCTTTATTTTGCTATGTTAGTTATAGCAAGCATAGGTAAGTTGCTGCATGGTTTACTATTTAGCAGGTGTATTTATCTATTCCATTCAGAGATACTGTTCATGGTCTGAGAGTCAATGCAAAGACCTTGGTCATTTCAATAACCCTACATTATAATATATGTTTCCTTTAGTTAGACATGTTAGTAGCATTAAAAGAGCATACTTATAGGCTAGTGTAAGGTTGATCAGTTGTCATTCTAACACTAGCAACAACACTGTTATGTGAAAAGAAATGCACTTTGTCATTCCACTTGTTGGTATAAGTGGGTTTATTACGCAAGATATGAAGCTAGGTTGAACAGAGTGGTGTCTAAGTGGAACTTTTGACAAGAAGGAGACTGATGACATGCCATTACACAACCATTACAAGAAGCAGTTACAAGAAACAAAATCTTTTGACTTTTGATAAATCCACAAAGTACGTAGCCAAATCTCTTTCTCAGACTCTCATCAATACTTAGCAATAATGCACATACGTACAACCCACTTTTAAGTAGACTAGTTCCTTTCCATCCTCTCTTTTCGTTTTCTCACAGTGTACAGTACACTATACTGCAGATAGGTGAACACTGCTCATGTGCATATTAAGAATTTGAATTCAAAGTCACCTAATATGCCATCAAGCATACATGCAATCTAAGCTTCTACACATCTGCATTTTCTTTCTTCCTCTTAGGTCTTATCTCGCCCTTTTCTCATTCCACCTTGTCTGTTTTGTGTCTTTTTTTAGTCATATTTTCCTTTGTGTTTTTCTACTATAGCCTCCCATCTGCTCTGTTTTCTCTGTTGTTGGTTTCTTTCTTCTACCTTCTTTATCTCTCTCTCTCTCTTTGACCTTTCCAGTGTAAAATCCTCTTTCCATCTGATTCCCAACTATACTCCCAGTTTTTAATGGGTGTGGGCTAGAAAGAGAGAGAGAGAGGGGGGGGGGGGCTATTTACAGAGGAAAATCCTCCTGAACGAGTGAGAAAAGATTAGAAAAGAGAGCACAGAGAGCAAAGGCTGGCAGAGAAAAGCAGTACGTGCTTGTATGTGTGAGCAAGACTTAAGACAAGACTTCTGTGCTGCATTTTAATAGCTTATGTGCAGACACCTCTTTGAGGCTGACTACAGATGTTATTGTTGAAGGAAAACTGTATTCTTCACTACTAATTATGAAGCTGCTGCTTAACTAAATGAAGGTTAGGGTTCAAACCATGCCATTTTTCAGTTCTGCCAGTTAGAAACATGTTTGAAATAGATCATAGAAAGGCCAACTCAGTGTGCAACTACAAAGGCTAGCCTTGTCACAAATTGATTTTAAACATTTACTTTTACATCTACTTTTTTGATCCAACAAATCGTGTTTCTATGATATTTTTGAAAAACATTTTGATCCCATGCTTTACAGTCTTGTCCCTTACTGAGAATGTGGCTGCTCATTCTGACCTACAAATTGTCTAGTAGATGTACATCTTAAAAAATGTGTAATATCAGGATTTGTATGGATCATAAATATCTGCGTAATGGCTGCTAAATTCCATGTTGCAGCAGGGAGTGTATGGACAGTGACTGCTGCAGCACTAGTTCAACAGAGACAGCAATAAAACTTGCTCATCTGTTCCGTCCTCACTAGAAAAAAATAAAATATGGAAAACATGCCATATCCTATCTATCCTGCCATAGTAACTGCCTGTTTCTATAGCTTGTCAAATCATTTTGTCATATATCCTTTGCAATACATTTTGCTTACTGTATGTAGTACTGTATTGACTACAAAAATATGACTACTGATGAAGGTGACAAGCTGTACATTGGAGCATCCTGTAAATTAAATACTGTATTTGCGTCACCCATGACATGGATGATATGTCCATAAAACAGAATGCAAACACTATGCAGTCATGTCTTTAAAAAAACAAAAAAATGATACCACCTAATTATAACAATTATAAAAACTAATTATATCCCTATTAAGTATGGTAATTGTTGGCTAAATTTGATTAGCAAGGTATGTATGTCTTTACCAGTAATAATACCAGTTATAATTACAAATCTCAATAAACTCATAACAACATTCAGTCTCTTAACATAATGAAATACAGCACAGCAAAATCTTCTAGAATATCATTAGGAATGTGGAAAGCCAAAATGTTTAAAGCTCAACAGTGCAAGTCTCAGCTAAATCTTTTGAGAAACCTTTTTCCAAAACTTCTTTAAAGAGACGCTATTTCACCTCTAACTCTTGCTCTTACTATTTGTCTTGGTCTGTGTGTGCAGCTCAGGAGGGGAGTTAATGAGAGTGTGAAATTAGCACAGACTTATGGTGTGTATCGTTTTCACCACATGCTACAGTGGTGGGAGGCAGAGCCCTACTGTCCTTTTCCTGTCATCTAGCTCTCCATCCGCTCCTTATTCCTTTCACCGCTTGTTCCATTGTCCTTCCCTCTGTGCTTCCCCTGAGCACTCTCTGTCAATCTCCGACCTTCTGACTCTTTTCTCTCCTCGCACTTTTTCACTTGACCATGAACACTTAGAGCACAACCAACTTTAAGCAGACCTAGCATGCTTTTAACTATCTGCACATCAACTCAAGTACTAAGCTATTTTTGTGGGTGTATACAGACAGCTGTGTACTCAGTCGACTGTACAGTAGTCAAGTATTCGATCTGTTACACCTACTAGTCTGATATTGTGTGAAGACCATGATGACTGAATTCTTCAAACGCAGCACCCCCAAAGGTAATTCTAAAGTTCAGGCAAAAAATCTATTTAGAGTCAGACGTAATAACTGAATAGAAGCTAGAACGGAAATTAGTTTGTAACTATTATACTAAGCCCTTCAGCAAGCAAGTGGATGACTTTAGGTTATTAAAGAGAATTTTGGACTTGTTGGAATATGTTTCAGATATTTCACTGTATCTGGCATTTATGGTAATATTTTACTCTCCTACTCTTTTTTTCTGTCCAAATATAGGAACTCTTTAGCACTTCACTCAACTGAGAATTATTGGGGCAAATAATGGTGCAGAAAACTCAAGTTTGACCTTTCCACCTAAACCACCAGTTGTTTGCTTATCATTGTTGTAAACCTTATTTTCCCTATTTTTTGAAATACTCTTATTAAATAAAACTGGTTAGTTTCTCCCTTGCCTGCCCAGTCCCACAAGCATATTCACCACACACACTGAGCACATACTGTTTATGAAGACTAACAGTGTCTCCCACTTCCCATGTCTGCACAGTCACATAAAAATAATCACAGTCTTTTCACATGTGCATTTGGACAGTTTTATAGAATATGTTTGTCTTGTTTATGTCAGCAAGGACATTCATTCAATATATGGGGGACGCGTTCCTCATTTTAACTGACATGTAGTCTCACCATTGTGAAAATTTTAAGTCATTCACTAAGATGCACTGCCTCAAAGAGTATTACTACAGATAAAATTAGCATTCAAATTTCTGTGGAACCACTAGGTGGTTTCGTGTTCACTTAAATCTTCGACACATGAACCATTTCTTTGGTTCAAATGGCTGGAAGTCGTTAATTCTTAAATATGGCTTCACATCTCCCTCACTAATCTATAATAAGATATTTTTCTGGTTCTAGCTTAAAAGCTCTTCCAGATTACATTACCTGAAGGTAAAAAGCTGTTAAAATCTGGAGGAGTTCTGTAGTAGCAAGTGGACCAAGGCTAAAACCTCTGTATTATGAGCAACCAGATGACATCATCTGAACTGTGTTTCAGCAAGAAGTGGACAGATAATTTAAGAAAGGGAAGGCAAATGGAAGTTCAATTTCAGTCATATACAGCCCCCTCCAACGGTATTAAAATGGTAAGGCTAATTCACTTGTTTTAGCCTGTAAATTGAAGACATTTGGGCTGAAGATCAGATGGATGACTATGAGACAAAGGTTCAGAATTCTAGCATTTTCTGAAGGCTTTTTATTTGAATTTACATCTTGAGATTATATATAATAGTTTCAGATCACCCAGATTTTCAAGCATAAGTATTGGAATTGGTTTTCAAGTAAATTAAAGTAAAAAATACTTAATATTTGGTTGCATTAAGAGCATCAAGTCTGCGATTCGCTGACATCACCAAATTGTTGGTTTCTTCTCTTGGTATGCTTTTCCAGGCTCCTACTACAGTCTCCTACAGTTGTTGTTTGTTTTACAGAGTTACAGAGTTTCTCCCTTCAGTCTCCTCTTCAGCAGGTGAAATATGTGCTCAGTTGGTTTAGTTGGTCTGGTGATTGACTTGGCCAGTGTGCCACCATTTTTCCCACTGATGAAGTCCTTTGTTAGGCTGACAGAGGGTTCTGTATCATTGTCTTGCTGCATGATGAATGTCCTCCCAATTAGTTTCAAGGCATTTCTCTGTATATTGGCAGACTAAATGTATCTATACATCTCTGAATTAATCCTGCTGCTGCCCCCATGAGCTATATAATCAATAATGATTCTTCTGTTCAAAAAGCCAGTGAAACTACATTCACCATGATTCACAGACAAGCTTACAGTATATGGTTTAGATCATGAGCAGATTCTTTCTTCTTCCACACTTTGACCTTTCCATCACTTTGATAGAGGTTAATCTTTTTCTTAGAAGTCCATAAAATTTTATTTCAGGCTCATCTCTGTAATGTTTTGCTAATTCCAACCTGGCTTTTCTGGATTTTTACTGCTGATGAGGGGTTGGTATCTCATGGTATGACTTCTGTTCATGAAATCTTCTTCAAATGGTGGACTGTGATACCTTCACCTCTGCTCTGTGGAGGTTGCTGATGTCACAGACTGTTCTTTTGGGGTTCACAGCTCTCATAATGCTTCTGTCATCAGCTGTTGTTTTCCTTAGCCAAGCCGTTATGTGTATGTTGCTCAGTACACCAATGATTTTTTCTTTTTTAAGACATTACAAATTTTTGTATAGGCTCATCTTATACTGACTTTTTTTCACTTAAACTCACATCTTCAGTGTACAGCATTAAAAATGAATGAATGAATGAGCCTTGCTGTTTACTTTTGGAGGGGACGGTACATGCACTCCTCAAATTAGGAACCAAAAATTAGTGAAGTTGCCCTTTTATAGCTTAAAAAGGCACAAAAAATATCAGAGATCACATTTAACAGTTGTAAATATGGAAATGTTTGCGTGTGTGAGTGCTTTGGCTTTAATTAGACAGTAATCATGTGGTATGAACTGCTTCTGTACATTTACCTGAACACACATATGAATTGCCACACAGCCACAAACATAGCAAACACACATAAGCAGTAGAGGCATGGCAATGCCTGGCCATCCTGTTCATGGTGAACAGGGAGAGATTAGAGGTCTGCTGAAGCTTTTCAAAATGCCAACCTCGTCCAGAGCAAGGGGTGTAAATGCCACCCAAATGTCAACAGGAGACCCTACAAGTCAAACTAAATTGGCTGCTACATGCACAAATACTCCTCTATGTCTGCCCCATATTTGTGAGAACTTCTTTACATGCATACAGTACACTTTATGCTCTGACACATCTGGTTGCCATTGTATACTTCAGGGTAGAAAGAACCAATCTTAGTCACTCACTTAATACTAACCCTAACACAACTGAGCTTAAAACAGACATGATATTCGTAGAGGAATGATGTTTTGGGCAATGCTTGACAACCAATATCATGAAGCTCATTTTCAGTAGACTCTTAATATGACTCGAGATAAAATGGAGAAACCCCTAGGGACATTAGGTTAATACAGTAGCAGAGAGTGATATTCAGTGAGGCAAAGATAAACGTTACAGAACAGAATACGAACCAGAAAAGGAATAAAAGATAAAAGCAGTGGGAGTTATAATATAAGCTCTTCAAATGATCTGATCAGTTATTAGGCAGTCTGTTGACAGGCTGATGTGATCCTCTGAAGTAAAACTGCTCTAAGGCATTTGGCATAGGTTACCGTGATGAGCTATCCCAATTAAAAGTGACCTAGCTTCATGTTACCTTAAGTCCAAAGATAACCCATTTATCTCACTTTGCAATGTGCCACAAATGCACAAAACAACATAAAGTTCATTTGTTGTAAGGAGTGAAAAAGAAGCCACAACATGCAAAAAACATTTGCAATCAAACATTAGGATCCTGTGTCTCATACTCCCACAGATTTTCCACACACACCACTGATTTCCTGTGCTGCAGCCCCCCAACTGCTTTTGTCATTAAAGCTGCCATGACTTGCATGGCTGGCTGCAGGAGGTGTAGTGATCCATCAGCAAAGTGCCAGAGCTTTGTCATTAGAAAACCATCTGCAAGCAACAGTGCTCGGTTGGCACTAGAAGTCTAGAGAGGGCAGGTCGGAGGGAGGGGAAGAAAGAAGAGAGCTCTGTGTGCAAGGCACTTTGGTGTGATTGATATGAACCATTACAGACAACATGGGAGAGGTAGGCAGAGAGCTAGTCACGGTTTTATTTTTGGTCATTTGTACAGACAAAAGCTTGGCCAGACCCACAGTGACCACAGGTGGAACGTCAGCATGTGTGTGTCAGAGAGAGAAATTATGTGTGTTAAAGAGAGAAAGAGCTACATTCAGGACCAAAGCAACAGTACAGGGACCGAAACACACAAGCAACTACCTGGAAAGAAAGACATTAAAGCATGCACATACACATGCATTCACGTGAACTTCAACAAAAACACACACACACACACACAGTAGACATCCTTATTCTCTGAAACTAGCAATATGCTTTCAAACAGCATCAATCAGGTAATAAAAAAAGATGACAGGATGGATATGGCAGCTAACAACCGACAGCTCAGATTAGCATATGTTCAAGAGCAAAAATTGATCCAAGAGATGAATTTTGCTAAAACTTCTTCTATGCATTAAAACATGCACCATTATGTTGAAATTGTACAAATGTACGCCAAGCACTGTAATGTGGAAGTAGGAAACATCTGTTTAATGGATCCTACAAGGTAGTGTATCACTGCACACAGGCCAATTCAATTACATTGCTTCACTATTAGATTTACACAACTCCACTGGGACCACAGTGTTGTATAGAAAATAGCCAGACATACAGAACATTACTACAAAGACAACCCTTAAAACCTTTAAAACCCTTGATAAACGCAAGTGCTGCAGTTGATTCCAATTTTTTTTTAAACTTTTTTAACCTAAGGTACAGTATAATATATCATGTTTGATTTATGATATCCCACTGCCCATTAAAAAGGTTGAATCGAGAGAGAGTCACTAACAGGCTGTGTAATATAATTAGTTTATATTTTACTGGTATTGAGTCATGTTCCACTCCTGATACTCTATATCTTGTAGCCTGGCCATTCTTATTTGATAGACCAGTATGACACCACTTTATGGCACTTCAACACATACATTTTGTAACGTTAATGGAATCCTGCCCAAACTAGTCCTGTAAAGACACCAGGATTTGTACTTTATTCACTTTATTTTAATCTGATCCAATTAAGTCCTATATTGCTGGAAATCTGTGCTGTCATCCATCAGTATGTCTTGGTGTTATGCATGCTGAAAGCAGCACTGTGATGCTTTTGTTCATGCCACGATAGCACTTTAGTATTAATATTACAACATCTTTGGTAGTCAGTGTGCCATGACTAATTTACTCGCATTGCAGCACTGGCACCCAGATCAAATTAAAAGTAAAGGCTGTGTGAAATTATAATTTGCTAACACTTGAAAATGTCGAAAATATCTTTTCCTGTGGTCTGAAAGTTGAGTCATGGCAACTGGACTTCTTTCTTGTAAGGTAGAGACGTTTCTCTCTGCATCCACAGAGCTTTGTCGATCTGAGGGAAGTTGGCTAGTGACCACAAATTTATCCATTTTGCCATGACTCAACTTTCAGACAACTTCACCTGGATGACTGAGAATCTTCACAGACATCTTTTCCTGTGGCTCTACTCAGCCCACTGTCATAACACTAGTACTTTAGTTGTTACTCATACAGTAACAGCGACACACCAACAACTGAGATCATTGCAACGTCTCACTGCAGATGATAGACTATATACTTCCTGCTGTTTAATGTTACTATTCACATTCCTGACTAAAATCACACAATGAAATCCAATTCAAATCTATTTTTGGCTGGATGTTAAGCATATCATTCAGTGGTACCTGAGAAGAGGCTGGAAGATTACAGTGATGTTCCTCGCTCCCGGCTTACACACAAACTTCATTTCTCCCCCTTCAATCAGGTTGTCATCTGCGCCACCTAGAACACAGGAACCAGGATCTGACTCAATCAAAATGTCAAAGTAGACATATACAGACATATTCAGACACATACACATAGTAGTGTTGTTTGTAAAATGGATAGGTGCAGATCATATATAGGATGGCAATTTGGGTGGTTTTGAAAGCCTGCTTTCAACACAGACTCAAAACTTAATAATCACCATTAAGCTGTGTCCTATAATAAAATACCAAATCTTTAGGTGACCCTGAACTCTAATCTGCCCTGTGGACAGGGCATGTAACAATATTGTTTCCTTGATTAATCATTATGTTTTAAAATCTTACATTATTGTCAAACATGTTTAAATATTCAATCTGTACAGGAGTAGATTTTCAGTCATAATGAACATATCACTCCATCAATGTGTCACTATCACAAATCAAAGTGGATCCCACATGCTCATGCTACTCCATGCCCCTGCATCACTGCATGGGTGAACCCCACAGCTAACAGGGTTCATCAGAAAATAATTGCCATGTAACATGCTCAGAAGGGGTTGTGGGTGGGATGGGGAAAGGGGTGGTACAGCAGACAGTGGAAGCGGGCAGATCATAGGGGAGAGAAAGAACACAGAAGCTCATTACCTCCACTCATCCTGAAGTAATCAATATAATTGATGGAGAAGAAATTGCTTCTTGTTGTCAATACAGCAAACAGCAGAGGATTGTCTGTCTACGTGTGAACGTGTGCATGTACGCATAAAAGTTTTAGAAGAATACTACGCATGAATGCCTGCACACGTTAACTTAAAGGTTCATACATTGTTCACAAGCAAATTGTGATAGAGCAGCGAGGAGGCGGCATTCTTGTTTTCATGCAGTCGAGACAATGTTATTCATCAGAGCTCCCATGTCACATGGTAACAATAAAAATAGAATAGTTGATAAAAAATACAATAAATACCAGTAACTTTCTAGACTCAAAACCAAGGGAGTCTGATGCATGAAGAATTCATCTCTGTGTGGAAAATCTTTTGAAAAAAGTCCAAGATTGTAGGACTCGACTTGCTGACTGCATGTTTCTGCTACATTTTGGTCAGTTGAAGTGAGGTGTGATATGATGTTGAGAGAAGTGAGTGAGTTAAGTAGAAACACTGGACATACACTACCAGTCAAAAGTTTGGACACACATAGGAATTACCATGTTTTTCATGAAAAGATACATGTCTTCAGT
>JAUMHL010000016.1:10237058-10260681 GCA_032362345.1 Sandelia bainsii | reverse complement strand
ATGTTATGAAATCTGCTTTTCTTTCACAAACATGGTCATTTCTATGTGTGTCCAAACTTTTGACTGGTAGTGTAAATCCAACAAGTCTATGATCCAAGCTACGTCGATAGAGTTTTGAACGGTAAGGGTGTGTATGCATGTGTGTGTTCTGAATTGGTGAGATTTCAGTTTGACACAAAGCCTTGCTCTGCTGTTTTCATCTGTTTCATTTCCATGTCCGATATGGCCTTGCAAAGCTCATGTGTTATAACACAAAGGCACCTCGCCATAGTGCGAAAGCCTGCTCTGCATTACCTGAGCAGCCTGCCTAGCCTTGCATTCAAATGCATATCAACCCCATTGTTCCCTGTGACGGGCTCCATAATATATTTCTAATGGAACAAGTTTCATTTGAAAAGTGGGGGAGACAACACTCTCCGTATTTTCATTAAAATTACTAGGGAAGCTTTCATTCCATCCGTAACTTTCAAATCAAGGGTTTCTGATTCTGATCTGTTGCCATGAAATTTGCTTGAACGGTAAGCTCACTTTCGTGTTGCTAAGTGGAGACCGAGATGAGGTCCAATTCACTCACTCTTTTTCTTCATCTCACCATCCATTCATACTTCCCTAGGTGCCAATTCAATTAAGACTCAATTACTGGCTCCTAAACAAAGCTGCCACCAACACACTCTCTTGCTCATACTCACTCGGTCATCAACTTCTCTTTCTCTCTCTCTCTCTCTCTCTCTTTCTCTCACTCATCATCAGTGTAGAAAGAGCTGGCTAAACTTTTGTTTCCTCGTCATCAACTTGCAAACACTCAAGCTCCCATGAACATAACATCAACATGTCACAGACTCTGGAGAAGTTAGCGTTACTTGTTTGCTCCAAAAGCTACGACTAACTGGCAACTACTCACAAACCCATGCACACAAAAACACACACCAAATTGAGTACCATGCATGTATTCCCAATGACAGTGACCAATTTAATTTCATGCTCTAAACATCTGCAGCCGTGTCAGACAAAGGAGTGAGGAAGAGACCTCATTGATCCATGGGGTCTGGGACCAGCTGCCAACGGGGCATAGCACTGATGAATATTAAATAGGCAAGCATTAATATGCATGGGATTCTTCAGAGTTGTCTAGACGTGACAGGGTGGCTCCGGTTTCAGGTCAGGATGCCACCAAACTGCTGCCAGTCCTCTCTAGACACAATGTGTAAAAGTGCAGTGTGTGTGTGTGTGTGTGTGTGTGTGTGTGTGTGTGTGGTTTGATCCAGGATTAGTGGGAGGGGTGTGTGGAGGTGTGGTGCTCAGTGGGACGGCAACTGCAAGCTGGGAAGGAAGAACTGACACATTCTAATGTGGCCAAATCTGCCTGAAATCCCCCTTGAGGACCACAGCTCCCAGCTGCAACACACACCTAAGGAGACATGACACACAACTTCTATCCATAAAAGCATGTTTTTTACATGGATTACAGGGGTGCTAACACACACACACCAATATATATATACACTATATACAGTATATATACTATATATACTGTATATACTATATATGTATACAATGGCTTTAAAAACACAACAAATGCATACACATTTTGAACTTCGCACACACTTACACAGTGACACCCATTCAGCCTTAGCATGTGCTCCCCAGCCAACATGTAATCAAGTCAGGCAGTGACTTAGTGAAATTGCATTAGCTACACTTTCTTGGGTTTGATGAGAAACGGGTTTGATCCTGTGATGAATTCTGGGCCTGCCTAGATTTAGGCAGAGACAGAATGAACGTGCGATGCCTTCTTTAACACACTTCGACATCTCCTGGGACCAGTGTGTTTCTGTATGCATTGGTGAGTGTGAGAGAGAGCGAGATGAGGAAATCTAGATAGACGAGGAAAGGAACAGCCATAAACCCTAAATTACCTGTGGTTTGAATCTGTTCTACAAGTGTAAATGTGTGTGTCTGTATAGAAAAAAGGACACCAGCAAACACAGTGCATCCAGATACTCAAAACTCCCTTTTGGGTGGAGTGCTGATGGTGAACGCATGTACATGCACTAATACATGTAGATGGTGATATCTTAATGACATGTGGAATAACTATGCACAAATCTAAAAAAAAAGATCCTGGAAATTTGTTTTCATGCCATTTCCTAATTTTAAAAACTTCACATGTTCTATGTTCCTAACTACTGCTTGCTTGCCTTTCAAATATTGAGACCTTCAAACAATAAAAATCATAAATGTGTATAACCTGTGTTTGTTCATATGTGTCACTACAATAGCCATGAACACCTTGTGATCACAGTTGTAATCTCTCAATTATAGCCAGGAAGCCTGTGTCCATGTGTTATCAAAAAGGTCAACTCAAGATGATCAAAGACACCTGTGATCACTCTGGCCAGATTCTGAATAGGACCGGCAGGAGGGCAACTGGATGATTGGTGTAATTGACTCACAATCGTGTCCCTCACACAAAAACATACAATGTAGGCTCAATAAGCTGTAAACAATTGTCTGCGCTGGTCAAGAGCGGAATTTAATGGCAAAATACAAACGGTCAAACAATCATGTTCGGAACTTAATACACCATTACATATCCAAGTTGAAATATTATAGGTAGGATTCTTTAATATCTGCACATTTTCACAGTACGTACTGTAATTGTCTGTAAACAAGTACAGTGAGGCAGTGCTCTCTGTTTGATCGAAGCCCTTAATCAGTACCATTGGCCAGGATCGCGCATTGCAAGCTAAATTGTGCAAGTAGAGAAAAAAACATATAGAATAATCCAGTTTTCAACCTCAATGGCCTCATCTGTGTGTAGCTGTCATGCTATGAAAATTAGCTTAGGAAAGATCTGATGTTCTATCACTTGTATTTAAATGTGTGTGTGTGTGTGTGTGTGTGTGTGTGTGTGTGTGCGTGCGTGCATGCGTGCATGCTAGCAAAGAAATCAAACTGGCAGTCGGTTGCATATTCACAGAACTGAAACCCGCTGATCTAATGAGATCGGTTTCTGTGTCAATAATGTATGAATTTCCGGTCAAATCCGGGCATCCCATTCCACTCAGACTGTCTTCATGTCTGAACGGGTCTTAATGAGAGTCTTCTATTATTAAAATTAATTTGATGGGACGGTGTCTGCTACTCCACCAACCAGGAGACCAAATTCACCGCTCAGCTGAGAATAAACGGTATAAATAAATGACAGTATAATAAATTCAGGTGTAAATTGAGTTGAATTAATTATTAAAAGTGTCACTGTAGCATACAATGTGTCTCAGTGGTCTTGAGTTTAATGAATGCACATCTGTCAGTGATGGTATGACAACAATGCACTCCAGTAACAAGATGAATATTAATTGTGCAGGATGTGTCTTTTGAGACTTGAGCGGGTGTCATCCTAAACATAGGACATTTTGGGGCAGTGTATTATTTGAACAGCTGGAAGTGTAAGGTGTTTGTCTTTCAAACTTCAGCAATATCAGTGCAATTTAAAGCTGCCAACTGCTGGTAGCAATGTTGGAAAATCCGAATTACACGGCCAAAAAATTGTGACATTTTAGGGTCTTCATTTCCAATAAAAATACATGGCTGTCTTTGTACAATACACTGAAAACTGTGACACCTTTTAAATTAGATTCCAAACATCGAGTTGTCATATTCATGTAAAGGAAAACCTCACATTTGAACCTGCATTTTTTATCTTAGCTGAAATTTTATTAGCTAACTCCTGAGATTCAAATATGATCTGCTACTAGATTTTTTTTTATTCCTAAAAACCGGTAGAACCACTATCATTTTAATGGTAAAAATGTTTAGAAACTGCAGCAACAACCTGCATATTAGGTCTGAGCAGAATCTGAGCAGAGAAAAACATGAAATGAGATTAAATATTTATCTAACACACTGAAACACTCGTTTGATTAAATGTTTTACACTATGGTCTCACAGTCGTCTGTGTTTGCAGTCCAGCAACTCCCACAGTAAAAGACATGTTAGGAACCCAACTGTCCATTGGTGAGTGTGATTGTGTCTGTATGTTTTAACCCTGAGGCTCAGACACATCCATATTATAACATCAAAAGCTGATCAGTGCTCATTTGATTTCATTTGTGCAGAGTCCAACGTCAATGGACTTTTGCAGTTTATATGGCTGCAGGCTACCATACAAGGTTTTGGCCTAGCCATTGGGAGCAAACTGGGAGCTGAGTATCAAACCACAAACCCAATCATTATATATAATACTACACTGATCATGTTGATGATAACATATAGATTATTCACACACACACACATTATTCACACACATGTGTGTGTGTGTGTGTGTGTGAATTACTGGGAGGACTAATCGGCCCAAAAAAGCAAGTTATCACTTCTTTGATTGGACCCAGCAAGGAATCAGACCACACGTTGTACTCCCTCTAAGAGCCTATTGCACACTGGTAAAGGAAGAGAGGTGGATGTTTATCTGTCTGGCAAGTGAAGGCACTAAGTGCCAAGGTCTCTACAGCCTCAAGTCCCATATGCCCTTCTTGCACCAATTCTTCCTTCCCTCCTTCCTTTTTTCCCATTTGCTCATCCCTCCATCTTCTCCAATCAGCAGCTCTGAGATTAAAAGTAAACAACGTGGTGGCAGCAAAAGCCACCAATAATGACAAGTCCAATGTTGATTAAAATTAGCCTCAGGTTGTAAAAATACACCAAGCTCTTTCCCTCTGATTAAATGTCCGCACTGTGTAAACTATTACAACCTTGTTCTATTCTCCTTCTGTTGTCCTCTGTATCCCCCTGTCAATTCAATTCTTCCTACTTCCATATTCTCATTGCATTTGATGTCAAGTAAATATTGACGTCAAGTGAAAATCTCATAAATCCAATCATTTAACAATGTCTGATGCATGGTAATGAGAAATATCTCTCATTTCTCAATTATTTTTGCTTCAAAGCCCTTACTGCATGTATGGAATGACTGAATGAAACACGCATGCAGTTTTTATTGTGCTTTTGTTTATTCATGATTAGTTGTGGTTGACATCCAGTTTTGTTTCTGGGCTTAGTTATTTCAGCAGGTATTCCTAGTCTATATTTGGATAATCATCTGTGATTAATATTTTGTCTAAAAGTCCACAAATATTAGACATGACAACAGTGAGTCAAATGCTGGCAACTCTAAAATATATTTGAAAAACCTGCCATGTTTTCTCCATCATAAATTTTCTATTAGTTCAGTTGATGAGTTACACTACAGTAAAAACGTGTTATTAGAGGCCGAAGATGAGAATCCAACTCTATGAATTTACAATTTCATAAAGCATTAAGACCTTATTCACCTCTTGCATGCTCTCATGTTGTAGAGTACATGTTAAATGGAAAACATGCAATTTTGCCTTCAAGACACATTTCAAAGGCAACTTGTGGTCACGATTCACTTGCCCACAATTTGGAGTTCCACCGCAAAAGGGTTGTATTTGAGGTTTAATAAATTTGCAAACATTTCTAAAAACCTGATTTTACTCTGTTGTTATGAATTACTTAGCACCAACCTATGGGCAAACATGGCAACTGTATCTGCACGCCTGCCTTGAAGGGGGAAGGGGGATCACATCTCTAATGTTGCAATTACAATGAAGCTTGCTATGTAAGGGCAAATCAAACATGACGACTCCAAGCTAACACATACTATACAACAGAACTACCAAGACCTAAGACATCTGCAGCAGTGTGTGTGTGTGTGTGTGTGTGTGTGTAGATTTTCTCCTCAATATGCAGGATTGCTGCATATTTGCTTTAACGCTGAACACAAGTACCAGCTTTTCACAGTAATAGCCTGTCAGGTAACCAAGGTACCTTGCATTTTTATCTACAAGCCCAGTTATATTGCTGCTGGAACAAGCAATTCATAAATGTCTGACACTGAAGTAAGAGGGGAAACATCATTTTCTAGTGACACTCTGGCACTGTACATAACTCGTACAGACTCAGTTACAACATGTCAATCAGTTACAGCATGTCGTACTTGTTATGTATTGACATAACTCGGCATGCATACATGTACATGACACACATGTTTTGGCAAGTATTAATGCTTTTGTCATTGATGTGATGTTGTCTTTTCTAAATCATTCAGCTTCATGCTTATTGTTTTATTATGAATAAATACATTTGAAGGGCACTTCAAACTACATAAAAATGGTAGAAGACAGTTTATGAATCAGTTTAAAAGTAAATCCAACTCTATAGTCAAGTTTAACTTTCTAGGTATCAAGAACTCTGGAAAAAGTGATGCTTGGACACATTTTATGTAGTCTTTCTCTGAGAACTATGATGTTATTATTACTGAATTTGTTGAAATTATTTCACTGACATTTACTTCTGGTAGTTTCATATGAAATCCATCCTATTGCTTACTCTAACAGGATTTAATTTGCTTATGATTTGTAGACCAAGTCATCTATGTTGACACACCCACACACTCACGACCTAATCTATTAAAATATCATTTGCCAAGTGGCTAAGAGCAGGAAAGTTGTAACAGACGATCACGGCACAAGAAAGACAGCAAGAAGTGGAGGAAAGAAATACAAAGACAGTGGCATCAATCATAGCTAAGCAGGTGTCTTTCACATTCCAGCATCATAATCCCCCAATAATTATTGACCTTTACTAACCGACCGAAGTTTAATTCCATCCATCCATTTATGAATGAAATTTTAATAAATCATAATTGCAAGGTCAGCGGAAGTCAAGTATTGATCACTCTACAAGATAAGTGAACAACCATTAGAGTATGTTTGAATTCTAGCAGCAAATGAAGATAATTAATTATTGGAAAAGAAAGTAACAGATTTTACAATTAAAAGGGATTTAAGGGCCATCTGGAGTGTGATGTAAGAGTGAGGAACTGATCTGACAATGGTTAACTGAAATTAAGGTCATAACTAGAAAGAATTGGGTTAGCTTTCTTGAGGTGCTGTTTAAACAACAAAGGTATGATTCTGAATATGCTGTATTGAGGAAAGTGATGTGTCTCTTCTTAGCTTTCTATAAGCATTTTAGAATTTCTATAATGAGACCAAAACGGACCTTGCCCTATATAATCATAATCTCAGTGTGGCCAGGCGTGCAACATCGCACTTCACTTGGCAGGAACATGCTGTTACTGCTACTTCACCTTACAAACACACACACTCCTCTGTGAACACGTGGCTATCAACATCTGCCAGCTCCACCCAACATCCCACCCACTAGCACCTCCACCCCCACTAGACATTTTTCCATTTGCACCTCTTCTCCTTCCCTTCCCCGTTGGGGTGTACAAATCAGCTTGACAAGGAACACCACTTCTGGTCGCCCCCAGCAGTCACTCTTATCTTTCTCCCCCTTCCCCTGTTCCTTCCACTCTCATGAGAACGTGATGCTATTATATATAAACAAGAAGCCCCTGAAACAACACAGGCTCTTTTTTGTCTACCTTTAGACCTTTTGTCTACCTTTTGTCTACCTGGAGTGAGGGCTGGGTTTTAAGGGCTGGATAGGAGAGCTGCTTGTAACTAAAATGCTTGCACAGATGACTCAGACTGGCTTTTCTGTTGTTTGCCGGACACCCTGTGAATAACTCCATTTGAATATCAAAAGGAAAACAAGGAATGTGTGAAATGAGTTGATTATTAATACAATGTAGGAGTGGGGTGGGGTATCCGATGTGAGAGAGAATTGAGAATGGGAGTACATGTATGTGTCTGCAGGGAAAGGAGGAAGTTTGAAGGTTGAATGTTTATTTACGTGCATTCCCAGAGCATGTGTGTGGTGATAGGCAGGCTTTGTGTATAGCTGTCACATGGGGGGTTGTCACTTCAAACGTGCCCTGGGGCAACGCAATATTGCACCAAACACAATGAACGGCCACAGCACAAAGAGAAATAAAATCAAAGAAATGCTGTAAAAGCATTACTAGCTCAGCATGGTGCAAGACTACAGTAGTTATTGAGATATATTCACACTTCACCTCCCAGATGACCACGGGGGCACTTCGAGTCATCCACTGCCTACACACACGATGTAGACGCAATAAAAAAAGCAGAGGGCGAGGACATAAAAGTCTGGAGGTTGGGAGACATTCAGTGGACTATGTTGGGCATGGTAACACATCTATAGCTGGAATATTGTTATTTTCATTACTTATTCATAACAAATGTGATTGAATCTGGATGAGGGTCTTTGATTCTAGAGCAGTGGTTATGCAGAGTATACAAACACACCCACAAACAGTGTTTACACATTTAGACAGACAGCTGAGGATCTGCTATATATATGAATACTACATACTATACTATATACTCTGCAGACTCTAGCAGACTCCCTGCATACAGTACATTTAGAATAATTATTCCAGATGTGGCTACATATGGAGCTATAATTAAGTCTTTAGATGATGAATTGGATTAATTGAAGTGTAGGAGATGTGCTACAGTGGAGAAAGCAAGCGATTAAGTCCCCCGTGTGTTTGCATGTATATATGAGGCATGTGAATATGCGCCTGTGTAATGATATATGGCAGTCCTTACACTCAGGAGACACAACGTAAAAATTATTACACATTCAACAATACTCTTGCTCAGGTTTTTCTTACACAAGATCTGAAAACTTGTACTAAATCAATAATTATCTGATCCCCTGCTGAATGTAAGTTGCTCATTTATGAAGAAATGAACAGTCTCAAATTTTTATGGTAGTTTCATTTTAATGGAGAGAGACAGAATATTAATCAAAAATCCAGAAAAAACACATGACATAAAAGTTAGAAATTACCATAAAATTAGAGACTGTTCATTTCTTTGTAAGTGATCAAACTTACAAATTCAGCAGGGGATCAGATCATTATTTCACCCACTGTATATGTAAAATACTGCAAGCTCTCAGAGGAAAAATGTATTTTATATGGATATAATCACATAAAAATTCTGAACAACACAAAACGCAGCGAATATAAAGGCAACTTCTGCACAAACGACTACTAGCTGTAGTTATAACTTTGTACTCTATTCAGAGCATGACCATTTGTTAAATGCACATAGCTGGATTTAAAACGAACAATCAAACTCTTATTTCCAAAGCTGTGTTGGTGAGCATTTGAGTTAATAACTATATTGACTTGAAGCAGACCGATGAGGAAAAAAAAAAAGAATTTAGGAAACTCGAAGTGGAGAGACTAAGAGACACACATGACTAAGCTTTAAGTGTTGAGTAATCCCATAGCCAGGAGAACTCATCAACTCAATCTCTCATTTCTAACTCTTCTCTTCTCTCTCTCATTCCCTCAATACAGTCAGTTTAATTTGAAGAGAGAGAAAAAGTCCCTTTCCACACCATCTCAATACATATTTTTCTAATTTCTTCCTTCAGAAATCTCTTAATGGCTTCTTCGCTGGACCCTGATGAAAACAATGACTTTTAACCTTCCTCTCCTTCCCCCCTCCTCTCCATTGGTCTTTCCCCTCCCTCCATCACAGTCGACTTATTTCACTTTCTAAATGATTTCTTACTCCTTCAATCTCTCTGCAGCCATTCAGGCCCCGGCCTGGGCTTGTGGCCGGTGCTACGCATTGTGACAGGTGAAATGAAAGCCCAGAGAAATCTCATCTTCTTATAAACGCTCCGAGGCATTCAGTCAGTCAAAAAAATATTTTTTCCCCTCTTCTTTCTGAGGCACCGACAGATGGAAGGAGAAAAAAGTGAGCTGTTATTTGAAGACCATTTGTGGTTTTCCTTTATCCACAGTTAATCAGTGTTTCTTTTGTGAGGCTGAAGCAGTACATTTTGCATACATTTACAGTCTATCTATTGTATGAGTGGCATTTCTTGTCAAAAAAAGGACTACAACTCGCATTGAATTTTACCTAATTGGAGTTTTTACTAATGTTGTTATTGTTGTTTTTAAAATAACCATAAGTAATGCAATATTGTTTGAATCGTTAACCCTGAAGAATCAATACAATTACTGATGCGGATATTGTCAAAGCACAATTTTTTTCATGTGTTGTAAGCTCTATAGATTAAATGTACCTATTTTCTCACTTAATCTCTTTACCTCATGCTTTTCTATGTTATCCTGGCAATGTCAATAAAGAGTTTGGTGTGAAAAAAGGAATAGTAGCAGACAAACAGCGCTGTCAGGCATTGCTGATTGAAACCTCAAGGTCACAGGAAGAGAAACAGAAAGCCGGAGAGAGAGAAAGAAGAAGTAGGAGCAGTACAACAGCCTAGACTCTCCAGGGTCTGGCTGTGTAGCTCACTCACTGTGTTCTTTTGTGCGTGTGCCTGTGTGTGTGTGCGTTGTGTCAGTGAGTGAGAAGTTTTCAAGGCCTCTCTCCCTGTAGGCAAATTCTGCAAAGTCACCCCACTCTTTGCCTCTCGTCAATCTCTCTGTGGTTCCTTCCCTCTCCCCATCCCCGCTGCCTGCCCTTCTTTTCCTGAGTGTAACTTCTTAACCTGCAACATGTCCTTCCCATCACCACTGCACCTGTTGTTACTTCTTTCTCATACTCTCCATTCCACCTCTCAATTTTCCAAAATCTCTCCCTCACTGTGTGGCTGGGTATTTCCAGACCCTTGCCTCCACCCTATCTGTATCCTTTTGCCACTTAAGACAAATACACACCTGTTTGCCATCTCTTTATAATCTCTCCACTCATGTATATAGCTGCACTTCCCTGTTATTTCTGTTTCCTCAGTAGATCGTTTTTGTCTTCTTTTGTGACCCAATAGACCTTTCATTATCTCTGTCATATTTTCCCCTTCTGTCACCATTATGTCAGTATTTTTCACACCTTCTGCCAAGTCACCTCTTTTTCTCTCCCTTGATCACGCTATCAATCCCCCATCCAGCTGTTCAGAAGTCTTCTGTATTCCCACTCTCTCTATCTCCACTCTTTGTTCCACGGTTCATCTCTCCATCCCCATCCTCACCTTGTAATTCTCCACTCTTGCTGTACAGTTCTCGCCTCTGCTCTCTCAGGTAGGCACTCATGCTGATGGCATGGGAAGATGACTCAAATCTACAAAACACACAAAAGGTTCAACAAGTGGGCACACAATACAGCAGTACAACACAACAGAAAGCTGACCTTGAGTTTAAGATGTTAAAGAATAATGTAACCTTAAATATATTTTTAGTCTTTTGTGGTTTTAACATTAAACATGTGAAAAAGTGTCATGTTGAAAAGCACCTTTCTTAGTAATTTGGAAACCTTTCATATTTGACAAGCAAAATTTTAAAAGTACAGGTGTGGTCCTTACTTGAAGAGAGACCGCTTGGGACGATGTGGCTTTTTCTTGGCAAAAAAAGCAGCAAACTCACTGCCAGTGCTGGCATAGGAGAGCTGAGCCGACGGCTCTGTGGCACTGCGGCTGTTCTTTACATCAAGATACTCCATAAGCAGAACCTAAACAAAACACAGATCCTTTGGTCAAAAGCAGATTGATCAAGGTGCTAGAAACATCTGAGTATTATTTGGATGTCAATTGTTCTATAAATAAGTGAAAGAGGTTCAAGGTTTTGCCTTTCCAAGCACATATAGTCATAAATGCTGCCTAAGGAGGAGTGAGACACTTTTTTTCAGGGCCACAATTTGAAAATAAAAAATATTTTCAATGACAAGTAAAATACATGTATTTATAATTCTTTTATAACTAATCTTAAACACATCAGTAATGATGTCAGACTTCTTTCAAATTGTTAAAATGGTTTACAGTCCAGTAACATGTGAAACAGAGAGTGCAAACTCAATAATAGGAGTCTGTCTGCATAAAACTAAACTGGTCCATAAATATGAATGTGAGGTATGAATGTGAATAAATATGAGGTGAACTGAAACAGAGAAACCAAAATAATTATGTGTGCTATCATATTTAACATAAAGTATGATGATCAACAATTACAAGGCAACGATCTCAAACTACCGGTCCAAACTACTGAGGACCTTCTATTATGGGTAGGGGAAAAAAAACACTTTTTCATACATTTTCCATTAGACTAGGTTCTATCTCTGTAGGACTCATTCTAATACAAAGCTTAAACCAAAAATTACCATAGTGTAGAACTGCATTTGATTTGAATGTTTGGATTTGCCTGCTGGTGTAATAATGCCTAGCACCCCTGCTCATTGAGGTGATTTTCTTTCAAGTGTCACTAAAATTGTATTTGTATTTCCCTCTTGCTGTATTTCCATTTGCTACCTTTCAAATTCCTGTGCTGGCTGTGGTCATTCTCAACATTGCCAGTCCAAGAACATTTCTGCTGAATTATTCTTCTATTTTCACATCACATTAAATGTAAACTTACAATTAAAGGAGCCTCAACCAGCAGAGATACATTTCTACATAATCCTCCTGAGACATCACTAGAAGTAGTGTACTCATCATAGATTGTAGTATTACAAGTATCTCAGTTATTGGCAACACATAATCAAGTCAATCCAGAAAAACAAAAGAAAATCAAAACACGGAGATAGAAAAAGGCCACTGACATGACTGAATGCTTTTGATGACAGCCGTTAAAATTCTTGTCTTCCATTTCCCTTTTCTGTCTCCATGATCCATGGTGAAATCCATCAATGTCTTATCATGCTTCATAAAAATCTTATCAACTTCTAACAATAGGACAAGCACATTGAAACTCTGGCCAGATAGAGAAAGTTAACTTCCTCTACTCTATCATTATATCTGTACATTCCCTCTGTTGCTTTCATTGGCTCTCATTTTTCAAAATCTCTTAGTGCTCCATCTCTCATTTCTCACATTTCTATTTTCTCTCTCCTGCTCTGTCTAACTCAGTTCATCAGTCCCTTTCTCTCGCACCCTTCCTCATTCCTCTCCCTGTATGAATACATATGTTCTAAAATAGCCTCCCATATCTAATAGCTTCATAATTTAGCAGGGCCATTTAGCCTGTGTGTGTCTAATTCTGAGGCACAGTGTGGGTCAGCCCAGGATGGGACAGGAGTAATGGCAGAGCAGATGGAGATCCATCCCGACCATAATGATGTAATTAACACCGCGGAGAGCACCCCCTGTCATGCATGGGAAAGCCTTCACATGGTAGCACTGATACTAATTCAAGTGCACATGTCTGCAGCCATAAAAAAGTGACACAAAAGCAGGTATCTTGTGTGCATTTAAAAAAAGCTTATTGGTAAGTGAGTTTAGAGGCTTCAGTGGAACACTACAAAAAAGGAGGTCAATGTGATTTTTGTTCAAAATAACTAAAAAAGTGAACTTTGTGACTTAAAATGTCATGTTAAATTAAACGAGTCTGGGGTCACAGTACATGGTTACAAGTGTAAATATGCAAGTTTAACATGCACACTCAATCTTCCACCACACACACGATTATTCCCTAATTCACTTTCCTCATCACAGGCAGTGCTGGAGGCCATCTCACACACGCCCTCTCCAACTGGCAACACCAGGGCCTCCACTTGCCACTAGCCTCATGCTGCAGTTAATCCTATCAGTGTATTAATTACTAATGATGAGCTGATGGAGCAAAACCCTGACTTGCTTGCAAGCTAACACCCAAGTAGACTTAATGAAATGCCAATGCTGGTCTGATGAAGGGGCTCCGACCCTACTTAAATTGCATTAGCCCTGAGACAGAGTGAACTTTGGAGACAATTAACTAGGACAGAGAGGAAGATAGAAGGATGGGAGGCAAAGAGTAACGTAAAAGGAGAGAAGGGCAGATAAAGGTGGAAAAGAGTTGTGGGGAACAGAAAGAGCAAATGATTATAAGTGGAGAAAAAAAATGGCCCACAGAATGTTAATGAGAAAATGGAAACGAGAAGAAGAAAAAGAGAAGTTAAATAACCAGGTGTTGCCAATTTTATGCCCTCCTCACCAATGACTGCATAACAACACACAGCTCCAATATCATCACAAAGTTTGCAGACGTTATCACCATCATCAGCCTGATCACTGAATCAGATCTACAGAGAGGAAGTAAAAGCACTGAAATCATAGTGTAAGGGCAACAACCCCCATCTCAATGTCTGAAAGATTAGGGAGATGGTGTTGGACTTCAAGAGGGTACAGAGAACACATAGCCCTGTCTACATGCGTGGGACACCTATGGAGAGAGTCAAAAGCTTCAAGATCCTCAGGGTCCAAAGCAGCAAGGACTTGAAATGGACAACCCATATTGAGTAAGTGGGGAGGACTGCAACCAGCACATTTTCTTCCTCAGGAGACTGAGGAGTTTTGACATGGACAAGAAGATACTCTGCAAGCTCTACAGGTGCACAATTAATAGAGTTCTTTCTGGCTGCACCACGGCCTAGTATGGAAGCAGCTACAAGCAGGACGGGAAAGCACTGCATCAAATAAATAAATATAGTAAACTGTATATATTTTACATTTTATAAATTGTAAGTCTCTTTTTCTAACATTGTTCAGATTTTTAGAGAGCTAATATCTCACAAAAGTAACATTTTTGTTAATGTACCCACAAATGTTCTCAAAGATCTTTAGGTCTTTATTAATTATAATGCTGCGTCCACAACAAATCTCACTGTGCAGTTCGACAGCTATCAAATACAACAGAACAATTTTTGAAGCTGAAAACTTGCAATGAGTGAATGTCATCTCCAGTTGTCAGCTATTCCATTCAAGTACTGCTGGGCAACTAAATATCCACAAACTGCAATCTACACAAGACAAGTAAACAACCACCCACACTACACTCCCTGGCATCTGCTCCATACAAAAAAGGTACAACCTAGTTGCCTAGCATTGAATGTTCCAAATGTAGCATATTGTAGCCTTGTGCATGCAAGGCTACATCCTCATTTACCTTTGTGGGTTAACATCTACATTAATCCCTACATTACTAGTAATCTACTGTACTAAATTGTTGCACCATGATAAACGTTACAGGTGGAAAAAGGTTTTTGGCCTGGTCACTGGACAGGAAAACAGAGTGTAATAATGTTCAGAGGTGCTAGGCTGGTGCTAGGCTATAATTGCATTTCAATTGACCCAACCTCATACAAGGTCCTGTTCCAAAACTAATACATTTGATAAATGTAAAACAATATATTTGTTTCATTTAATGTCATATTTGTCTATCACAAAAGTATTTTGTATTACAAACAAGAAAAAAGACAGAAAGGTGCCAAAGAATAAGAAAGATCAAATAGGGTGAATGAATGGGTGAAGGAGAGCGATCCAGTGAGACACATACAAAACAATGTAATTAGGACACAATGGTGACACAAAATGCAACAAAAAAAAGTTAAAAGTGAGAAAACTAGCAATGGCGAACAGAAGAGGTTCATCATTGCAGTTGGAAAGACTTGGCTCAGTGACTGCGCCCAGAGTATCTCAACCAAACTAAACTGCACAGATCTACAAGTGACAAAAGTAAACAAATTAACAATATTAATTAGCCATGACCCATGGAGCCCATTTCCAAAATGGGAGCCACTTCTAATTTAAAAATGTGAAGCACTGGTAATGTGTGATGTAACTCGCTTTGCCATCAGGTGCCAAGAAATGGAAATTTATAGAAATTACACAAATATAATGTTAACACACTGTCTCCCACTCTCAACGCCTTTAACACTGGCAACAGCTAGTACCAGATGGAAAAAAACTCATGTCTATTTCCACACGTCCTCCTTTGTTTGAACAGTTCAGACTGAAAATCTAGCATTTAAATCCTAAAGCATCACTGTAGCAACATCTTCAGCGTAAATGGATTTTATAAAATAGCGCAAAAAACGTCCGTTTCCATATTGCATTAGTTCAGTGAACTACCACTGTGACTTCCACTCAAAGGTTACAGAGAGTTGATGAATAAACAGAAAGGGGGGTAAGAGCTGCCTGAATTGACAAAAACTCTCGATTTATGGGAAAATCTGTGAAACACTGAACGGTATGCAAAGAAGTGAGACATGGCAAATGGCTTTTCACACCAGATAATAAGACTAAGCTCAAGAGTTCATCTCAACTCGAGTGTATGTCTGTTTGTTTATGATTGAGTGGGAGTACATGCAAAAACACATCTCTCTCAAGGGTTCCCCTGACTAAATCATTTCCACCACAACTATTCAATGTAATTCTATCAACCAATCAACCTTGTTCTGCACTTGAGTGGCTTGGGCCTCATCCCAAACTTACATCAGTCTACTGGGCTGAGTGCTAAGTTGTATTAAAAAAGGAGAAAGGCTTCAAGGAAGTCTGCCTTTGTCATTCATTACCAGCACTCCCATTTATTTGTTCCTAACCAAATATCACCTTTTGTGCTCATTGGAAGTGTATACTCATCTTCCATTCTTTCCATTACAGCCTTTACACCCAACAAATCATTGCAATTAAGAGAACATCACTCAAGGCTTTGCAGGTGAGCACTTGTCATTGGTTAAACTCGGCAGTCAATTGGCTACAATTAAAGAAATAAATATCACTTAATATACCTTTTTCTTGTTTCCACCCTCCCCTTTCTATCAAGTTGTCTTGAAAGCAGCTGAGAGAACAATCTCAACACTTTGTATTTTCTCAAGGCCTTATTGAAATCGGCTGTTTTCCCACTAAATCCCCTGGCTGGTGTCTTGTCACAAAACATATTGACTGATATCCCTTGATGCTAGCTTGAAGTTAAAGCCCAAAGTGTCCTTGGCCATCAAAGAAAGGCTTCTGTATACACCCTGTATTGATTGTGTTCCAGAAACTTCAATAACCTTCACAAGTTCTGACACAGCTTCAGCTACAACTACTCCCGCAGCACTGAACTACCGTTAACCAGTGGGGGTTCCCACCTGGAGTGGGCCACATCTAGTCAATCTTTTGAAGGCTATCTTGTTGATGGAGGTAAGGAAGATGTTGCTGCACGTTTACCGAAACCCATTTTATTCCTCTCCATGTCCTTGCTGTGTCCCCAACATACTTTTTTTTTTGATGTAGCAACATTTCTATTTGTACTTTTTGTTTTAAATTAAAATAAAGGAAGAAAAATAGAATAGGTGTTTCTATTAGAATAAACATGTTTAACATTGTTTAACAGTAAAACAGCAGTGTATATGCATAAAAGGTAAAAATTATTTTAACAGGGTAGCAAAAAAGAAGAGGACGAGACTGATTGAACATACTAAATTATATACTAATGTTAATATTACTATTCATCATAATTTGGCTTAAATTATGGGTGAACTTTACAATTATGGTAACCTTTAAATTATAAGTCAATTTTCTGTGAGTTATTGCACACGAAAATGATAGTGAGTATTCTTTATGTAATTAAAGTTAAGTGTGTTGTTTAGTCACATATGAACCTTTTGGATTTACTTAATTGTCATCACAGATGCACTCTGTCTCTTGAAGAGAATGTGAGAACAGTGGCGATCCTAGACTCTGAGGAGCCCCAGGGAAAGAAGCTCATCAAGAACCTATAAGCCAACTGTACTGTGAATGTATAAAAAACTGGATAGCCCAGTAACATCTACGCTGAAAACAGTGCAGTATTAATGATCTTCCAAGGGTTGGATAACCACAGTGACTTAATCTGAGAAATTTGTTAGGGCTGTTTCCTAAAATCCTCCACTTATAAACTTCTGTGTAAATCCCATCCACATACTCAGCATTTATAATACACCATAGGTTACCATTGCTGGTAAACCACGATCTAATCTCATCAGTAAAATCTGTTGCCACACACACTCTCGCTCTCTGCTGTGTTTCTGGATCAGCAGAAAAGAGTTATTGTGTTTCTGCAAAACAATGAAAAAAACAAAACAAAGTACTGAGTTGCTTAAAGACAACGGCTGTTCATCGTAAGATAACTCAGTCTTGTTCATCTGCTAATCAGCTACTGTAGCTGGTTACTTTTAACTGCAAGTCCTGCAGTTTAAAGAGAATATACATTTTTAATCTATGCGGGTTCATAATTGTACAAAGTTCCCAGAATCTTTAAAGGTGCATTTTATTTTTGTGATGTCAATACAACTTACTATAAAATATAGGGGGAAAATCAAAGCTACAAAACCTTTTTGGTTCATACTGTATGTAACATGAACCCATGTTTGAGTCTGGCATCTAATTCTTCCTAAAACATCTACATCCTTTCAGTATAAAAGACAGACATACACATATCTGGTCACCCGCAATCATCAAGTAAGACTGACATTTCAACTAAGATCTTGTGCTCTTGTGCTTTTTCCACTAAGGCAGATTTTTAAGAGACTCGTCTGAATAGCCTGGCTACACCTATACATTTTAGTTAAAGCTGAAGGCAATAGTATTTACAGTACAGGACAAAATGGTGTGTACCCTTTTGCAATACAGAGTAATATACAATGTATCAACAGGTCAAGGAAATAGTTTGAAAAACATACATGAGCATTTGATTAAGTCTCTGGTAATTTTGAAATAATAGATGTAAGTGTGCGATGGTGCTGAGAGACATAGGACTTTGCAACATTATAGAGATAAAGATGATAGACTTCACTGTGCTCCAGCGATTAATAAATATGATAGTGCTTTGGAGGGCAGACGAAATGTGACACATTGATTAAAATGTTGGGCAAGAACAACGTAGGGTTGTCTGTGCTTCATATCTAATTAAAAGAGATCATTGTCTTCTGGCTGCTCTCTGGCAGTTCAATTCGCCTTGGATTCACTCTACTGAGGAGCAGAAAGAAGACGGTGCATATTTAAGCCACTTATGTATTGAAGTATTTGGCACAAATATAACAACCCCACCTTTGCCTTGGATTATGCACAGTAGGGTTGGCCAACCCTGGTCCTCGAGTGCTACTGTCCTCCATCACTGTCCTGCTTGTTTTCCAACCATGCCTGCACTTACAGCTTCTGTTTGGCAGAGCACCCCTGATCCAAGTAATCAGCAGTAGGTAGGGCAGGTATAGTTGGAAAACAAGCAGGACAGTGGCCCTTGAGGACCAGGACTGGTAATAAAATCATTTATGTATAATGTTGATTTACATTAAGCTTTGTGCTCTCTTATGACGCAAAAAAGAAAAATGAATGGGAATGTGATCAGGAATACATACAAATTTGTAATGGATAGAATATAACTATTACAACTATGAAAAGAGAGAAAAAAACTTTACTGTTTATTACATGCAGCCATTATCTAAACCACTTATGCTGTTAAGGGTTGCAGAGGGTGCTGGAGCCAATCCCAGCTGTCACTGGGTGAAAAGCTTGGACAGGTTGCCAGTCTATCAGGGCTGACATATAGTGAAATACAGAGACAGAAAACCATTTGCACTCCCATTCACATTTACAGTCAATATACAGTCACCAATTACCCTAACTGCATGTCTTTGGACTAGGGCAGGAAACTGGACTACATGAAGAAAACCCACAGTGAGAACATGCAAACTCCACACCGAAAAGCCTTGAAAAGATACCTTTTAACTTTGAGGCTACCTGTTCCACCACCATGCTGTATCACAACAAACAATGCCAGCTGCCTAAATATCAATTTGATATGAAGTTTCCTTTTTAAAATGTTACTCTTAATTTGGAGCCCACATGTGCTCATCAAAAGCTCACTCCCTGTCACTTGCTTTATACCTCTTGCTTATGTAGAAAATGTTAATATGCACAATTTTGAGTCTTCTGGTAAAGCATCTATGATCTAGAAATCAGTTCTTTCAGAAGACTGGTAGTCAGCATCCATCCATAGTTTTTATTGCAAGTTCAGAGTTTTTTGTCTGCAGCAAGAAACTCATTAAAAGCATGATTTGCACTCTAGTCACACACTCCCTGCAGACAACGGCAAGCAGTCAACCCGCCACAAATCCTTGAAGAATGCGCAAATGGCGAGCTAATTAACAACCTTACACACCTGAAACCAAATTGCCATCAAGGTCAAAGGGTGCTGGACGTCAGTAGCCAGAGACACTCGACATTAAATAACACCCCCACTAGGTGGTCTTAATGAAGAATGCATGGACAGGTTTATGAACTGTCATCTTTTATGAACTATGTTACCCAATTACCTGATAATGTATTGCTTCCATCTCATTAATGATTCAAATGAAACTTGTGGGTGTTCTAACTTGGCACATAATGTTGTTTAGGCTAACATCTTAACTCAGAGAACATCACATTAAACTTGCCAAGCTGACAGGTTGTCTTAATTGTGTGATGGTGCTGTGCTGCAATTTTTGGGGGAACAAGAGGCATATTAAACATTTATGGATACACACAAATTCCACTCACTGTGATTTCTTTGAAAAAGCAAGATTGCTTTGAAGCACAGGATAGTTTCTGATGGCAAATGGAAAAAGACAGCAGGAGACAGACAGAAGTGAAGGCATGCAATGGTGTACACTTAGAAATGGAAATTCAATAATGGTGTAAATAATCGATGTATACTCATACACATTCTACTGAAAGATGCTTGAAAAATTATGAAGTGGCAATAGAACACTCCTTCCAGCATCAATACTACCGATTACCATCCAGTCTTTTATGCCTCGAATCAATACTTCCACACAGAAATGAACAAACAGCAGAAGCATCGGCACCATTCCTTAACAAGGATTAAAAGTAATACATGAATCTTGACTTTCAAAAGCTTCTTTACCTACTCCCCATTCTAAACCTACCGGGCTTCAGTCACACATTGATGAATGGCGTTTCTCAGCCAAGGCCTTGTAACTGGGCGCACCCTGTGTTTCTGTCAGTTCTTGCATCTGTCGGCTGGCATGTCATGCGTGGAAAGGTCAACCTGGTTTCTCCACCACTCAAAGTTGGGAAAAGATAACACCTACCCAAGAGGTTTCTGTACTTGTCAAAGATGTGAACTGCAATAAGTAATAGGAATAAGACAGGCAGGCAGGGAATCAAATGATTTAACTGTGAAGAGGGAAAAGATACTAAAACACAGTGTTTGTAGTCAGTGGAAAAGAGGTAGAGAGAAGTTTCAACAGTCTCCATGACAACCTCTTTGGACCTCTTGTAAATAATAGAAATTGTCTTTGTCTAAACTGAATTAATAAGTCAGTCCAATCTTGTGGTAGGCAATTATGTTGTTCAAACCTCATATAGAAGTAGAATTTTTAAATTGCATATTTTATAGACAATATTGATCAACTGTTTGGAAAGTTAAAGAAAAAAAGAACTAGAGTAGTTATTGTAGAACTGAGTAAAAAAAAACACGTGAGACTCAAGTAGAGAGACTAACAAAGAGACCATAACCCAATTCTGACCAATGCTGTGTAGGTTTCTGCCCCTTTGTGGGTCTTAAGACATGAGATAAGAACTAGCTCAGTATCCAATAAAATTTAACAGAGCCACCGTGGGAGCAGTAGGAATTTAATTTTTCTTACTGCTGATATGTGACTCTCTAAGACAGAGAGGGCTAAATGAAGGGGGTGAATGGGAGTATGGGAGCTGTGAAAAAAAGAAAGCAAGATAATGAGATTAAGAAGGAAATTACAAGGAGCAAGAGGAGTATGCATAAGGTATTGGGAAACTGAGAGGCCGTAATACAGAGGCCATAGGAACGATACTGAAGAAGGAAGGAAGAAGCAAGGGAAATGGAAGTGGAGAATGAGAGAGCAAGACGAATCAACAAGCAAGAGATGAGAGGAATGGCGAGAACGAGTGTAGAAATGGACAAGGGGCCTTCATATTGATACAATCTGGGAGGAAATAACACGAGTGAGTGAATAAGAAAACCTCATTTCACGTAATGAGCATTCTAATCAAGAGACTACATTATCTCACATCGCAGAGAGAGTGGAGCCCTTGGCAACTGGGTGTTGGCAGTGGTCACAAGCTGGGGAATAGTTTAATACCTTCTATAACCGCATTGGTACAGCAGAGCTATTACAGTACATGCCTATGCACATTCACAGCCTCAGATACACACATATGCACACCTAAACACTCTTGTATTTATACATCCAAGCATGCCAGCTGGAAAAAGCTGAAGTTATTGGAAGCAGACGAAAAAAGATCCACTTTCAATTTAATTGGGCAACAGCATTATGTGCTTTTCTTAATTTTTACACTTTTATGATGACTACATAACAATGACTATGACTAAAAACACATTTAATTACTGTTCTTGCTATTAATTACCATCATGACAATGGATTCATTAAAGAATGCCCTCTGAGATCATTTGCTTCTTGCTGCAACTCTTTTGTCCTAAAAAGTCAATTTCCTATGTGTCTTTATAGTTACATATTGTAAAATAAATAAGTGAAGAAATGTGCAAACCTCTTTAAAAGAATCAAACTCATAACCATTAAAATGTAATAAATTAAAATGTTGAAACTTCTAGTGAAGGAGCCTGAGAGAAAACGTTGCTTTCTTGGATTTGAACACACACACAGGCACCAATTGCTTTGAGAACACTATTGACACAGATTTTCCTCCGAGATTCACTATAGGTCAGCTCAACAGCTGCTCATCCCCTCAACCAATCAAACAGGAGAAGGGAGCAAGAACCCAGCATAAATACATGCCAATTAAAGAACCTAAAATGAATCCAACCAGTCAAGCTTCCCATGTCTTTGTTGACAGATGAACACTATCCATCACATTGCTGCCAGTTTCTCTACTGATTAATGTACTGTAAGAAAAAGTAATTCAAAATACTATTTTAAAAAAAGGAGTAGAAGATAAATCAAGGATTATCACATTGCTAAGGCAGTGAATGAAAAATAAAGGCCTGAGGGTATGCCAGCGAGGGAAAACAAAACAAACAACCCTGAGTTTACCATGAGAGCATCTTGTTACAAGGTGTAGAGCAACAATATGAATCTATATTTAAATAATGTTATATATAATGCAACTAATTTCTATTAGTTTCCATTATGTAAGATATTGTGTAAATGTTTTTGCCCATAGATGGATACATATTCACCAAATAACTATAATCTACTGGACTGAGAGACACCTGTTTAAGTACTGGTTGTGCAGCCTCAGCACAGAGATCACTAAAAGATCACTAACAGACTGTCACTCTTTTCTTCATTATTATCTATAAGGTTCTAACAGTCACCTCATCTGTGACTGTCAGACATTTGCCACAAAGATTATGCTACTTTCAACTGCACTGTCCACATACCATCTGGGTACATTTATTCACTATTGCTCAAAACTGACCTGCAGCACTGTCTGGATTTTGGCAGAAACGTCCGCCTGCTCATAGAGTTTGATGCCTTCTTCGTGGGCCCCACCAGGACACTGCACCGCGATCTGCTGCAGATGGGCCAACACCACACCATGAGCCTGGGCCACTGCCTTGAATTTATCAAACAAAAGCTCCAGCAGTTCCAGCAGCAACCTGCAGAGGGAGCCAGAGAGGGTAAAAAAGGAGAAACAGAGAGGAGGAGAAGGGGCCGGCAGATACAGAGTGGAAGTTAGGCATAATAATTTTTTATGTAACAGACACAAAACAATGCATAACAAATATACATTCTTCATTTTTGAGATAACAACAATAATACAATAACTACTTATTGGTGACTTCAATGGAGGCACATATTGTTATCCACCTCTAAACTGGTCTCTTTATAGATTTATATCTTATTCTTCCGTCAACATTAATGCGGCCCGAACGGAAGAGTGCACCCACACAAATTATACA
>JAUMHL010000016.1:10218439-10231232 GCA_032362345.1 Sandelia bainsii | reverse complement strand
TGAACTTTTTACGTTTTCCATAAATTTCACCCGAAAGCCAAATATCCCTAACTTTTTGTGAGTAGTGTATATATAAACCTCAACACCTTTTTAATAATGTAACAGAAAAAAATCATAGTTTTAACCAAATTAATATACTCAATCTTTCTCATTTAAATACACACCTGCACCTATCCTGTTACCTCCCTTGCTCTTACCACATGACTTAGCCACATTAGCAGCTAAATTGAGAGTGGCAGCATCAAGTGATGCTCTAATTTCCATTAGATGGGCCTCCCAATTCCCCATCAAAGCGCGTTAAGAGAGTTAATGTTTATGGCAAGTTAATGGACTTTGGGTGTAATTCCTCTTTCCCCCCATTCCAACTGTATTTTGTGTTAATAATTATGACAATTACTAGCTACAAATGAGGTGCTCTAATGCTATTACACAAAATGGCAAGCTAGGCCACTGATGGAAGCCGGCTGCTGTGTCGTGACCACAGTTGTTAGCATGACGGTGTATAGGCACTTATCGCCTGGTGGTAGCTAATTGTGTTTTCTCTTTGCATAATGTGGGGCAAAACTGTGGTTCAGTTTTTACTTTTAGGCATATGGAGTGGATAAATTGAACAGATATTTATTGTGCATTAGAGGTAATTTGCACATTTGTGTGTGTGTGTGTGTATGAGGTCATGGTACACACATACATGATGATCAGTGAACTGAATGAATAAAAAGAGGCAAAGTAGACGACAGATAACTGAAATGACAGTAACCTTTAGTTAAGTATGAGGCAAATGCATAAATAAAAAGACAAACTGTGAGAACTGTAACTCTAATTAAACAACTACATTATGGCATAGAACTGTAGGCTCTGTCACATTGTATGTTTTAGGGAAACATTACTTGTTTGGTGCCAGTGCTATGCTTATGCTGTCATGCTACGCTAGTAAGATTGCAGCAGCAACACGGTAATATGTCTGTGGATTCTGAATAGTACAGTACAACGTATAGTGGCCTGGTAACCACAGAGCTAAGATGGTGAGTCACTAACTTAGAATGCTAAGAGTGGGTGGTGAAAAAAGTGGCAGGCTTAATATAAAAACTCAGAAACACCAAGGGAACACCAAGTTATTGCAGGATTAACTTTTTTTCATTATCTTCTTGTTTGTGTTCCTCTGTGCTCTGCCTGGAAGGAATGCAGTGCTGACTCTACGCCCCTGCAATCAAGAGAGAATTCATACGTTTCCGAATACAGTTCTAGTCCGTATATCAGTCTCTGTTAAAGTGTTGGTTACCAGTTTGAATGTAACGAACTCTGTTCCCCTGGTGTGATGACAGAGATGCTCGGTGACTAACAGTAAAGATAGCAGGGACAAGATAATTATAATGTGAGCAATATGTATATTATGATCATAGAGATGTCATGATAAATAGTTCAATGAAAGAAATGTGGGTGTATGCTGAGCCCAAGTGATCAAAATACAGAAAATGCAAATATGTACACTGAGCAGACGTAATGTGATTTATCAAGCCCGAATATGATTCCGATGACTATGATTGCATCTGTATTTAATATGTTTTAAAATTAGGAGCAATGTGCTTGTGCACAGATGGCTGCTGTTATTTGGGTGAGAATGAGGCATAGGAGAAATAAAAGAATTTGGTGAGAATGTGTGTATACCACTCATTATTATATCTAGAATGATGGAAGAAAAAAATAAACATATTGTCTGTCCAGTGATCAAAGTTGGAGCCATTGGGTGAGCTACAGGCTGATTTGGAGCCAGTCACAACAAGGAGCCACACAATACCTGCCATGCCAAAAGTTCTCTGCGTCTGCAACATAAGGAAAAGCATCTTTACATTTCCTTGCGTCTGGGTCATTGCAGCGCACTGTAGCTGTTGCTGCTGTTGTCTCCAGAGTAGGTTTTCATGTGTGTTTCTGCACACTCAGGCAGATGCTAGTTTTCCAAGACTTATAGGAGCGATTAATTATACACATTGGCAACTTGTACACCCGTAAACCTCGAGCATGTGTACAGTAATCCTAAACACACACAATATTTGAATGTGCAGATCATTTGTGACTCAAATGGTATCATGAGCAATGTTGTGGCCCAATATGTTGGGTTAGTACATGATTAATGCAATATGAGAAACTTTTTTTTTTTTTTACTTAAGAGATGACGTGTATGGATTATGGCTTTTAGGTGAGTTTTGTAAAATCATTACATGCATGAAAGATAGAAGCATGTATATGTGGTCATTCTCCAACTCTCTATGACAGACACCAGTGAAAGATGCAAAACCCTCATTTAAATACGGCCACCTCCACGTTATTTGCACCTGGATCTTAGTAGATCACGCGCAAAGCACCCACCAATGAAACTTACATGCAATTTAGCACTCACTATTTGGGATCTTAGTAAATCAGGCCCTACAGTGCTGTGAGATTTTCCCCTTTTCTGTTTATTATTTATTTGCATATTTGTCACACTTAAATGATCAGATCATCAAACACACACAAACATAAACAGAATAAATATAATTTTCTAATATATTTTCTTACTCATAATTATATAAGTAATCCCCACCATGTGTCTGTCATCACCTCTTACCCCCCAATACAATAGAATCAAAGGGCCATACCACTGCTGGATCCAGGTGTGCTGAACTGTGATGAATCCAGAATCTTACGGGGGGTGGACAAGCTGCTGACATCCAACACAGGCATTGGTGATGTATCTTTGGCTTTGGAGCTGTGTGGAGAATAAATTGGAATTATGGCTTCTTACACATATACAAGTTTAGGAAGCACTAAAAGAAAATACCCCTTTACCTTTTCTTCTCTAGCAAAAACTGTCTACTGTTATAACATTGAATCTCTGGGTGGGACTGGTGCTGCTTTCCAATGAACCATTTATCAAGCTTTAAGATAGAGGTGGAAGCAATCCAGGTTCTTTAAGCTGGGTGGTATAAACACAGCGTGCCTGCTAAGTGAGTGGGGTATATGGAAGCTGGCTTGTTGTTAGAGGCGACCCAATACAATGAGGCCAAGACCTGTCACTGGCTCACCCTCAGTAATAAATCACTTTAACACACCAACCCACCACTACCATAATTACAACCCCCACACACAGACACACGTGTAAAAGTGCAAACACACTTAGACTGAATGCATTACGCACAAGAGCATCAACAGTGTGTTTGTACCACTGTGCCGCATTATCCCTAATACTTTATACGACTGCATCATGAAACTAAAGAACTGGCTCTTGGGTCACGGAGGCATAGCTTAAGTTATTCTTCCAGCGGCTGCAAAACCACTATTATTTGAAGAATTACTGGTGTCACACAGAAACTGTGGATGCTGCATTCTATCATTTTATTTATTTATCGCTAACAATTGGCAACTGGCATTGTCCCTCAATTTAAAAAAACGGTTTGCTTCCTGAAAACCAAACCAAAACACATTGTGCATATTCATGCAATGTTTTTACAGTAGCACCTATCATGACTCTAGTACATCCCTCCTAATACCCTATGAGTGAATTGGTGTTGTTTGCCTCTTCACTGTGGGGTGTTTTTCATCTGTTTCTTTGTAACTTCAGAGCATAAAGTATAAACATGAAGAGCAACGAGTTAAACAAGCTCTAATTGTTTTTGTCAGTAATTGGCTTGGTTTCCATGTAGTAAATAACTGGCAAGTTACACTTCATTGTCCCAGCAGTAAATAACTTATAATGAAGGCACATCTATACAGTCTAAACTTTTCACAGAAGAAAGCCCTTTGAAGGCTATATTTCTGTTGACTACACAATACGCCAAACAATAAAGGCTTTTGATACAGAGCAAACAAACTGGTTAAAGATGTATTTTTATAACAGTCTATGACTATGTTCACCCTCAATCCCTCTGTCTCTCTTAGCATTGAACCCTTTTATATGTAATATTAGTGATACCATTGAAAAAAAGAAATAAAACTAATTTGTAGTGTTTTGTGAACTTATAAAACATTTTACATGACTTTCATAATAGGGATGTTAAAAAGGAAAATCCAAGGAAACCCCTATATACTGTACCTTAAAGTTATGCTGTAGTTTTTGACCACTACTTCATCATGCTACAGTGTAAAATACCGTAATTCCTTACACAAATACTGCAGCAATAATAAAATACTAATCAAATTTTTTCAATCATGCACTATCAAGCAAAATGCCAGACACTAAAGCACTATTTCTAAATTTCTTTTTATGTGAGGACATCAGGATCCACCAATATGGTATGAATAGAATTTAAGAAACCACCCCTTACCCTGGAAGGCGAGCTGCATTTTTGTCCTTGTTCTTGTGTCCCAGGCGACTTGTGGACTTAATGTAGAGGTGTCGGTGCAGCTCATCAATGAGTACAAGATGGATGTTGAGCTTCTTGCTATGGAGCTCTAGACGCAGATCTCCAAGCCCTTCCACTTGCAGCAAGGGGCCTTCCAAGGAGTCTACAGCTGACACCTGGATATGACAACATACCAGCCGAGCATTGGTTAACCTTAGATTTAGCTTTCACAGGGTTGCTGATAACTTATACTACCCACATACCTGTTGTTTTTGTTGTCTCTCTACAAAGACAACTTGAAATTCTCTTGTGCTTTGCCAACAAAGAGCACATATGACACTCCACTGTATGATAGGCATCTAAATGTAACTCATTTTGTAGCTGTTCTGTATAAAACCATCACAGCATATTAATCACAAAAACAACATCTGCTTATATGGATTGTATTAGTAGTCAAATATTCCTGAGGTCATTCCATTTTAAGTTACATTTCTCATTATAAGCATTCCTGATTCGTTAAATATTTATTTGAAGAATGTTTTAAAACAATCACCAAATATATATACTGTACCATCCAGAGGGAATATATTTCCCTCCTCACGCCTTTCTGATTCACACTATCCATTTCTCCTAATGGACTCATTCTGCCTCCCTGCTTTCCTCAGTTTTTATTAAGATAAGCAGCAATTAATAAATTGTTATGTAATTAAACTAAAACGAGTGTGTCTATATGCATTCATTTGTGTGTGTACTGTAAGGACACTAATGGCCAGATTTCAGCATTGCAAAGAATACATATTTGCATGGCCAAGAAAGGCCAGAAGGGAATGGGTAGCAGGGGGGAAGGATGCTGGGCAGGGGGCATGGGGCACGGGTCAAGTGCATATTGATGCAAATGAGTTCCACATTAGTGACAAGATGAGCTAATGTGCTGCATGATCAGCACCCTTTGGCTTAATAGAATAACTTGGCATGTCTGCAAGGCTTTGCATGTTCTGTGTGAGTGTGTACACACTTCTCATATCTCTGTATGATTATATGTGTGTGATCATATGACTGTAAATCATTTAACACTCATGTGTTTGTGAGTGGGGGGGTATCTCATTACCATTGAGCTGGGATGACAGAGGAAGGCTGGTTAACATCGTTAGGGGGCCAGGCCTGTCAGCATAATGAGGGATATGAAGCCTCTAGTGAATTTGCTTTGGAGAAATTGAGAGTGAAGAGCGAAGCTCTCAGCAGTTGTATGTGTGTGCACCTGTGTTTTATGAAGCTGTGACTTTGAAGGAGGAGAGGCGAGGAGAGGAGTTCTTTTTAAACCAAAGCCAGTGTTGTCTTTAACCAACCCCACGGGGTCTAGGACTGCCATTCAATAGCTGACAGATAGCATAGTCTGAATTCTAATTGTCAACCCTTACAGATAAGCCTCACATAAACACACACACACATACAATGTTATAGAGAGCACCCACCAGTGGATAAGGGTGATATGAAGGCTAGGAAGTACTACATATCCCTGGCTTGTCTTCTCCTGCTGTAGTTATGGCAAAATCAAAGAAAAGAGTATACTGCGTGTGTCTGTAAGCACAGAGCATTACATTTTTTGTTAAAGTAAGAAAGAAATAAGTAATAGAGTGAGAGAGAGGAAGCAACAGAATGTGAAAATCATGGCGCATGTGAAAACCAAGGAGACGGATCAGTGCTATAATGAGTGACAGCATGATGGGAATAAGCACATCAGGGATTCAAAGAAATAATACAGCCAGTGTGATGTTACAGCAGAGACACACAGTGTGGATCTTGTAAATTTAAACTACAACACAGAAAATACTGAATATTTTTAACTATTTGGAAATTTTATTTTAATCAAATTCTCATATTCTGTCTGATAATCATATTTTTCCAAAAAAGAAAAAGAAAAAGGTTCACATGGGGTTAGAGAGTTAAAAACACACTAAATTATCGAACAACATTTTAAGTCTCATTAACACTTTGTACTGACACAACTGACTCTGGGACTCCAGAGTTTATGAACTGTCATAAGGTGCCTTTATTCAGTCACATCAAAAGTATAGAAAATTAGTAATGAATATGGACGGTTGGTGTAATCATTCACACACCAAATATGTTATTTCAAGGTGTCATTTTGACATTTATAATAATTGCTAACATCCTCTACTTTGGCTTAAGTGTAAGTTATTTGAAATCGATATTTCATACATTATTTATTCATGAACTGCAATAATGTGTCACCAAAGCAAAAGTTAAAGTGACTGACGAATAGCATTTTGATATGTCGAGGCAAATAAAATGAGTGCTCTTTACATACAAATGAAATTGCACCATCGTAATCAAGTAAAGCACATTTGAAGTTTGCAAGACAGAGGCAAAGCGCCTGACAAAGCAACTGACTTTGAACTTTCCCCAACCTTTCAAAACACACTGTACTGACTGAGCACAGGTTGAATGAAGTTTCACTTCTGCCCACCCCCACAAAAAGGGTTTTTCATGGTCCTTTGGGCGCACCGCCAGCCCTCTTTTTTCCTCCTCCTCAGATAACCCTATTCTAGCAAACTAATTATTACCAACGTCTGAAGGAAGATGTGAGGGAGTGACAGAGGAAGGGAGAGCAGAAAGAGAAGGAAACGAAAGCAACAGAGAGATCACAGAGTCTGGTCATTTCATCCTCATTGCCATCCTCCAGCTCCCCTGTTGTGCACACAGCAAAACACACATCAAAAGAACAAGAGCACATGCATGCACACACACACACACCTGCAGCACCCTCACCGCCCTCAGAAGATGTTCATTTGAAGTAAAAGATTTGCACTCACTGGACTGTTCAAGACTAGAAAGTGATTCTTTAAATGGATGAGAAGCACCAGGAAATCAACCTTAGCAGCAACACTTCATAAACACTGGCGTTTATGTAGGTGTACTGTGCACACCATGAGTCTCCCATCAGAATTGCCTCATATGCATTTACATATGTCAATAGGTATCCCATAACTTCAAACCAAGAAAACAATCTATTCTTTTTCCATTTCCCACTTTCTTCAGCTCATGTCCCATCCACCCAACCAAAACAAAACATATTTGGAAGACTATATCTATTCTACAGTATACTGGAAGTCTTTTTTTTTTCTTTTTTCCTCTTCCAGTCTGTCTTTCTCTATCTAAAATACTTTACAGTTCACGGATACAAAAGTGCTTTTATACTGGCCATCAGTCTACTCACCAGCCTATTTGTGGCATGAAGGTAGTGCTTGCTTGCCATATAGGCCTCCAGCTCTTGGGGCACTTCCTTGATGCTTTCAATTTCATCTAGCAGCTCGAGGACATGCTTGTGCTCAATGCCTTCTATCCACAGCTTTCTCAGTTCATCCCTTTTGCAGTGGAGCAGCATCTTACATGACAGAAGGTTCTCCTTCACCTGCATAGAAGAGTGAGATGAAGTCATACAAAGTTCAATTTCATAGACTAAGCCTCTCTGTTTTGTTTTTAATTTGACAGCTTAGAATCATTACTCTGAAATCCAAATTAAAAACAGTGTAAACATGAATTCTAGTAAAGATTTTCACAATCCTCCATATTATTCCATGTAGTGTCCATTTTGTTTTATATAGGTCTCTTCTTTGTACCTGTTTGATCTTGTTCCGAGAGCTGGTGATGCGTTCTGTGATGCTCTGGTAGGTCCTGATAGCAGTGGTGAGTTCGGCATAATGCTGAACAATCAGCTCATCTAAATCTCTGTCGCATGTCTCAAAGGCCTCTTCCAGACGACCCTTTTCTGTCTCCCTGTCCTGCACATCATCACTGTTGGACAGAGTTCTGCATTGGGAACAGGAAAGACATGATTCAGCTCAATAACCAAACGCACATCATGAATCTTAATGACGCATCAGTGATGGATTTGATAGAAGAGACCCAAAGGAAATGACAATTGCAAGGTGATTTTAAATCAGTGAAGGGAAAGAAACATAAGCTTGAGAAAAAAAAAAGAGTATGACAGTAAAAGCACAAGAGCTGTATGCCAACATACCCCTGCAGTATAAGCAGCATGGCAACATTAATACACTGCAATATAACAGATGGATCAGCAAGTAGTGGTATTGTCAATTATAGCATATTTTCACATTTTATAAAGGCCATGTTAGCTAAAAAAAAATAACTTATTTAAATTATATAAGATATAGCAAACCATTTTTGTATTACATACTGAGGACCAGTTGGACCTCAACTTTTAGATAGACAGAATTACCTTGTGCTACCATTATAAATTACAAGGGTAGCACATTTTGATTACTATAATAACTCCTACCCCCTAGCCCTAACCCTCCAATGTATGTGCTTTTTTTTTTACAATTTAGATTTCAATCATGAATACATCCGTGTCCTGATATAAGCCACAGTATTCCTATAAAACAAACTCTAGTTAAACATTAAGTAAAACAGTAAGTAACTTCAGCAGCAGTCAGCGTTAGTTACAACATCTCTAAAATAAGTCAAAAATTAGCTTGTTGCACTTGTCGAGCCACCCCGAAAATATTTACACTACTGTGCATTCGTTTAGATTGATTGATTGATTTTGGAAAACTATAACACGACAGTGCGCTACACTACTGTAAATAAAAATGGTAAATGTGTGTGCTTTAAATGGTTTCATAAAATTAGCAATACAGGAAGGATGTAGCTAATAGCTAGCATTCAAAGCTACCTATCAATCCGTGTATGAAAGCAAATGCGAGCCCAGTTCAAAAGCGGTCTGACATTTTACCAGCGCTGATAGTTTTCTATAAAGACTGTGACAAACATTACCTGATAACAGAGATGAGAAGACCAGAAGGGTCTTTGTTTTTGCTAACAGCACTTCTATATCTCCCTGTTTCAGCTGCCATTTTTCCAGCTGCGGCACCCAAACAGGAAGACAGGAAAGTAAGGTTACGCGACGGAATTATGGGAGCTGTAGTTTCAGCATTAGAAGTAGCTTTACAACAGTACGTACACACTTTGCCTGACTTCTGCTTAAGTTGCGGCTACAAATGTAAAACGTATTGTGTAACTACATTGTCAAACGGTACATAAAACAGGCCTAAAAATAAACAACATATGTTTTCTACATGAACTGAAAGATTTTCTATGTAAACAAGTATTTTACAACCACGTTCCAAAATTTAGTGGGTGCTGGATTTTAATGCTCTAAATCCTATATTCTTAATCATTGTATCCTGTATATTGGTCAGCATCAACAGGGATCATCTGGATGATAAATTGTTTGATATGTAGCCTGCTCTGCACAATGTTACAGATAGTGATAATGATTCTGTGGTGTTATGATGAGGACTAGATAAAGTTAAAATGCAATAATGATATTTTAAGTATTATTCATATACAGTAAAAACAGTAGGCTACAATAAAAAAAACTGTTTCATTTTAGGTTAACACTTTCAATCCAGTCCTCTTGAGACTGATAAAGGAAAGGTTGAGCAGAGAAGAAAGGCAAGAGACAGTGTGTGTCAGTGAGTTAATAGCCTTTCCCATTTAGAACATACAGTGCTGAATATGGTGGGGTGCTCCTACACCATATCTCAGACAATCACTGCTGTACCAATGGGAATAGGAGAGGGCATTGATTCTGGGGCAAAGGAGGTCGATTCCAGCAACCTGGGCCTTGATTGATGTGGTGGTGGACTGATGAGATAACATTGTGGGTGATCTTTGAGTCTTTAAAAAAAAAGAATCAAACAAACATTGTGTGAAGCAGGAGCTACTGTTTTTTATTTTGAAGGCGCCTAGCTTCCCAGGTCCAAGTTTAATTTTGAAATTCTTATCACCTTGCAGGGTGATAACGCAGCACCAAGGTTATTTCTTTCAGCTTGGTGCGTGTTTGGACACTAAGTGATTCCTTTGACTGACTGACCTACGTGTGGATTGAATACAAGGGCATTAAGGTCTTTGCAGGACAACTCCTTATGTTGTGTTGATCTATATATCAAAATTACATCTCAGATAACTAAAGGGTAAATTCTGACTTTTACAGCACTTTAAATGATGGTGCAGCCACTTTACCAAAACAAATAGCAAACAGTGGATGATATGGATTAAGATACTGTTTGGTTCTTGTGGTCAGTAAATAACTAATGTTTTTGGGGATCAATTTTAATGTAATTTTGGGTTATACAGTAATTAACAAATGAGTCTCTGTTAATGTGTGATAAGAGCTTTTATAATCATCAAAAGATAAATACAACAGAGGAAGAAACAGAGGCTGTGAAAATATTTTTTTCACCTCACCAATTACTACCCTTGGAAATTTGTAACAAAATGTCATCCCTTGGTGATTAAGGAGAAGATACTTCACTTGTTTCCATGGAAATGTGGTTAATAGAAGCAGAAAAACATTGCATCTATTGAATGTTTTCTGAATTTTTCACATAATCTTGAACTGGATCAAACAAAACACGTTTTATATCTTCAACTGAATGCACCAACTGCATAGATACAGCACGTCACACTCATTTTAGATTTTAGATATTATGCCATTTCCTTTACAGACATTCTGGATGCAGATGATATCTTTAGTAGTAGAGTAGAGCACTCAATTTTGCTGAAATGACACAGAGAGAAACAAAATTAGATTTGTGGATGCATCAACTCAAATGTCACAAAATCAGGGCAAAAATGGTAACAGTTTCACATAACTGTATAAATGACTGCAAAGAGAACATCCAAAGTGTCAAAACAAGACAATGGTAGGTAAAGATGCTAATTATATTTGTATCATAAGACACCTAGGTGGCAGTAACATATGAGAAAACTGTATAAGGACATAAGAGTGAGTGTGCAGCAACCAGTATTCTCTCCTCAGTGAATGAAATATTACAGGTAAATTAATTACATCACTGTGCAGCATAATTGCTCAGTATCAAAATCAGGTGTCAGATATAATAATAACAATAATATTGTTTACTACAATAATGCTGTCATAAACAGCAAGCAGTGCATCTCTCCACATTTAATTACGCCTCTGTTCTATAAAACACTGTATTCAGCACAGCCTGAGGCTTTTCACAGACTGCCCTTGGGGCATTGCTACACATTCTAATTCTTTATTATGTAATCTGATCATAACAGAAATGAAAAACAAACACAACCTCATGATCTGCATGTATTACACTGTGCTGTGTGATTCAATGTCTATAAATTTATAGGGATAGTTTAGTCTGTCCAAATTAAATTTGATTCATAGCTCCAACGTGCACATTTAGATCGAGTCATTACCTCAGGCAAACTTTTACTATACTTACTTTGATCTCAGTGTTAGAATAACCACTTCATGTCATCTGTTGTCAATCTTTCAAGATCCATGTCAACATATTCCCAGTGACGTGATATTCTCAACTGTGAATCGGTAGAGGTGTGCCATCATTTAAACCTCTATCTCATCCAATTTGCTCATATATGAAGGTTACCGTGTGTGTTTTGTTTTGTTATAGTGTTGTCAGCCATTCTGGTAAATAATTGTATTTGATTTGATGAAGGTGAAAGATTTGAATGTGAGTCCTCTGTGTATACGGAATTTCTCAATAACATTGCAGCATATGCAACCACAATGAATTCTTAAGAAGGTTTTTATTGATTTAAGTTTGCAAAGAATCCAAAATATATAAATACAGAAAACACAAACCCACAAAATCATCAGAAAAGAACAGTATAAAAAATGTATTAGGTTATTGCTTGCAGTATATTAAGTTTAGACTATGATTTTTATGAACAGTTGTTCCTTATAATATCCTCTCCTCTTGAGGCATATCAGCTACAGTTTTATGCCCTGCAAGGCTGCATGAGTTTCTAAAATGCATACAGTATATTATAAAATGAAAAGGAAACAATTATAAAGAAAACGTTGCTTCTCTTAACACACTTATTGATTCCTAATCAGTGCATACTGTATGTACATCTCTTAATAAGTGTCAATTAAAGAGCTGAAAATAAGTAGATTTACCATATAAACCTGACCTTTCTTCCATTCATAATTGATGATCAATATATTTTTGTGTTTTTCATACGACAAATCTTGAGAAAGTTTGCTATTTTCTGGAATTGTTTAGCTTATCATGTACCAGGTATTCCAGTGACTTAAAGTTTAACTTTTTATAAAAATTTATTTTCATATTCATTTTATTTAGGATGCCATTTAATTACTACAGTTACCTGAGATGTCTTCAAATACATCCATCCATCATCCTAACCACTTGTCCTCTTAAGGTTTGTGGGAGTGCTGGAGCCTATCCCAGCTGTTGTTGGGAGGAGAACATGCAAACTCCACACAAAAAGACACCCAGCCAACCCATGGATTTGAACCCAGGTCCTTCATGCTAAGAGGCAACAGTGCTAACCACTATTCAATTCAATTCAATTCAATTCATCTTTATTTGTATAGCGCCAAATCATAACAAAGATCATCTCAAGGCACT
>JAUMHL010000016.1:10179514-10218339 GCA_032362345.1 Sandelia bainsii | reverse complement strand
CAAGGCACTTTACATAGCAAGGTTAAGAACCTTGCAAAATATAAGTATATATACAGAACTATATAGAAAACCCAACACTACACCATAATGCATCTGCAAATACATATTTCACCAAAAACGTATAGGCTATAATATTTTAACCCATTGTCTTAGCTGAAAGGCTGGTGAGTGAAGTGTTTGATATTGAAAAAACATTGTTGTGTTTGTGTTACAAAGTACAAGAACCGTCCACAGCTGAGGTGCTGCCTCTAGATTTCCCTTTGTATTCACCAATCTCCTCTATAGGAAGCAGAAAGCATATTCAGAAAACTAATACCATTATTTAGACACTAATGGAAAAGAAAATCAATAACATTAATTTCCAGGATTAGATATTTTGCCATACAAATAGCAAAGAGCTGCACTGGGAAATATCATAGAGTGTCGACTATTTAGAAGAAAAGATGATTATAATGAAATGAGAGACACCCTCTCTCACTATGTCAGCAGTGATGAATGGAGAAGACTGAGGAGTTCATAGCCAGCACAGACCTCAAAAACTCCAGCAGACGTCTGCATGGATTGTGGCTCTTTTGAAAAGTCTAGTATTGCACTTAGCTATACATGACTTGACTGCTGGTTAAATTTATGCAAGAAGAAGAAAACAATACCAGTTGGATGCCAAAAGCTCACACTCTAGCTAACCCATTCAACAATGAGATTGAGTCTTAGGGACAAACAGTATGAACAGCTCTGGAGCAAAGGTTCTCAGTCACAATATAGCCACTGAATTTGGGCATGTAATGGGTCTTTCATTTCACTTCTGTCTCCTATTTTCTTTGCTCTATTTCCATTTTAGGAGCTGTCTTTTCTTTCCCTGATGGGTTTGGCAACTCAATATGCCAATCATGCCATGCATATTTGAATACAACCTGATGATATTGGTCCATTAACTCGGCCACATATTTTACCCATCCCATCTCTTCTCCCCGTCTTTCTGTCCTTTTACTATAATTTTGCTATTCTCCAACACAAATAACAAACAAAAACAGGTTTGTGTTGACTTCAACCACTATCTTTATAATTTATTGAACCATTTTTCTGTAACACAACTGACAAAACAGCTTAAATATTATGCTAGATTTCTGGTGGTTAAAATGCCACTCCTCTGATTCATATAATTTAACTTGAATAATATATTACATGCTGAACAGCATTATGCAGATATATGCAGAGTTTAAAGCAAATGATTGTCAAGTCTGTTTTGATTTATGAGATATCTAACTTAGTACTTTTGAATTCAGACAATACTTTATATGCTAAATTGTAGCATTTAGTACTAAAACTTTCAAGCACTGAATGAATATATAACACCAAACTTTTAGTAAAATATTTACTCTTGATCAGGTGCATTGTCTGACATAATTTGTAAGCTTCATACTAATTGGGGGTGACAGTGGTGCAGTTGTCAGTAGTTTATAAACCCCAGGGTTGGTGGTTCGCTTCCCGATTCCTGGCCACATGTTGAAATGGCATGGACAAGATTCCAAACCCTTGGTGCCTCAAAACGGGAGCCTGTCCACAGGAATTTTGACAAGGGGATTAATAAAGTATCAACTATTATTTTTTATTAAATTATTCATGCATTTGCATTTTTAGATTTGTAGCATGTTTATTCGAATAAAAAGTTAGATATGTTGCTTTTAGAGTATAGTTTATATTTATATTTGATCAAAATATGGATTTTTAGGGAAGATAGATAGTGAATATGTTAATGACACAATTTGACAGTGTATCTTTTGGTACAAGATTATTGTAGATTAATCACGTCAAACCATTGATGTAATAAGGAGAACACTATATCCAAACTAGAAAACTGGTCCATAGGTTATAAATCAAACAAACTGTGCAGTCAGTGTCACATTCTTACAAGTAGTCCTCGTAATCCCGGCTGCAGACAGGGGCTTCTCCACTAACACCCTACCGCCTACAAATGATAACCAATCAAAATTGCTGATATAAGAATTTATTACGCTTCCGTCCAATCACCTCACATGTTCTTCAAGTACGTCATGCTAAGGAAGTGCAGACGTGCTCAGTCAGTTGTCGTGCGGGACGTAGCTAGATATACCTGGCTCTGACGCAAGTAAACTGTTCAAAAAAACATAAGTAGATGCCAGTATTATATTTTACATGTAGATAACTGACACTTTGACAATCTAATAATGGGAGCGAACAACAGTACCCGCCGCGTGTCATTTGAATCAGATGAGAACGAGAATATCACGGTGGTGAAGGGCATACGGGTATGTGATTTACAACGTTGCTTAGTGTTGGATAAACAGGTGTTACATGACTACTTTAATACAATATCCAGCAATGCAGTGGTAAATTGTGCTGTAAACGTAATGCTGTGCTACGAAGAGCGTGGAGCGTTTGAAAGCAGCTATATATGACATTGCAAGCAGACACTTTGTGATCTGTGAACTTTAATTAATTCGAGGAACTTCACAATGGGTCAAGGTAGTAAAAACATCCAGCTTAACAACATGTAGTCAATAGCATCTGAAGCGATTATGATATTCATAGACAGTAAACCTTCGGATGTACTTTTGGCAATGTTGACGTTGACGTCACCAGCCTCGTGCTCTGCTGTCAGTGTATGGATGAAACTTATAGACATTTGCTTTCTTGGTTATAGATGATGGTGTCTTTTGGGGGTTTTCGTTTAAAGATGCAAACATGTACGTGGTGTATGTGGAGTGATTGTCAGTTTCTGTTATTAGGTGGGTGTTGTCAGAAGTTCTTCTATGCCATTGTGAGTTTATGTTAAATATAGACTGAGAGGCTTTAGCAACAGATAAGACTTTAGTGGGCATGGCTCTCTGTCTATTATTACTCATTTGGCAACTCAGCCAAGTGATGTTAAAATTACCTTCAGAGAGGTGTCCTGTTTATGCCAATGCTGTAATGTTTGTGTAAACAGATATTAATAATCTTATTATATTCCCTGTTTAAACACAATACATAGTTTTCCATAAAAACACCAACATGAGTTTGTTTAGAAAAACATTAAAAGCAGGAGGAGACAGCTATACATTTACAGAAATGGGTGCCTCCAAAGCTTTGTACACAAATAAAAAGGTAAAAAATGACAAATTATGTTTTTATGGAAACTTATTTTATATTCAGCTTGTTTACATATAAACAAACTAAATATACCGTGATGTATTCATTATGTCAACCTATTTTTTAAAATTTTTCTCACTGTTCCTCTGAAACATTTTCCACTCTTCTTTGCAGCTTTCTGAGAATGTCATCAACCGCATGAGGGAACCTGCATCTCCTCCTAAACACCAACATGGTCCCTCTCCGCCACCTTCAAGGGCGCCTACCCACACTCCTCCTGTCCTGCAACCAGTGCCTCCCCTCTTTGATCCAGTCACCTCCTTGCCTCCTCCTCCTGTTGTAGAACCGGTTGCACCTCCACCTCCTCCTCATCCCTCTACAGAACAGGTAGCAGCACCCACCATTACTGAAATGGTGCTCCCATCCTCACTATCTTCTGCTGCTGCTAATACTGCTTCTGCTTCTGAATTTGTGGCAACGCCTCATTCTCCTCCTCCTTCTGCTGCTGCTGCTGAGCCGGTAACTTTGCCTAGATCTCTCCCTCTTACTTCTCCTCCTCCTCCTCCTCCTCCTGCTAATGATCCCTTAATTCCTTCCTGTCCTGCTCCGGCTGTGGTGGAAGTGATCACTTCACTTGCTCCTCCTCCCCATGTAGTCGAACCCTCTTGTCCTCCTATAAATCATTCCATTGGTTTTCCTCCTCCAGTAACTGCATCCATTGCTCCTTCATCTGTAGCTGAACCCATGCCACCTCCTCTTCCTATCAAGATTGAACCTATCACTTCTCCCCCTATTACCAAACCAGATCCCCTCTCTTCCCTTACTATTGAACCTGTCACCATCCTTCCACCGCATATGCCTCCTTCAGGGGACACTCTGTCCCCGCACCCTGCAGAGCCATTAGTTGCACCTCCCCTACCTGAGTTTACTGCTCCTTGTGAACGAATTGCACCTCCTTCTCAGCCACCAGTGAAACCAGCTTCCCCTGCTCCAGTGTCTGAGCCAGTGCCCAAGACAAGCCCAGTTACACCTCCTGCTACACCAGCCGGTGAGTAGTATTCCAGGCTGAAAACCAGTGTTAGTAATATATTTTACAAATAAATCACAATGGGATCAGTTGCAGTAAATGAAAATACATTAGATTTATTGTTTTGTGATGTATGTTGCTCAGTAATGTTGTATTGATTTGGACTGCGGAATATTCTGGTGGTCAAGGGTAACTTAATCAATGTAGAGGGACAGATAAGCTGAGAAAAATCCCACTTCATATAGTAGCGCAGATGGAAGAGTAGTGTGAGGATTTAGTGAATGATTGTTGAGTTCAAAGCTAATACAGTGAGAGACCAGAAACATTTTCCATTTCAGAATGTCTTAGTCTTTACTAGAGTTATGCAGTTGTGATTTTTGACCTCGGAGGCAGCCAGACAGTCTTCTTCCTTGTAGCAGGAGAGATTGAATGCCTATTTATAAAAACTTGTTCTTGGTAATGGCTCATTTTATCCTGGAATGTTTTTACTAGTTCTTCAGTAGCATGGTTAATTAGAAAGTAAAGGTTATGAGGGAATGAACTGTCCCAGGATTTAATTTTAAGTCCAGCTACATTGAAGTATAATGATGTTTATTGTGTGACTGTTTACTTTAAGCCACCTTAAGCTTTTTGTCTCAACTATTCATTCAGATTGTAATTAGTCTTCATTTTTAAAATGGGCCTCACGGTAGCCTTGGTCATATTATGATTCATTGCCATCCCCTAACTGTTAATGAAATGATTTATTTTTTTTCTTGTAATAATGTTAATAAATTGATGCTGTAATTAGTGGAGCTCCTCAGCCACTAATTCTCTGGATTCTGCCTCATCACTATGGAGCTGAAGCTGTCATGATAACTCTTCCCCTTCCTGCAGTTGTGAGAGCACTCAAAATAGTGAGGCTTACCTCAGTAGTAGCCTCTAATTTTTTCTCAAGTTTTTAATAATTTCCCTTTCAGTAAAGTGGTTGTTATCAGTATTTTTACTTTTACAATCCATCATGACAGCTTATACGTGTAAGGAATCACCTGTGGTGAGGAACCATCTCTGCAGCTGCTGTCAGCTTTGCAGAACTTTACAGCATTTTTATTTTTTATTATCTGGCTCACAGCTTTACTGTCTTGGTCCAGTCGTACGACTTTCATCAGTGTCGTTTTCAGCTGTAGCACCCCACTGCAGCTTTTAAAAATACATCACACACTACCTGCCCAACACCTAATAGCAGACAGATAAAGTTAGCAACTAGCTGGTGACTGTAATGGAGCATTCAGCTGTTTAAGAGCCAGATATTTCCCTGAGGAGTTGGTGGACATGAAAACTCATATTGGACTTGAATTCACCAAGTGGCCAGATATGAGTCCAAATGAATTTGAATGTTGCTTGTTGTCTAAATTGGGGTGGCTGTAGCTCAGGGGATAGAACATGTTGTCCACTAATCCCAGGGTTAGTGGTTTAAATCCCAGTTCCACCGATCCACATGTTGAAGTGTCCTTGGGAAAGACACTGACCCGTAAGTTGCTCCTGATGAAAACTGTTACTATTGAGAAATGCAAAGAGATTCATAAACAAAGTGTTAGTGTAGAACTACATATAATGTATTTTTGCAACATGAAAGACAATTTGGCAACGTGAACCCTCTCACTACAAATAATGTAATAGCAAACTCCACTAATATTGCAGGGTTAATTGAGTTACATTGGGGGGGAAAAAGTGTATGTAAAGACTGAAACATATGTTTTCCAGTCTCTGTCAAATTAAAGTTTCAGCCTTATTTTCTCTTTAGTGTGGCCACAAGTCCCTTATCAGCTGACATATCTGGCAGAGGACATTTGAATGTCACCTGTTTATTACACAGTACAGAATGGGGCATGGGCGCAGATTCGTCAGAGGGTGGCATCCAAGGGGTGAGCAGGCTTCCCCATCCTTGACTGTGCTCAATCAGTGAGGTAATTAAAAGAGGCCAACTTATGCCACGCCACACTGACTCTAGTGATTAAAACAACACCTCCACAGTTTCACACAACAGACCACCAGGCCTCATTAAGGGAACGGAGGTGGTGGGTGGGTATGTGTTTGTGTGTTAAAGTTTTATGTGAGCCACTTGCTTATTTGTTTGAGCACATTAGTAACACAGTTAGACAACTCAAATAAGTTACTCATGTACATTCCACAAAAACACTTTTGTTGTCAGTCTTACATTTTCCATTAGCTCTGGGGGCACTGTCAAAACAGGGTTTCATTTTTCTCCTTGTTGAATAAAATTATTTGTCCATTGTTTGCACTAATTGGTTTTCAGATTAAAAGATAAATATAACAATATCTCATTTAATTTGGTTACAGGTGTTGAGTGTGTTGGCTGCAGTTATTATGAGAAAGGTCTTTTATTCTGCTTTCCATTTTTTTTTCCATTTGTTTGTTTGCACAGTATCTGCTGTGTTCAGGATAGTAAGTATGTTTGTTTTGTTTATATTTTTAATATTGCCACACAGTCACATCCACAGTTTAGTTTTTTACTATAGATTTCAGTTAACTTTTAAGAATGCACCTAATTCCTGTCAGACGTTCGGTCTCGTATTTGTCACACAACAATAATCTGTGTTAACATTAACTGAGGTACTGAGATCACCTTACAGCTTACTATGTAACAAACTCAAAAAGTGTCACGAAGAAGTGAGAAAAAAGTCAACTTGGACAATTGATCAGGCATGTTCTTTATAAAGAACCAAGCAGGAAGGTATGATGAATGTGAATGTGAATCTCGTTAAAAAGTCTCAAAGTTCAGGCCAATCCTGAAAGTGTACGCCCTTAATGAAGCGGACATTGATTATGTGTGTCCACGAGCGTTCGAAATCGAGTGAGGCTCTCAGCAGGTCCACTGTCTCTAAATCATGACCGGAGTCAGTATGTGTGCTGATTACACCATAGTCAAGGTTGAACCTCCTACACTTTCTCCAATGTGCTATAAATATTCATATGGCAGAGCCCACACACTGCGCTGGACTAATAGCCTGCTTAAAGATGTCTCCCAGGTGCAGCATAGACAATAGGAAAATGGGAGAGACGTGGGTGACTTTGTATGTGTCTACATAAATGTGAGTGTGAAACTTGTTAAATATATCACTCTGCTTTTAAAATGGACTTTTCTTGTTATCTGGAGAAAATGTGACATGATCAGTTATGTCCTCTTCCATAACATGAGATTGAATTAACAGGAAAGTGTGTGAATAAAAGAGAATCAGAAATGACACCTACCTGTCAGGGCTGGAAGCTTGCTGCCGGCGCTTCTCTTTTTCTTTTTCTTTCCTATTTGAACGTAGTGAAAGGTGTGTGGTGACTCAACTAAGTGCAAGCTAGAAACGTGAGGAAGTGGTAATGTTACAGATTATGCCCTCCACGCGGGTCCTGGGGTTAATGAAACTTCTGATGAGAAACGCAATTTGCCTTCATCTATTATCTCCACTGCCAATAGCCTGTGCTTCACCGCCTCTCCTCCTCCTTTTCCACAGGGGTTAGTGATTGGTGGAAAAGGAGAGGAGGGGGATACATCTAAAAAGATGATGAGTTTTTAATCTTTTTAACATTTACATGTCCTACTCAGGATTGACACAGGCTCTGTCAATCTGGAATTGTCTCTGACCCTAACCAGCCTCCCTCAAGGACCCCAGACAGTGTTTATCATATCAGAACCTGTTCTCTGGCTGACCCTGTGGGCCTGCTAGCTATCTGAATCCTCTTTCTGCAGGGCTAAAGAGGATGTGGTGATAAATGAGGAGTTGCTTAGGCTTGCCTGAACTTGGAGGAAATTTTTACTTTTCTTAGCACTGTGCTAAAGGGTATACACCGATCAGCCAACATATCACAACCAGGTGGTTTTAATGCCGTGGTGGACAGGGATCTGAGATCAACAGGTGTCAGAACACACTTTGCATTTCAGCTTGCTGCTTATTTTCAAACTAAGTGTGATGTGTGTAAATGGCAGTATTATCTGACAGAAAATAACTTCATAATGACATGGCTTGATTCAAAGCCATAATTCAAAGTGCAACTTGAGTTTGGTGTCTATACATGCTGTATCCATCTACTCTAAAGATATATGGGAGGAACTGTAAGTAATCGAGAGGTTTTCATAAAAGGGATTCTGCAGTGTTGTGTGTCTGCTGGTTTCTTTATAGAAAGAAGTAAAATTATCCTGTTCATTCACTGCAGTGTTGTTGTGAGCTAGAAGAAATGCTTCAAAGAAGGGTTTGTTTTATTTCTCAGATAATGAAATATTATATTTATGGGCTAAGGTCCTGATACTTTGGGAATGATCATTGCTGCTGTCAGAACATATTATGAATCATTAGCAGCGTGGACATGATGACATGACAAGTACTCATACATTGTTTATTTTACTCAAAACGTTCATGTAAGTTCAAGAAATTAATTAAATTTTTACTTAAGTTTTTTTTTCAGTAGAAGACAATATATGAAGCAGTGTTAATTAATTCAGTTTTGGCCCAGGGCAGCAGAACAAGCTGTAAGCACTGACATGTTATCACCTCATAAAACACGTAAGTGAACATTTGCACATTCAGCAGTCATGGAGCAACATTAGCATTTGCTTTGAAGTCATGTTTCAGCCTCGCTGGTACATTTAAGTCCAATATTCGCTCTCATTTTAGCCTTGGTCTTGGATTTCTGTGGGAAACGTGTAGCTCTTTGTCTGCTAAATGTTCCACAGCGTTCAATAAGTTTCTGTCTGCGGTTTCGTTCTGAGTAGTGTACAGAGGTTTTATTGTTATCTCACCTGTAGCTGAAGTACATATTTCTGTACATCTAACTTCTACTGAACACTTTACAGAATTTAACAGAAAAGTATCGCAGATCAGCATCAGATTTTTCTGACATAAAAAAGCCACCTTCTTACTTTAGAGATGCCCTTATGGCAGAACCTTTGTCAGGAATTTAGCCTAACAGGTTGTCATTCTGCTGTTATTCTTAACAGAGTTATAATTACACTCTTCTCTGCAGAGAGATCAATGATGCTTCTGAGTGCTGTCAAACATGATGGATATTGTTTTCTCATGCTCTGGACAGTAGGTGACAGGAGTCCTGTCTGTCTTTGAGGATACACTGTGCAGCAAAAAGTTGTCAAGTTGTCAGTCATGTCCTCTGTTTGCACTAGTTTTTTTTTCTTAAGCCCTGTCGTACTAAACCTTCCTCTACCTGACGCTTATTCATTCTCTTTATTGTACCAAATAGTCAGACTCAGTTCTTGTTATGTGTCTTTCACTGCATTGAAGAACCAGCTGCAGAAAATGGAAATCAGATAGAATGAAGCTAACTGTACTTTCTTTGTATGTTTTACCAGAAAAACTTGAGAGCATTATTATTGTATTATTTATAGTGTGGGTGTGACAAAGCTGCTGAAGATGTTAAAGAATAAACTAACTAAATGGTAGAGGGAGAGAAACCAGCAGAAATTTTGTTTGAAAGTTCTTGGCAACAGGTGTCAGTTCAACAGTATTGTGAACTTTGTATGTGAAATTAGTGGCATTTCAACTGGATCTTTTTGTATCTTCACAAAAAACACAATAAATAGAACACGTTGAAGTTCAGGCATGGAAATTCATTCTAAAATTAAACCTTTTGAGACTCAGTGATTGAGACTTGGTTTCATTTACAGGATTTATGCACATGGCTGTTATTGGGTAATTAAATCAGCAGTGTTAAAACTAGAGAAAATAACAATTTGAAGCAATTTTGTCTTAATTGTTTTTTTTTTTTTTTAAGAATATTGTAGTTGTGTCCACAAGGTATCTCAAAAGCCTTTGCTAGATATCTATGACAACAGGCTTAGGGCCAAGTAACATTTAAAACATTTAATTAGACCATGATATTGATCTGGAGTTAGGGGTTCTACTTTTAGACAATTAACTTAAAAAAAAATCTAAACAATAAAACTGAAGCAGATAGACTTGATTTCATTTCCTAAGGGTAAATTATTAAAAATCAATTTAAATTCCAACTGAGTTGTACTATTGTTTGTCTTTTACTGCATCCAGTTGCAATATTGAAAGAACATCATTTAGAAATCAGGCCACCACTAACACCACATGGATGTAAGGAGGAAATCCTGGCTATAATAGCACTTAAGTACCACAACTTTTAAAAATCACAGAATACTTTAACAAAATATACAGTACTACTGGTGCATATTGTGAATGTCCTTTACTCATTTTTCCAAGAAATTCGGAAAATAGTAACTTTTAGGTTTTACTCTTTATCTGATTTAGCTGGAATTAGATTTTTCTTTGTGCACGTTTGCCTTTTAAGTCTGACATTGACTCTGACAATAGGGATTATCCCATCTAACTAATGCAGTGGTAAAGTAATCTTGACACACTCAGACACTCCCCATCACAGTGTCACAGCACACCACATGACACTTCTGTGTTCAGAGCACGTCGTGGCCTGGTCGCTGGCTGTCATCTTTACTTTCATGCTTAATTACCTGCAAAGAGACCAGTGGAGACATGGAATCATACATGTATGATGTTCCTGACATGAATATATGTATAGGGGGTGTATATGTAGAGTGTATTGTTGTGATTTGAGCATGGGAAATTGTGCCATTTTGTGCATGTGTTTTCACACATTTCTTTTTGTAGATTTACAGGATTGCTGAAACGTACCTTAATACCACAAGTCCTTGCTGAGGTGTGTTGTTGCTGCACAAATACGTACGCACAAGCACACACCTCATATTACATGGAAGCCTGAGGGCCAAGATTTCTGTCCCAGCTCACCTCGCTCACAGCAAGCATGATCAGCACAAACACTCCATTATATTTAATAGCAGACAGGAAATGTAAGACCTACAAAAACAACTCTGTCATTAATGTCTAAATGTTTATTCTGAACAAAACATGTTTTGATTATTGCTGAATTTTAACACCTGTTGGAAAAAACACCTACTGTTGTATTTTCCTGCTTTCAGTGTTCCAATAAGTTCAGTGTGCCTGTCAGCAAACAGTAGCTGTTTACTTAAAAATCGCCCTCTCTAACTCTCTTCTCTTCGGTTCTGCTTCTTTTGGTCTTTTTGCCCCCAGTTGACGGGGAAGCCCTGAGGAAGAAGATCACTGATGAGCTGTATAAAGGCTTGGAGCAGGAGAGAGCCAAGACAAAGCAAGAGCTGCAAGCATGGTTAGATAAACGCACACAAACACACACATGTACACACATACTGTTCTAGCCTGTAGTTGGAAGCCAGTTTTTGTTTGTACAATGCATGGATAGTTGGTGATGTTGCAAAGTTGTTGTTATTTCAGAAATAATTAATTTTATATTTTTGTTGTTTGGAGTTGAAATTAAAATTTGTCGGTTTGGTAAAAGCCAGAATTTCTGGTGTTCCTTATGTTGTGCACATTTCTAGATCCTTCTCATTGCCCCTCTTTCTCTCATTTTCCTCTCTCCCCTACCTTTCTCCTTTGGCTTAAAATAGACTGGATCAGGGTACTACACTAGTGTGAATTCCTGTTCCAGGATGTCATGAGAAATCGAAGACATTTTCAGATGTGACCATTTTCTCCTTTCATTAATAGTCAAAAAGGTCAGTCTTTCCGATCCCCACTGTTTCCAATCTACCTCTTCCGCAGCACATCAGCACTTTTTCCTTCCTCTATTTCTGCTTCTCCTCTCCTTCTCTGGTTCTCTCCAGATCAATTAATCATGCCTAAGAAAGGTGTGTGCTGTCCTGGGTGTAGAGTGGGTGATCCATTAGCCTTGTCTGATGAAGAAACACTCTCCTCTCCTCTCCTCTCCTCTCCTCTCCTCTCCTCTCCTCTCCTCTCCTCTCCTCTCCTCTCCTCTCCTAGGAAAGAAAAGAAAAAGACAAGCAGGTGCACATGCCATTGTGTGTGATAATTATGTTGCTCCTTCTTTAATAGGCCTGGATGATCTCGAGCAGACCGTAGCCATTGTACAACTGTGATTAGTCACTAAATGCACCCTTGTACTGTATGGGGATAAAAACACAACCTTTCTATATCCTGGAGGAAGTAGTGCTAGCCCAGCGATTAGCCTAGTTTTTGATGGTCATTCAAAAAGAGAGAAACCAAAGAGTGGTGTTGAGAAATCATTTGTTGATTGATTTTTTTCCCTGGCTATTTAGGTTTTTTTAATGTAACTGCTTCCTACAGCTCACTTATCGACATCTGTTCAGAAGAGTAAGTGCTTGGAAATTACGACATCTGTGCAATTATTTGAAATCAACGTTGCTTTAAGCCCTTAACTTTGGTTTATGCTTAGCAAGGGCTGCATTTTCACTTAAGAGTACTTAACTGAACGGTGGAATTGTAAATCAACAATCATCACCCACCACTTGTATATGTGTGTTTTCGTTTAGATGCATATTGTCATCAGTTCTTAATGTTTCCGTATTTGCTGTTTTTTTGCCATTGTGTCATATTTTTGGGTTTTATTTAGGTTTTGTATAAAATTGTATTTGTGCATGGATGTTGATTTTACTCACTAATAGTTTGGTAGGCAGTAATACATGGGACATTAATCAATGTGCATTCATTCAATTCATTAATTTAAGGATAGATTAAAAAAACAGGAGTTAGCAAATATCAAGAAAAAAAATCTAAATCAATGATGCTGAGATTGGAGATACTTTCAAATATTTACTGAAGTTTAATATTACGATTTGTTCAGAGACTGCTGGCTCACACTCTCATCCAACTTTTGATTATAAGACTGACCATATCAAGGTGTGGCTTAGCTCATCACATTCAGTATTAACTCTGGTTAGATCAGATGTATAATGCTTTCTAATGTAATCAGATTGTAAATTGGTGCGTTGATTTATGCTAATGGTCCATCATCCTTTACAGCTGATATCTTTCACTCTTTTTTGGTTAAACACAGTTAAACATTTAGTAATTTGTCGTTATAATTGAAATAGACGAGAGGAGCACAATGTATTTTTTTCTCTCTTCTGGACTTTTAAGCAGTAATTAAATTTCATCTTCCATCAGAGCAGGCAGAAACTACAGGGAGCTTTTTTTTTGTTGAAGGCACAGTGGCTATGGCCTTCACTGTGTTGGAAAACTCAGCAAGGAAATTGAATAGCTTTTGCTGCAAAATTGGAGTAAGAGGTAAAATATTTTTATGTCTGTGTGAGTATATCAAAGCTCAGCTAACAAGACTGCACAGTGCCTTACTAGTTAGAGAACCCTGCAGTGAAACTGCTGCACAGCTTGTACCCAGGGAAATGGAAGAATATGTGATCGCCCCACAGGTCACTGTGGAAAGAACACAGACACACTTAAAAACACACAAAACCAAAATCTGAAGGTCATGTTCAACCCCAACAATTGCTCCTGCAGTTTGTTGGTTGTTAAAACCGAATTCTTACTTGCTCCTTCACTGTAACTCAACCTGCCAAACCAAATAAACCCAGGCAACAAAATAAAGATATCTGAAAGTTGAGTCATAACAAGTGGACTTCTTTCTTGTTAGGTCAAACTGTTTCATTACTCATCCAAGTAGCTTCATCGCTCAGACTGATGAAGAATTATTTGGACAAGAAAGAAGTCGAGTTGCCGTAACTCAACTTCCAGATAACTTCTCCTGGATGGCTGAGAATCATCACAGACAAAATAAAGATCAGTAGGAAACTTTGCTGCCACTCACTGTTCTATTTATTTTTTTGCCATTTATGAAATTGTTACAGGGTTAGCAGGAAATAAAAACAGAGACCTACAGTTTGTAACAATATGTATGGTATGTAAATGCCAGAATGTAATGCTATCCTATGCAGTATTGCTGTATACGGTACAGAGATCTAGGGAATTTTGAGGAACAGATTAGGCACTTTTTCTGTTTGGCTTTAAGACTCTAAGTGAACTCCAGAGATATGGCTTTGCATGTTTTGCTCTGTTAGGAGTGAAGTAAGGGCTCTGTGAGGAGTTCATTTGGTTGCAGCCTAAACTCATTTGTAGCTAGGAGCGGCTGCAGGGAGCTGATTTGCCTCTGCCTCTTCTCTGTGAGGCATCAGAGCAGAACGACTCAGAAAAAGGATGAGAGTGAAGGACGAATGGGGGAAGAGAACTCTTACACCATTCTGTCTCTCTTCCCTTGGCCTAACACATGCTGTGTCACCATTCGATACAGGTCTTCTTCTCTGTTATTCTCTCTGGCTTCCCTCCACTTTACCTTCCCTGACGTTTTTACCTTTCTTATCCCCTATGTATGTGTTTTTCCACATTTTCCTCTGGCCATCTGTTTGTCTTATCTCCTTTATATCTCATTCTGTTTGTTCATGTCTTCTTTGTACCTTCTTTTCTCTTTTGGACCATGCAAGGAATGCATGTGTTTGAGTGTCAGTAGTAATTGTTGTGGAGCCTCCACCCATTATGTCAGCGTGTAGTCAAACAGCATGCGTTGGCTTTTTCAGTTTAGTTGTATGTCCGGGGTTTCAGTGAGAAAACTGACCTTCCCTCAACGCTTAATCTGAGTACAACTCATTCTAACGGAGTTAGAACGTTGGGAGGTTATTAGAAAACAAAAAGTTCCTCAATCCAACCTGATTTAGGCAGTCCTTAAAATCTGTCTAAATCAGCACCACATGTACCATATACCATATTAACTTTTACAACACTGGCTAATGTCAACTGAAAACACCTGTTGCCCATCTATTACCACCCTCGCAACTATGCAAAACATGTAAGCAACCACCTAAAATAGAACATCTCTGCAACGGATTGTGCGTTACATGTAATTCAATGTAAATCAGGGAACTAGTGATGCAACTACTGGGCAAAGTAATTGGGGATCTACGATTTGTATTGATCACTTAACAATCTACATGCCTCCTACGAAACACTTTGAACATCATAGAAACCAGCATCCTAAGGACACCCTTAGTGCTAGGATAGGTCGTAATCAATCTTCCCTGACACAAAGAAATGTAGTATTGTATGAACCATGTTGAAACTAACTAGCAGTGCCATCCCATGAACAACTCTCACTGAAACTGTAACAATAATTGGGTCATTACACATATACCTGAACACACACACACACACACACACACACACACACAAACAACTGTCAAGCTCTCAGGTTTCAACAGTGGAAACGTATCAAACTCTGTACACTTTTGTGTGCTTTTGTGGAGATATATGTCTGTGTGTGATGTGATCGTCTTAGTTTTTTGCTACCTGCATGAACAGATAGCGGTTTCCATAAAGAACGTGCTTTTGATTGATGGTACTTGCCTCTCGTAAAACTGGTCATATTGTTGTAAAAGTGTATCCATCCCGAGTGTATAATGCCATAAATGTAGAAATGACCACTGAACTGTACTGTACTAGAGTAAATTCACAGTTTTGGAAAAAAAAAGATTAGAAGTTTCATCTTAATTTATTAGGTCTCATATTTGAATATTAGAATCTGATATTTGGTTGTAGCACTAAGAACGTTGCAGTTTTCTTTTTGGTTTCATTGTGGGTAGGGTAGAGGGGAAAAATTACAAAATATTTTGTAAGTTCCTTCTGCAGTGTGAGGACTCTTGAATCTTCCCACTGCATTATTCTTTGTTGTCCCAACATTTCATAACACCCACAGTCAGGTATGGTGTATGTGTGTGTCTACGTGTGAGCGCATGTGTATCAAGGAGAATGCATAGTCCTATAAAATATTCATAGCCAGCATTCAGCAACATTATTCCTAACATCAATATTACATTGGGCCTTTAAATGCCTTTGTTTCAAGGTACTTGGGTCACGTCTGCACTGTTTTGCAGGTCTGTCAGAATCCATTTTGCTAGCCTGTCAGTATTGAGACACATCTTGTGTAGATGACAGCTTGACAACAGGAAGCATTGATGGGTGAAGAGCTGAGGAGAGAGTCAGAAGATAACTTGTGGAGAGGTAAAAGGGAAAAGCTGGGAGACATGTATTTAAAACTTCTTTTCTTTTGATATTTACACAAGGGTAATCATATTTGAAGTGGCATACGTGCACACATAGACGTACATATACCTTGTTCAGACTGTAACTACTTAACCTTAAGTTACAGTATCTTCAGTTTTTCACCTATACAATTATGTTGCCACAGAGCTAATCTCAGCTAATTTCAGAAGTGAAAGAATTAATGAACTGATGTATTGACATGTTCAAGGTGGTCCTCTACAAATAGGGTTACTTCACTGGAAAAGCCAACACAGAACTCCCCACTTGTACTCCACTCCTCTTGAAATTAATGACACCCCACTAGTTCTGTCTTCCCATGATTCTGTTTTCAAGGCTTGATCCACTCAGCCACCAAAACACAGGTTACTGGGCAAAGATTATCCCCTATTTCTATCCAGTGCAAAGACCAAACATCATCCATTTATCCTCAGAAGACATGATATTCTTTCTTTCTCATCCACAGGAGCTGTCTTTCTTCTCTCTCTCTGACTGAACCATTCTCTATTGCAAAGCCCCCCTTTCCTACCCCGTGCCAATCTTCTATGGTCGAATGAAAAATGCATCCAATATCCCAGGGACAGGGTAATAATGACTGGAAAGCAACAGAGGTGAAGCAGACAGATAGCATCCAGCTAGTGATAGCAGTCTTTGCTTGGGTTAGCACTTGTGAAGAAGTGAGTAGATAGACTTTTTTGCAAGGCTGTCTGTTCTTGGCTTTTTGGTCACCATAACACTTTGTTTCTATATGATTTTTTTGTTTTGTTTATTTGAATCCTTAAGAATAACAGGATTTTGGTATTTTCCTTTCTTAAGTAGGCAAAACAAAATGCCTAGAGAATACCCTTTACAGTGGGCTCAACTTTTTATCAGTTTGGTTTGACTTAGTTCAGTTCTGCTTCACCATCTGTCATGTGCTTTTATTTTTGAAATACAGTAAAAAGGCAAACAATAGGTTTTTGCTCTCCCAAGTGTCACTGTTGCTGACAAGTGCGGGGAAGAATGTTGTCCTTAAAAAAACGGAATACTTTCATCACTTGTATATTCAATAATTTAATTAGTGGAGGCAAAAATGTCATCAGGCATTTAATTCTATTCTATCTAATCACATGTTTCTGGCAGATTTTGTTAGGTACCTGTTAACTATGGTTGTTTCTTATGATAGTAAAGAGAAATGTACATTTGTCCAAAATGACAGGGGAGAAGCATTCATGTCATGTAGGGTGAATTTGCTGTGTTTGCTGGCCCACCCAGATGCCACTAAAGTCCTTTTCTAAAAGCTTTGTATACTGACCCCTCTCTGTCATAGTAGTAGCAATAGCAGAAGCCAGAGCTTGTTGACTAAAGGTAGTTTAGGTGCATTAGCAGTGCAGGCAAGGAGGCGTGGATCGTGGGGAAATGGTGAATGTAAAAGGCCATTAGGAGGCTCCTCGTATGTGTCTGTGTGTGTGTGTGTGTGTGTGTGTGTGTGTGTGTGTGTGTGTGAGTTGGAGCCCAGTGATGGATGGAGTGTGCTGACGTGTGCAGCCCAGTGGACTGTGAGACTGGACATGGCTGGACTCTCTCCGTCTCCTCCATCTCATTCTCCCACTCTATGCCTGACTCTCTCTTTGCTTCAATTCCTCAGGGCCAAACATGTCACGGCGCCACTGCTCACGTTCTCTCCTTCTTTTTCTCTGTCTCTTCTCATCGCGTTCTCCCCTGCTCTTTGATATTTACAGTAGTAGTGTTGCAGGGCCACTGACGGCTTTAAAAAAAATTGGACATATTTTTATTAGTCCTGTTTGTCATCTGCTCAAACCCAAAAACTCAGGGTGGTGATCAGTCAGACCAGTCTGTCCACCACTATTCATCACTGTCTAAATTTTGGGTATTTTCACAGGTGAGTGAAGAGATGCATGAGATTGTTTTGAGACTTTAGAATAACAAATCAAAACCATTCACACTGATACATGCGTAAGTAATCACACGAAACAAAGCCAAAAAGGAGAAAAAAAGCCACATACTGTATGTATGCCTGTTACGCCACACTTGACAACCAAGGTGATGCACTGAAATTACCATAATGAGCAATGAACAAACCTGATGAGGCTGTCACGGCTTTAACACCTTTTTAAAGCACAGCTTGAGAAATAATGTAAACAAAGGGAAAATACATTCTAATATATCAACATTTCACCTGTTGCGGTGGATAAATTAAACCTCTAACAAATGATGGATCACAGATGGTTCATTTGAAATAGGCTGTTTTTTTCCTATCTGTGAAATACATCGCCCAACGAGTCTACATTCACCATCACTCTCAGCCATGTCTTGTCATCAAAGCTATCTTTTAGGGCTCTTAGGCAAAAGTGTATTAAGAGCCTTGCTGTCTTCAGTCTGGTTATAATTCACTGAGGCATACACTGTTATGTGTACCTTATCGCCAGTGTTTGATTCCTAGCAGAGGAAGACTTTCAGGGTTTCAGGGACGTTCCTCCTCTTCTCTAATCAAGCATGCTGACGCCAAGTAGGAAGTGTGTTGCTAGGCAACTATTGAGAACCCAGTGACAGGGTTCAAATGGTGGTCTTGCGTCGTCTGCAGAGAACGTACTCCCTCAGTCTATATCACTGCTTAATTTGATTCATGATTCTTTTTTTTGCTGAGACACTCTTTAATGGAAGTTATTTGGAAATAATATAAGCTGATCTGAACTGTCTGACAGATTTTAACTGACTGTGGTACATCAGGCTTTTTGACACTGGAGCTGAACATCGAACTTTAAGTGTTGATTATGTCTTCTAAATGTTGTCATAGCTGTGGAATAGACAGCACTTGTGCATGGATGAATCTGACATTAGGGTTGAAAATCAATGTACAAGTATTTATTAGTTCATTAACACTGTAATTGCATTTCTTTGATCTTTTTAATTATACTGGGACACACACAGTGTAACAGACAGTATAACAGGAAAATGACTGTAGGTGCTGTTATAAACACTAAAAATACAAGATGATCATTTTATCTAATTTGAAATTTTAAATACTGAGCAACAGATACCTATTTTTTGTTTTGTTCTTCAAAGTAAACACACAAAAGTGAGACTAATGGTTCATAATATTCTACTAAGGCAACCCAAAAAGACATGTACAGTGCTTTCCACAGTGCAACATGTTATGGAAAGCATAACTTAGCTCATCCAAACAAATATTTCATCCATTAAACAGATGGCTGTAGGAGGAAAGAACAGTGAGTAGTATGTAGTGCAGTCCTGTACCATTATGTACATTATTATGATACTCTTAGTGCAATGTACAGGTGCACTACTTTGTGCTGTCATATACATAAAACATTTTTGCAATAGTTTTAAAAGTGTGTTAATCATGCTCAATCTTGCTTATCCTCTACAGGCTGAAGGCGGAGAAGGCCCGTGCATCAGCACAGGCTCATGCAGAGGCCCAGTCACAGGTCCAGGATGAAGTGTCCAGGATCCTGACTGTGGAGCGGGCTTTGACCCAGGAGAGCATCCAGCAGGCCTTCATAAGAGAGAGGATTGGCTCTGAGGACGAGAGGCTCCGTGCCCAGCTCTATGTAAGTCTGCCCTAAGACAGCTGTTCTGTATGGTAGCTACTGTGAACTTTGCTATCTCATTTTGTCTTGCCAAGGAATTTCATTCCTTTTTAACATTCAGTTAGTTCAAATATGTACTACAATGTCAAACAGACATTGACTATTTAACTGTATGACCTTGAAAGCACAGACACACAGTGGAGTGCCGTTTTACATAAAGATATGTCCCATTTTATGTTCACACATTCCTGCTCTATCACACAGACACACTGAAGTAAACCTATTTGCAGTAATCAACAGGTCACAGTGACAAATGTCACAGCTGTGAGTGTGCGTGTATTTCTGTGAGCAGTAATTCATTGAACCATCTTGACTGTGTCTATACCACATGGTCACACAATAATCACATTTCATTTTTTTTTTATAAGATTGTCTCTATATCATAACCATATCTACATAATACAAATTCAGTGGACAGTTTTAGTTTATTAAACAATGAACAGTAAGTAAACTTATTCTTGGGTCATAGCCAGATCTAGTAGTTTTTTGTTTTGTTCCATATCTATCCCCGTTATATTATGAAAGCTACCTTCATTTTGGGTAGCCTGTGTCTTTATTTTCTTTAAATTGTCCTTGTAAACATAGTGAGATGAGTGTTCCTTACACACATAGGCAGCATATTGTTTTCTAAAAGAAAACACATTTTCCCTGGAGTGTGGCTGCTGTTTACAAACCTATGCTGTTGATTATATAGCTCATTTCACACGCTCATCGCCGTAATAGAAAAATGAATCATTTTGTTGAGAGAGAGAAAAGAAGAGGCGCGTTGATGTGATTCCACGCCGCAGGACAAGCGTATGAGGGATCCCTCATTTGGAACGGCGATCAAATCAAAGGAGAAAAAGGTGGGGAGAGAGAGACACGCGGAAGGGAGACACATGATGTGATGTGTTTCTCCCTCCAGCATCTGTGTAGAAAGCTGTTTCAGCCCTTTCTGTAATTTAATTTTTCTTGTTTTTCATAGGGAGGGAGACAGGGCAAATGAGGGGAGGAGACAGTGGGAAGAAGGACAAGAATGTAACACCTGCTTTGAATCTGTTATGTATGAAGCAGCATAGTAGGTGGTGGGTTACTGAATTGTCATAGAGGAAAGTCCTTGAGCATGTCATTGCCTGCATCCTCCTGAACTACAAACTCTCTGTGCTTGAGAGAACTTTTCCTCCTATGCCCTATGAAGCTTTTGCTTGTAGCCCCAAGGCTAACCTAGGGCCGTTAGCTGCCTTTAGCATGCACTGCTGTGGATGTGGATTCAGTACATTTTTTTTTTAATACATTTAGTTGATTGTGTCCATTTTCCAGTTGTCTCTACTTTAGTAAACACACATTGCAGAGAATTGTACTGCTTATAAATATTGTGTGACTGGGGTGTGTGTGCGCCTGTGTGATAATTTCCTCCATTTGAGCATTTTTCTCAGAGTGCTGGATTTTCAATAGGATCCAACAGGTTATCAGTGGAGGAGCAGTGCCGTTCACACAACTCATGTAATTGTCAAAGCAGGCGTTTCCACAAAGCCACTGTTCTTTTCAACTGGAAATGGACGCTGTGTTTAAAAGGCAGGCTCTTGCCCAAGTCGGCCCCCAGTTGTCATTTCACTGTGTTCGCCGAACTACGGAATTGCCTGCTACCCACAGTAAACGTATCTTTGATGAAACATAAAAAAAATAATAATTATCATCTGTGTGTGTGTGTGTTTGCGTGTGTGTTTCCTGTCTCCCACTTGTTTTTCTTCTCCTCCCATTAGTTTGAGATTTTTTTCTTTTTACTCAAAAAGTAGAAAATAGCAAGACCAACTCCTTAGATATTCAACATGAAATATTTGTATACGAGTATATATTTTATATTTTTGCACATTTTCACAAGATACTTTAACTATTTTTCTTATAAAGTACAAAACCCTTTGTGCATACGTTACCCATTTACACTGTTGTAAAGAACATAAGCATCAGTAATTGGAAAGTGAAAGTGGTTCTGATCACTGGTAAAGTCAGTAAGTTGATTGAGAAAGAGCTTGAGTTATGGTTTGCTTTAATAACCTCATAATCTGGTGGCTGATAAAGCTTGCAGAGGTTTCCTTTCCCAGTAAACCTGTTAACACCTCATGTGTTATCTCATATATTATCTTATAATCATTATGTCCTTTAGCAATTAATTGTGACAGATTAAACACATGTTCATATTTGGGCTGTGTCTTCATTACTTTTATCCAAAATTTAGCTCTAAATCTCACTACAGAAAAATATGTTTTAGTTTTGTATAATATTAATAAATACAGAAGTTTGAGTTTTCTTAGTTCGCCTCAAATCACATTTACATAACTAAAATATATTTTATGGGTTAACAATGACTTAGTGTTGAGTCATAAAAACTTCTAAGTGGCTGACACATTGTTCTGCTATGTGCCAGAAAATTTCTTGTTTTTTTTTTCTAAAATTACTGAAACAGCTGAGTATTTGGAAAACTGCTGGATTTATTTCAGCCCACTTGCAGTTCTGGTGTCAAGAAAAATTGCATTGTTTTTTCTGTGTTGTGGGAAGCAAAGGTTTTGGGAGAGTTTGAACTACATGGTTAGTAACATTTGTCAACAGTCTGTTTTTTTGTGGTTTTAGAGAGCTAGAACTAGAAAACCTGGCCAAGAGACAGATTAGGGTTGGGCGATATAGACTTAAAACTATATCACGAGATTTTACAATTTACATTTTTGCGGTAATGATATAAATGATGATACAACAATATTTTTTTGCCCACAAGTCACATCAATATACAGCCAAGGAAACATGATCAGTTATCAAAAATAATAAGCCTAAATATTAAGAAATGCTAAATTAAACTAATTGAGTAGCTAAAGTGGGATGTTTTCTTCACAACAGTATCAGTCAGCCTTTCAACAGCCTTTTTTTTTTTTTATAATTTCCTAATTTCCTTTCCTGATCAACAGTTTGGCTTGGCGTTGTGTCTTTTTTCTTGGCCTTCCACCATGCTTGTTGTGTCTGTCTGCAGCTTGTCATTATCATGATATGACAAATTCTTATCATGGGGAGAATTGTCACTCTACATTGTGGATGATATGATATGGCACAGCCCTAGGACAGAAATGTGATGCTGTAAATATTCCCAGCTTGCCATGATCCAGGGACTTTGCAGTGACAGTATGTCTAGGTCCTTATGATCCCCTGATCTACTGTTTTTGATGCGAGCAGCAAGAAAAGAGGTGCTACTGTAAAGTTTAATGTGATCTATAGAAACTATTAAAAACATTGTTTTCCCGTAAGAAGAAAAGAGAAAGAAAATGCTGTAGTTATAGCTCAAAATTGTAAGGCTTGAAGTTTTGTCCCACTCCTTAAGATACAAGGCACCATAAGCTGTAGTACCAGTACAGCACTGTAGATGCTGTAAGCAGTTGTCCTTGCCCATTCTTGCCTGTAAAGGTCATTACCTCCACAGCCACAGTTGCATTAGCTGTAATGACACCTACTCTGGTGAATTGCCCTGAGACAAAGGGGTTAGATTAGGGTTGGGTTTTTTGCTTTTAAAATTTGCTTTTATGTTTGTGTACTTATTGAATCCCGGTTCTGAGTCTTGCCACATGAAATGCTGAATGTAACAAAACTATATGAATATCTGAAGCTAAACCACCTTTAATATTAGAATTCAGTAATTCAGTAACAGTAATTTTTCATATGATATGCATTTGTGACTATTTTGGGTAAAAACAGGTAAAATAAAGAGGAATACAATTATTCTCTGTACTGTCAAGAACAATTGAATATCCACTGTTCTGTGTGGTTTTACTTGAGTTTTGTGTCCCTTGTACTTACTCTGTGTAAAAGTTTTCATATAGTACACTGCATGACTATTTTAACCATGTTTTATCGAATTATGATGAATACAGTTACTGTACTAATCTAAACTTGCCAAGTTCAACATCAGGGTATTTTTAATAAAAAATTGCACTGGTGTCAAATGTAGCCAGGGCCTTAGCTGGTTCCTACCATCCTACTGTGAGTGCTTGTCCTTCAGGCTTTTGAACCACCAGACACACTCCTTCACTGACAGCTTGACTGGCAGTAGCCACCTAGGCTACCAGTAATTGAAACTTCACAGCAGTCTAGGCGGGGGCTGTGTGTTGTCATTGTCGTTGGCTTCTTGGGATTCTGTTTTCTGAGGGAAACATGTTCAGTGCCAGTGCTCACACATGTTCTGCCACTCAGGGGTAACTGCAGTAACCAAAGAGGATAGCAGCATACTGAAGGGGTTTATGGTTGTTGTGCAGCGGTACTTATGAGTGCTCTGCATAAACTTGTGTTGTATGGTATCGGCTTTAGGAAGGATAGGAAAAAAGCAGACACAATTACTACTTGAAGTCTTGGCATTTAATTGAGCCTTTGATTCACAGTTTTTAGAAAGTGGCAGTTGGAAGTTTGGAAAGTGTTTGATATGTTTGATACACTGTCTGGCCAAAAAAAGTCCCCACCTGGATTTCCCTAAGCAGATAAGAGCCTTCCACTGGATAATTACTGCAGTGATTAATACAGTATGTTTCAGCTGGCAACACAATGAGGTCAGCTGACTACCTGAATGTACTGAGTGGCCAGGTTTTTCCATCAGTGGATTTTTTTTTTCTTCCCCAATGACACGGGCATATTCCAAGATGACAAAGCCAGGATTCATCCGGCTCAGACTGTGAAAGAGTGATGATGAGAAATCATATTCACACATGGATTATCCACCACAGAGTCCAGGCCTCAACTTCACTGATAATATTATGTGCTATAGAAGACTTTATGTGATGGTCTGATTACATCGTCAATACAAGATCTTAAGGAGGAATTAATGCAACTCTAGACATAAATGTAGTAACATTGCATAAGCTTGAGTGTGTAACTTTTTGTGTGTGTGACCACGTTGTGTATTTTCTCGTGAAGAGAAAAAGCCACATTTTCTAGATCCCTATAGCTGCAAATAACAGCTATTATATTAAACTAAAAATATAAGCATCAGAGCTGGTCAAATCACACTAAAAGAAAAATACTTATAAAGCCTGTATCAATATAATAAAGAACTGTATGTTGTCATGTGGTTGTTCTGAATAATTTATTGATTAGTTTGATTTAATGAGTAGACTGTCTGAAAGAACTCAGATTGACTTTGCATGGTCAAGATGGCCTCATCTTTACTTATCATCATTATTTGACTATTACTTAGTCAAATTATTGCATCATTACACACAAATAAACCCTTAATTAGATAACAGATCAGTTGGCACTTAATTACCCAGCAGCATCAATTAAGAATATGTGACTCTTTTCAGTGGACACCAGCTGAAGACAAAGCAGAAAAGACCTGTGGACTGAGCTCAGTACATGAACGAGTCGCATACGTAACTCTTCTATTCAGTCTACATCCATTTATCAGTTTGCACATCTGTGTTTTAATGAAATCATAGGGTTCTGCCATCCCCTCTTTTGATTTTCAACGACTTTGCTCCCTGCAGTGCCAAACTGGCCCAGTGGCCAATCAATCACTGGCCACAACATCTCACCCAGACCCTGAGGCAGACTTTTCAATCGAACCCAGAGTCATCAATCTTTCCTAGCTCCAAACAAAGGCCTGGGTGGCGTCTACCTGGCGGCAATGGTTTTGTCTACTGTTGCCAACTGGTCCAAAACACTTGATCAGATTTTACATTTACTTCTGTATATTTGAGACCTTAAGCTGATACTGTGATGGGGATCTATGAAATGTTACACAGTATATTAATATATTGCTGTTGAACTGTACTGCATTAGACAGAGAGATGTTTTTGTTATGTAGCCTATCTGTTTTGATATAAATGATGTGGACAACATAATACACCTGTATAATGCATAATACAGTTACCAGAACATTGTAACTTTTATGAAGACGAGATTTATTTCAGGCCTTCCCTATACAGGTATTTTTTGTACCTTTTTTGAACATCACCTCTCCATTTATTAAGAACAGATTCTTGTTCACTTGACCACCTGGCCATTAAAATTTCATTTTCATTCATACAGTATATACAATATACTGTATAAATCTATCAATCAAGAGTTCATTATGAAAAAGCTGTGTGCACAACATAAAAAAATATTACTGATATGATGAGGTCAAATAAGAGCATAATGCACCATGAGCTTCAATCCAGAGCCTTGTTCCACTTATTAGCCTTGTAGTTGTTTATCATGGTTTTATTGCTCCTTCTGTCTCCATCTTTATCTCTTTCTCTCTCCCACACACACACACACACACACACACAGCCTCACGCATACCAGTTGCTAATGTGATGTTCTGTGATTTGTCCACCACCTCTGCTTTCACAGCAAGGGATAATACAGCGTATCAACAATGTTTGTTTGCTCCATACACACACATACAGACACACACATTCCGTGTACATCATGTCAGAGCTCCTGGAGAAAATCAGTACCTACTCTTACCTTAAACTGTGTTCCATTTGATGCTTGGCTGGCTTGAAAATGACTTTGGGTAAAGCCTTAACATTCTTAATGCAACAAGCACCCCCCACCCCCCGATCACTACAGTACTCCACTACCTTCCACCCCTCTCAAAACTGCAGTCTCCAGCAAATGTCCTGCTTGTTTGGGGAATCTTGTGTACTTCAGTTGCACGCTGTTGCACTTTAGATACAGTCGACTGGACCTGGCTGATAATGGGTCGACAATTTAATTTCCCAGGTATTAAAGGAGACTGCTGGGTTTTCAATTGTTGCCTGTCGGTGGTGTTTAAAAATGGTTTTAAAAAAAAAGAGTATTTTTCTCTCAAATTATTATTTTTCTCTCCACATCACAGAGTTTAAGGAAAATTGAGAGGAGAAGGGTTCTTCGTGTGTTTTTACTTTTAAAAATAAAGAGAGGTAGTCGTACACTGATTTACATATAGTTTGGATTTGCTCTCTATGTTACAGTTGTCTGAGCCAAGCTGAGTAAGAGTAACCCCTGGCAGGGTTGATATAAGTGGATTTCAGAGTGCTGTCAGCCAGGTCGATTATTTTAAAGTTAAAAGTGTTTTCTTTCAAGTGTTTTTGCTCTGCTTATCGATTACCAAGTGAGATTACTGTAAAGTAATGTGGCATGGATTACAGGTCGTGTGTAGGCCCAAAACTCAAGACATGTTAGACATGTACTAAACATTACTGTGTGACTTGTACTGTAGACCAGAGGTCCCCAACCACCGGTCATTTGGTATCGGGCCTCACAGAAAGAAAAATATTATTTTATTTTCATTGACAATCACAGTCTTTTATTTTGAAAAACCGGATTCTCTGCCGTCAGCTCCTCTTAATGCGCTCTGTTTGTAAACATGCCTGGTGCATTGAGCATGTCCGTGCTGGAAGAGGATCGAGATTGCAAAATGACGGTGGCCTTAAAAGTATGTATGAGACGATCTCTGCATAACCCACCAGCGTTTTAATCGCCACAAAAGAGATCGGCATTTCAATCAACCGCCGATACCCCCCGATTGAAAGTAACTTTTTGGAAATTAAAAACTCATTGTGCAAGGGATTTCGGTGCATGAGAGTTTGTGTGAATGTTTTGTCACTTTGCTTAAAGGATAAAGCGTAATTACTTGTTTATATAGTGTAAGAGGGCAATGCTACTTGCTCACAGTGTACTATACAAACAGTAGCTGTTTCTGTTTTTTCTTTTTTTTTCTTCTCTCGCCTGTCTTTGTAATAATCTCTCTCTCGTCTTGGGGAGAGTCCACTCACCATTCTTTACATATTGGCCGCCGTTCCTCACACCTTCCCAAGCTGTGACACCCACACACCGTGCCAGTATTAGGGTTAGACGGGAGGCCAGTCTCTAATTGGCAGGGCCTGTGGCTGGCACTCTGCACCAGGCCCTCACCCTGTCAGCTAATTGGCACTGCAAGCGGCCAGTGACAGGGCTGGGATACGGCAGCGTTTCGATTGATGGATGGATACTGGTGTCAGGAAAGCTTCGTTCTGACAAGAGAGCTTGTACAGTCAAATTAATGCTTCAGCCTCACTGGGCAGTGTATCTATTTATGTATGTGTCCATCCTGTGTTTGTTCTGAACAGCTCTGGAAGCTGACCAAAAATGTCTTATTGTTCTGTGTGATTTGAGCAACACATAAAAACAAAAAAGTGGACAGTTTATAAAAGGTGGAACCGTGTATACTTTCACTCTGTTCATACAGGTGTTGGTCGAGATGTTTTTTTTTTTCCTCTTTTCACTGATGAAAGTGTAATTTTAGTATTTTCATAGGCGCATAGGGCATTTATTGCAAAAGTTATCACCTTTCGTCGTCCTGTAGTATTATTGGCAATAGTTTTGTAATATTTTCTCTTTGTTTTTTTCACTTGGCCTAGCTGAGACTAACTAATGGGTGCTAGAGGGAGAGATTTTGATTGAACTATGGAAGGAACTTAAACATATGGAGGTAACGAAGATGAAAAGGGAGTCAAGAAGGCTGTGAGCATCAGAAAATTTGGATGAGATATAGAAGTGATAAGAGAATGGAAGGAGCATAAAAGATGGGGAAGTACATAGAGGTGCATAGAAAACAAAAGACCAGAGAGAAAGTGATATTGATTTACAAAGCAGTTTTCAAAACAGGGTTACAAACTCCAATTAGTAAACAGATCGATTGAAAACAGCTCTTGTATAAAAAAGTGTAAACTTTAAACAAAAGCCAAAACAACCTAAGAGGAATAGTAGAAATAGAAAGGAATAGTAACAACACTTTATCTGCAAGCAGGAATAATTTTAGAGAAACAGATACTCATTGATGCACTTTGACATACAGGTGGAAAGGATCATGGAGTTTGAATATAAATAATATAAATAATATACAGTATAAATTAAAAAGCTAAAGTGTGATTTAAGAGAAGAAAACATCATCAAATGGATCTTCTGTGTTCGTCCCATTAGACGTTGGCTGCCAGTGACAGCTATCATTATGTAATGGCGTCAAGGAAAGGAAAAAAAGCATATATTCAGCTGGAGAGGTTAGTGGATTAGAGGTGAACCTGTCTCTTCTGACATGGGCTTGATTGACAGAAGCTGAAGGTGCTCTGCGGCTCCCTTTCAGCTTCATCAGGCATTGGAACATAGCCTCTTATTTAAACATACACTTAAACATACACTCAAATGCTCTGATTCAGGTAGAGGTTTAAATTAGATAGGTACATGGATGGGTCAGACACATGCAGCTAGAGCTGTCCATAAGGTCCCATGCCAACAACACACCCCAAAGCCTCCCCCTTTGGGGTGGCAGTATCTCAATTGGTACAGCAGTTGTCTACAAACCCCAGGGTCATTGGTTGGATTCCCGGTTCATCCTTATTAGATGTTGCCACAAGACACTGAGACCCCTTAGTAGTGCTGACATGTACTGTCTGACACCAATAATTTCCCAGAGGGGATCAATAAAGTATGTGGTTATTATTATTATTATTATTATTATTATTATTATTGCTATTATACCTGTATGTCTTCCACTATTATCTTCCCTTTATGTCCCTCTAACAACTATGGGTTGTTCCTGCTCTTTTCCCAGCTCACTTTGCTCCCCAGGGACACCTACTGTCCACAGGCAATATGCCTCTCTCGCCTCTCAGGTGTCTGTGTCCTTTGCTGTCAAGGAAAGGAATTTGGTTTTTGTGTCTGACTAAATGCGAACTAGTATTCTCCACACTTTACATCTGCCACCTTCTGCTCCGTGTATTCTTTCACTCTCACCAGTCACTGTTAAACATGCATGTGGTGAGGGTTTGTGTTAGAAAAAATAGCATATATCTTCTTGTTTAGAGTTTCTGAAGAGCTCTGGTTTATCATGAGGATCTGACTCTTCTGATTGTTTCTTTCTTGTCTGTGTATGGATAAGATCATCACCATATTGTGCTAGCCTTGGCCACACTTGTTTCTCCTTTTACCTTCATGAAAGTTTGCATCTCTCTCTCTGTATAAGCACCAGACCATGTTTTCCCCTTCTTTGATTCTCAGCGTCTTTGTCCCCATGTTCCCATTGTTGTCTCGACATGCCCCCTGTTCCCATCTTGGCCAGGATGTCTTCCATACATGCCCCCATGTCTTGGTAATGAACCCACGGCTCTTCATCTCTCCTTCGTCTTCTCCTGTGTGTTGGACATGACAGATGACTGGGGACCTCCAGAGGTTCGCTCTCCAGGGCTCTAGATAAAGGCAGCTCCAACCGCAAGATGATCAATCAATCAGTTTACACCGCGGGTGCCTGATCAGCCAATTAATCAATCTCTGAACCAGCAGATGTTGTTGCTGTCCCTCAGCGAAGGAGCTGGCGGTGGCGTGGTGGAGATGGTGTCTCCAACAAAGGCCGAGGGGCCTGAAGTGTCTGGGAGTAGAAAGGAAGGCAATTTTTCATGTTTCTACCAGGATTTCAACGGTTGTGGGCTCAATAGTCCCATTTGTTTTCACTAGAGGATCATTTATTTAATAGTTTTTCTATGTTCTTCCCTTCCTTTTCAGTCCTGAGAACACCTTACAGGAAGCATAGTCCTAGTTATGTTTGATAAACTTATGATTATCAGAAACTGCACTATTTATAAATGTGCTGTAAATAAAATATTTCATTTTTTAAATGTACATATTTGAGAAGAGTGCAAAAGAGTAGAAATCCAGGGAGTTGGGACTCCTCTGTCTCAGCATCATTAAGGCCAGCTGGTTTAGATCAAGCCCTCTGTTGACCTCTGTTCACAGTCAATGAGCTGCAGACTCCACAAGGACACTTCATTTTAATGTGCCCTTAAACAGCCAGCATTTAAGATACACACGTAAACATTCACCCACACTCACTACCTACACTTCTTGGCCTCTGGTCCCTGTTCTGGCCCCTCGGTTCCTGTCCTAGCCAGGTCACTTCTTTGACCCACAAGGTCACTGAATCATTACTCAACGTGCCAAGAGATCCCCAGGGAGAGTAATTCTGTCTGCAGCCTGTGGCATTGATGTCTTTCTCTACAAGGATGGTCCATGCTTCAGTCAAGTTTTCTAAGGTATACAAGAGTGTAATTTGAAATGGCATACCTGGATACAGTGCTGTAAAAAAGAATTTGCCCCCTTCCTGATTTTTTTATTTTTTTGTATTTAAATGATTCAAATTTTAAATAACACAAAGATAACCTGTGTAAATACAAAATGCAGTTTTTAATTATTAAGCGAAAAAAAGGCTGTCCAAACCTGCTTGGCCCTATGTGAAAGAGTAATTGTTCAACTTTTGTCTCATCAGTCCACAGAATATTTACCCAAAAGTCTTGGGGATAATCAAGATGTTTTTTGGCAAATGTGAGACGAGCCTTTGTGTTCTTTTTGGCCAGCAGTGGCTTTTGCCTTGGAACTTTCCCTTGGATGCCATTGTTGTCCAGTTTCTTTCTTATTGTTGAATCATGAACACTTACCTTAACTAAGGTAAGTGAGCCCTGCAGTTCTTTAGAATGTTGTTCTGAGTTCTTTTATGACCTCACTCTTGAAGTAATTTTGGTAGGCCACCTTTGGTAACGTTCACCACTGTTCCAGGTTTTCTCAGTTTGTGAGCTCTCACCGTGGTTTGCTGGAGTCCCAAAGCCTAAGAAATGGCTTTGAAACCTTTTCCAAACTGATACATGTCAATCACTTTGACTGTTTCTCCTCTGTTCTTGAATTTATTTAGACCGTGGTATGATGTGTTGCTTTTTGAGATGTTATAGCATGCCTCACTATGCCTGGGTCTAACAAGTGAAAATATGCTCAGTTTTCCCAAAAAATGTGGTTAATCACAGTTCATTCATGACTTAGCAGGGGGGGGGCAATTATTTTTTCACATAGGGTCAGGCAGGTTTGGGCAGCTTTTTTCCCTTAATAAATAAAATGATCAAATAATAATGATCAAATACACAAAAAAATAAAAAATTAGGAAGGGGGGAAAATACCTTTTAATAGCACTGTAAGTGTTTGAGAGTCTGTTTGTCCTTTAGTGTTATCAGTCAAGGTTAAGCTCGTTAACTGACCACTCTGACAAACACATCGCCCATAACCCTACCATCTCCCTTGGAGACTAATAACTAGCTTTGAACCTCAGTGTTATTGCTGCACAGTAAAACCTCATGATGCTAATTAACCAACCAATCAAAAGTGAATGGTTTCCAATGGAGTTATACAGCTATGGCTACCAGGACTCAAAGCGTAATGCGTAATACTGCCAGTAAGGTCTGCATTAGGTGATATCATATTACACTCCCATCACTTAGATTTGATCTACCAGTGATGGCTTTTAAAGATAGAGTTGCAGTGGTTTTAGAGGCAGTTACAGGATGATATGTGGGAGACACACATCTGAAACTGAGTTTTGAATGAGCTTTTCTATACATTTGTCTGTGCCTGCAAAAAAAGTAAGAAATTATCTATTTTTTCATCAATGCCACCTTTTAAAATATTCTCAAAGGTTGATATGGCACTTCCCCCTAACAACTAAGTCAAAAAATCTTTCCTATTCAATCCACATACTGCCCCATCTTTCTCCCTCCTTTTCATCTTCTCTTCCCCTTCCCTCCATCCATCTCTAACCTTCCACATGCTACCGATACCTCTGCCATGCCAATTAACACCAGAGCACGGTCACATTGTGCTGCCCTTTGACCCCACTCTGTCTGTCGGAGCACACAGGACCTGAGGCCCTTGGCTTCAGTATTAGTTTGTCACTGGGACCTGTCTTGCAGATCTGTGATAGATGGACCCTGCTGAGCAGCTCTGACCCACCGTGCTGCAACTCTCACTTGGATGGTGTTAGGGAGCATTGATTATGATGCTACTCGTGACAGGGGTGAATCAGGACTGAGCTTATGGTGGCAGTGGGAAGACAAAGGAGACAACGGTTATGGATGAGGTGCTGTTAGTTAATGTGATGAGATTTGATTTGTGCTCTATTGATCATGGCAATTCACAAGATTATTTTCATCTAGCATGATTTTGCATGTAGTCAGCATACAGTGTAATGGACGAGTCGCCTCATTATATTACATCTGGACCACTGATGTGACATGAAAATTGAAATATGTGCAGAATTATTAATAACCGCAATCAGTTTTTTTCCAACATGTAATAAATTGTCTTTTTGTTTTTTGTTGGAAAGTTTTGCTGTCTAGCCCAAATCTGTGTTGTTGAAACTAGTACAGTGAATAAAATAAATACAGTGATCAATTGTATTCAACAAGGTAATGTGGTTTAATTCAATGGTTCTTGCTAATACAGCAAGTCACATTTTTGCATCTAAAAGTTGTCAAATGACAAATGAAACAATAGCAAGGTTCAAATATTTACACTGACAGTGCCAGTTTAGTTTTTTTACTAGTTTTTGTCATGTGCTATGGATAAGGCTTGGTTAGGTTTAGGCTCAAAATTATTTGGTTATATATAGGGAATATAGTGGTGTTTAAAGTGAACGTCCCTGTGCAGACTTTATTACTTGGTAACATCATAGTTTGACTTCCTCCTTTGCCCTCATCAAGATTCCTACAACCGTTAGAGGGCTTTGTAACTTGAATGTAAATGCCATTTTGGGTTACTTGCATAGTAGCGCTGTTTTTTGTGTGTTGTTTCTGTTTAGTATGCATTGTTACTTCGAAAAGGACAGCAGGAAAGTATGCAAATATTACATATAGTGGTACTGTATATGTATATACATACTCACACATGTAGTAGCTTGGCAGGAGTTATTTTCATTTGTGTCTCTTTGAATTCTTAAAAAGAAAAAGGAAAAATGTCAGGGGAGACTTTAGAAGAATAAGCAGGTGTGAAAGAAAGTAGAGTGCAAGAGGAGCAAATCAGTGAGGGAACAGGCAGTGGGTGGGGGTTGCCTGACACAGCAAAATCCGCCTGTTTTTCATCCCTCTTCCATCCTCTTCTCCTGTTGGCCTCCCCTCCCCTCCTCTCCTCCTCCCTTCCTTCTATGCCGCCCTCACTCCCAGCTCAAACTGCGGCAGTTGGCTAATTAAAAAACATGGCTGTTCTTAATTATTCAGCGGCTGGCTAATTGATATTCGCAGAGGCGTTCACCTTGCCTAAACGATCCGTTTAATCTGACCACCATGGTCTCACTCGCAGCCGCTTGTCACCCTCAACCATTGTGCTACTGTATTTAATAAGAGACCAGGGGGGAGATGGATACAAGAAGGGGAATGGAAAAGTTAGCTGTAGATGTTAATATGGTTTCCTGGGCTACTAAATAGCACTGTGTGGACTCTGCACTGTGTGGGAGAGTATTGTTGTGAATATTTGTATTTTTACAAAGCTATTTTTCTAATGTCAAGGGTTGCTGCACAGGAAAATTAGACAGCGTTAGGTTGTATTAGAAGTAGTGAATTAAATAAATTGCATCGTCCTGTGGACTTGCAAAGTTTAGAAATTCCTCATGTAACTAAAATTGGGAAAACATTATGAGTGTGATTGCCAGGAGAATTTCAAAGCTGGAAACTTGTACTGTAAGGCCGTGTCGGTGGTGCATTTATCGCAAGTGAGACTAAAACCACAGACAAAACAATAAAAACAACTCAGCCTCATGTAAAGAAGGTCAGATCTGGTTAAAGGTTTTTGTAACGCAACATGTAATCCAGTATGGCACTGCATTTGCCAGTCATGTCCATGCAAACACATGTTCTCTGTGGGGGTTTTTATGGGAATGCAATATTTCTGTTGCTTACCTCACGATTGCCACAACCAAAGATGGAACAGTTGCCACTACTTTTTAGAACTGTACAATTCTGTCTGTGAGTAAGTGCTGTGGTTTGGGGAAAGTAGACTAATTATGACCTATTTGGCTTTTGATTCACCAGCTATCTGTATTGTTTTAATTAGTGGTTGACCGATATGGATTATTCAGTGCCCGATGCTGATGTCGACCTTTAGAGAGCAGGGAGGCAGATAGCTGATATATAATGCTGATATTTGTTGTAGTTGTTTTTTCTGTTTTTGCATCAGATAAAATATAACAATTTCATAATTACAAAAAAAAGGTGCAAACGGAACCCACTTATGACGAGCAGAGAGTAAATATCTGATATCTGGAAGATTTTATATAATTTGTATGAGTCAGCGAGTTGCTATTAAAATGAGGGACACTCCCTTAAATTCTGGGAGACAGATGTTTGTTATTCTGAGAGTTTGCTTATTTAACAGATATTTTGATATACTATTTTCACATTTTACTCGCTTTTATTGTACATATAGTAACAAGTCAAGTGTAACGGCGTACAGTAGTAAAATCTCTTCCCACCTGGGCTCCATCCCAACACTGGTGTACCCAAATAAGTTTTTCACATTTATAAGCTGTAAGTTTTTGTTGCATATGCACATGAAACGCTCACATTTTAAAAATTTATCGGCTAGCATGAGTGCAGACATCGGCCCATGCTGATTAAATAGAAATAACAAAGATCGGCCTGATTAATTGGCCAACCGATTGGCCGTGTTAAAAGCAGTGGGAACAAAGTCTAATAGCCTCAGGTGTCCCCTTTTTTTCTGTTTCTGACACTTATCGTCTTTCCTTACGGTACTGTGTGATCATTTTCTTCCTTAAACTTTTTTCTAAAGTTATAGAGACACACTTGACTCAGACTCCATGTCCCATCTAACAGCCAGTTCTCCATTTTTGACACCTCCAATGATAAATCACCTTTTATTGTCCTTTCCTCTTATCTCTGTGTGCTTTCCGCTCTCAAGTTCACTTCCATTTTCTAGTATAATTTTGCACTTCTATTCTTCTTCCTCCCCCAAGACTTCCCCAGATGACCACCTCCACCCGTGACCACCTCTTCATTAGAGGAACAAAAGGTGTATGGGTAGTGGTGAAGTCTGTCCCATTGTTTGGCCTTTAGTATGATTAGATTATCTTTAAAGTGTGCTGAATGGGGTTAATCAGTTGGAATTAATCCCTGTGTGTCTGGACCTGTGTATGTGGTCAAAGAGGAGGGACAACCTGCTTGCATGGAAATTGAACACATGCATGGGTGCATGTTCATATACACAGACAGACACACACATACACACAAGTGAGCAAAAAAGAGAAAATCCCTGAGTACACATTTCTGTCACAACCTCTCCTCTTTTAATGACCCCTTTAGTCTCGCCTTCAGCACACATTTATCTCTCCACCCGCTCTCTCTGGGTACAGCTGCTCCGGCTGGTGTGAGTGTGTGCATATGTGTATTTGATGATGTGTGCATTTCAGATCAGTTTCTGAGCTGTTGTTTGTGTCTGTGTGCATCTTTTGTCTTTCTTGACAAAGCTAAACTCTTTAGTCACCACCTATAAACGTAACATTGAGTAACGTTGAGCCAATCTTGTCCTCTGTTCTCCTCCATCCCATCATCCCTTTTCTCCTCATCCTAAGTTGAGCTGTTGGTGGGAGACAGTTTTTTGGCACCTCTGCCAATGTAATCCACCCTCTCAAAACCTTTGCCATTTCCCTCTATTGCACGCTTAAAATCGATAATACATTTAAAGGTCATAATAATACTACTAAAAGTGTACTTATGGTGCACTTTTAAGGGTGAACCTCAGGGTACCTTCACCCACCACTATCATTCATGCTGAAGTTCAACTTGATTCCATCATGAAGTGCAGGCAGTATGCAGTTTAGCATAACACTGGCCAAATAATGGAACTTAAGATTGGAAAGGGGATGCAGTAGAGACAATTATCTGACTGCATCAGTAAGAATGTTTAATGTTAGGTCCTGCTGAGTACAACATAGACAGCAGCAAATTGGTAATGCTGTCAGGAATATGATGAAGTGCTACTCAAAGATGACATAATATGTGTATGCAGGTGGTTGCCAATATCTTGTGTTTGGTGGGTAAGCTCGGAGCATCCTCTTGGCTTAAAACTTTCCACGGTCATTTCATACAAGAACAGTCTCTCTTCACAGTTTCTCACCACAATGCACAGAGCACACAGCTCTGCCTGCAGTGCAATAAGTAGCCGAACACAGATGGTTATCAGTGTAGTACAGATTGGAAATATTTCTCTCTATACATTTTTCTTCATACTCTATCTCCTTTGACATTCTGTAGTGCTAAAAGCAAAAGATTCAACGCTCCATCTGCGTGGCTGATCTCCATGGGACAGTTCTTTGCAGTATGCTGGTGTGTGTGTTTCTGAGTTTTAACTTATGTACCTGTGCATATGTGTGTATGCACTGGTGTGTACAGTATATATGCCAGTAAGAGAGGAGATTGAGAGGGTGAAGTGAGAGTATTCAAGCAGAACAGTTCGGCAGCCGGTCACCCCTAGACTCTGAATACTAAACCACTCCAAATGTCACTTTGAAGAAGTTGGATGAATCGATGCCTCTTTACACTCTTTCTATTTCTCTCTCTCTTGATTTCTCTCAATGCTTCCCTTATTCAGGACATTGGACAAAAGGTAAGTCTAGAGGATTTTACCATCTCTTAGACTCTGCACTTTTCTCCCACTGTTTCTTAATGATAGAGTCAGTGATTTCTTTTCTCTTTCAGAGTCTTTGACATGTTACATTTTTCTTTCCACTCGGTATTTCAGCTTCTCCATATTTTGATTATCCTTTTTTACAGCTCTCTTGTTCTAAATGGTTTGTGGATTATAGATGGCAGGATGATTTCAAATAGTTTCTGAAGACATATTAACAGAAAGGAACATTAATACAAAATACAAATTTTAGTTGAGTCCTGAAATTTATTAGAAGCCAAAGAGGTCATAATTTTTCTCCTTTTTCCCACCGGTCTGTGTTTTATAGCCGTTTTAATCTAGTTTTATTTTATTTAACGCCACAGAAACAGCATTCAGCATTTACGATCACAATCCTATGCACCACCACTCGTGTCAACACAAAGTATGCGGGGACAGCAGTCAGCAGTGCTATACCAGTCAGCTGTGTATGTGAACGCCACCCTGTACAGTATGTATTTACACCAGTGAAATCACGCATTGGCATTTGTTGCCATGTAGGATGGTGTTTATATGCACACAAGGAATTAAACTGCAGCTAGCAGTGCCATCCCAGCGTGCTCTATTCTGGCACATGTGTAGTGGTGCATGGAGCAGCATTCGTACACATCAAGTGACAACAGTGACATTTATCAACCCCAGCTGGGGAAACAAAAGCTTATAAAGGTATAAAATGGCAATTGACATGGAGAAGAGACTATGACCTCTTTGGCTTGTAATAGAAATTCACTGCAGCTTTGAATGACACACCTTTTTGTCCTGCATTTGCTATACTCTTTATTAGGACTATCCCGAATGCAAGTTTTTTTTGGCTCCGGATCTCTGTTTCTGTTATTCAGTGAACCAGACCAAATAAACTATAATGAGACAGCTAGCTCACTAAGCCTTGAACTCACCCTCTACACTGTTCATGTTGCGTACGAAGTTTAGTTTAGTTTGTTTACATTCTCTGGTAAAAGCAAACTTCTCATCTTGTTGACTTTGTGTTAGCGTTTAAAAAAAAAAAAGGAACTTCAGCGTGGTTTAAGTAACCAGGTAATACCAGTACAAAAAGGCAGTGCTTAAGTTAGCAGTTGCTGTTTTGCTTCCACCATGTAACTGGGCCAGAGTGGACTACTGTCGTGTCTCTCAAATCCATTTTCATTTGTGTTAGTTGTGCCACCGCGGTAAACCAGTTTCAAATGGCATATTTGGCACTCAGCTTTTCTCTCATCATAGTCTGAAGTGTTTCCACCTAAGTGTGGTGAGTGACAGGGATGTCAGGTTCCCAAGCTGAGATATAGCCTATCTATTTCCACATTTTAACAGCGCAGTTACAGCTAAATTATTACCAATATCTTATATTTGGAGCCCTACTCTTTATACACTTTTTTAGGATACCAGAAATCTTATTACTTATTACTTAAATCAACTTAACATGGGTGAGAACCCCTAAATAAATGCCCACTGTCTTTGATATACACTACCAGTAAAAAGTTTGGACACACATAGAAATGACCATGTTTGTGAAAGAAAAGCAGATTTCATAACATTAAATTGATCAGAATGTAGACATTGTTCATATTGTAAATGACTATTGTAGCTGAAAACAACTGTTTTTTAAAAGGAATATTTACATAA
>JAUMHL010000016.1:10139557-10176079 GCA_032362345.1 Sandelia bainsii | reverse complement strand
TTTTTGCATTATTTGAGGTCTGAAAACACTGGACCTTTTCTGGTATTTTGACCATTTTTCATTTTCTGCAAATACATGCTCTAAATGACAATATTTGGAATTTGGGAGTTATGTTGTCAGTAGTTTATATAATAAAACAAAAATGTTAATTTTAATTTTACATACACCTTTAAATAGCAAAATCAGAGAAACTGATCATTTTGCAGTGGTCTCTTAATTTTTTCCAGAGCTGTATATCCAAATCACTTTATCCGGAATATCTGCACACAAGAACAACATTTCAGTTTGCAAATGATTCTTTCATTATTTATGGCCTGTGGAGGCAAAACACAACAGCTGTGGCAATTATGTGTGCATTTTGTGTGATAGTGTGTGATCCTGAGTGTAGCTCCTGTGTGTAACTGAGGATCAATGGTGTGCATATTGCATGTTGCCCCTACTGTGTAGAAAGTGGCTTGGGACTCCATAGGGAGTGCAGTTTGTTTGGACTGTGTTAATAATGTTCCTTTTTCTTGTTCTGGCCACAGCGCCCCATTTGGCACTCAGTCCAGCCTCTCTTCACTGCCTGTTCTCTTTGTCCAACATAAGCCCAGCAGTATACAAAACAAAATCACTTTTGGCAAGTTCTGTCAGTGTACTCACCCACTTGATTAATAGCAAATAAGCTCAATTCATAAGGACAGTACCAAGAACAAATATACAGGAAGATATGGACATACAGCTAAAGCAAAGAAAAGCAGTCCTGAACACAGTATACTGTTCATGCAGGCAAGTAGGCATGAAAGAGACAACTGACAACAAACATGCATTATGCATACAGAGGTCAAATTGTTTCTTTATACTGCATAGTAAGGATTTTGGTGTAATTGTTCTGTGCTGTACATGAATTCCAAGTACGATTCCATGACAGCGCAAAGAAAGCATTTTTTCAGTGCATGCTTATAAGAGATCATTTGGGATTGCAGAATTAGGACACAGGATTTACTTAATTTGTACTCGTACTAATATGTGTGAAAACAGTTGTTCTTCTGTCTAGCATGGTGCTTTGTAGCACTTAGCAAAAGTGAGGGAGTTGAATGGTTGTTACATGTTGACCAGTTGCATGTGATGCATGTGGTGGGCAGTGCACAAAACTGAAGTTCCTCATACCAGCCTGTCACACTGTAGCTATCACACGCCACTGCTGTGTCTCTTTTTGGTGGCAGACCCTCCGTTTTTCTAGCACAAACGCACCAAATTAGATTTCAGTTGGAGTGAACTGCCAGCTTAATATGATCTCCCATCACATTCTTCACCCTTCGTCCACGTTCCTCCCTTTACCTCAGGATTCCTCAGCATCTCGCGCAGCAGCAGAAAGAGGCAGAGGAGAGAGAGAGAATATAAGTCTGATATATATTACACGTCTGTTCCAATCCAACATGGCCATTCATCAGTGGGGCTTCCAGTGACAGGCCATCACGAGTCTCCCAGACAGCTCAGCCTGCTGCTGTTCATTGGGGCCACAACTACCAAATAGCCCCCTGAAAAACAATATCTATATATTTATTACATTTTCACTCAATACCTGCCCTGCTGTAAAACAATCTCATATTTAACAATCAACTTGCCAGTTTTTTTTTCTTGACCATGTCTCATTCCAGCCCTCCCTCTTTGCCACATCAGTCTCTCTGTATCTGTCCCTTTTCAGCTTTTTTTGAGTAGTGTTTTTTTCCCCCACCATGCTTCAATTTCATTTTTTTTTTTTCTTCTTCTCTTTTTTGCTATCTTTCTTTTCGCCTTGTATATCGATGAAATTGGATTTTTCTGCTCTCCCATGGAGGACAATCACAGCAGCAATTGCCATCTCATAGCAAAGTTCCACAGCACTGTGAAAGGAAGAAATACAGGGGAAAGAGCATTAAAAAACAGTAATGGCTTCTCTCTCTCTGTCTCTGACTTGGTATCTTCATCTCTGTCTCTGTCATTTCAGAATCTCTCTCCTTGGCAGTTTTTCTTTTGCCTCCTTTCTGGAGGCTTGAGCTCCAATTTGAAGTGCATGTGTGTTAAAGTTAAAATTTGAAAATGAGAACAGTTGTTTGTTTCTTGCCTTGCTGCTGTATTATAAGAATAAAGATATTTTAGAATTAAAAGAAATCAATCTAGTGTCTCTGGCTTTGCTGGTTGTATAACTGGAGACGCAGTTATCCGAAGTGAAAACATGGCAGTGTGCTGCAGTGTTAAATTATTGTGTCTGAGACTGTTTGTTGTTATAGCCGCATGATGGGATTCACTGGGATTTAAAGGGAAGTCTTTTCATGGTGATTTTACAACAACAGAACAGCATGTTCATTTATAAAAAGAAAAAAAAACTACAGCAGTAAGGCTCTGCTAGATAAAATAATGAATGCTGAGACACAACTTTTGAAATGTCCGCTTATAAGGGTTCACTTTTTGTTCAACCTAAGTCACAGAGATTTTGTTTCAAGTAATACATTTCAGTAGGCCACAGTTGTGGGTGGTGTTGTGTTGGACTGTATTATCATAAAAAGTGTATGTCTCTCATGTATGAAATTGAGGATGACACATTTCACCTAAAGAATAGGTTGACAAGTTTGTCTTAAGACAGTAGTCAGGTTTTTAAACAGGTTTTGGTTGCTGTAATGCAAACTCTTAAGAAACTCCATCCTAAAATATTTCTAGTGTAAGTGATGGAGGGCTATCCACAGTTCTCAACTGTGCAAAAATATCTTACAGAGTTTATGTTGAATCTTAAACCTTTCATGTTAGTCACATTAAGCGGATATCTTCCAAGGTTGCTGCACTTTTAGTATAGAATTCCCTCTCTTTGTTAGTATCCTTCTGTTGCAGCTCAACAGGAGAGCACTGTGTGGGATAACTGGACTGGTTAATTTGATTAACTCAGACTGCTGAAACATCATATTACTCTTAGATATGCATTTCAATATGTTTTTGCACAGAACAGTGTCATCTAGTGCTCTCCAATAAAAGTGATTTAAAAAAATGAATAAGTTAAGTAATAGTTTGACATTTTCTTTGCTTTTTTGGTGAGTTAGATGTTGTAAGATTAAACCATCCTTGTGTCTATATACTAAACATGAGGCTACAGCCAGCAGCTGGTTAGCGTAGCTTGGTATAAAGACTGCAAACAGGGAGAAACAAATAGCCTGGCTCTGTCAAAGGTAACACAATCAGTCAGGCAACAAGCACAAGATTCTATTAAACCACAATACAGATGCAGCCATTACTAATACAGAAATTACACTGTTTATGTTTTGGCAACCCTGATTTGAATGCTCAGTCCACCTGAATGGCGTGAAACATTGTCTCAGTTATTTCACCTAGCATGTGGCAGTTTCATTTGGCCAGATTCTGATATAAATCTTTCAGAGATTTCTGTCACAACTCAATTTGGGTGAACCAAATTTACTTGTAGTGCTCACAGCATTGAAAATTACTTTTTAGTGAAGATCAGTTTGTCCTGTTTCATTGCAGATGCTTCTACAGCTCCTGCGTGTCATTTTACACTTTTACATAAATTATAGTTTTTGCTTTGGTGTGGTGTGGTTATAGGTGGTAATGCTTTTGGCTATGTTGGCATGTCAATTGCAAATTCTGACAACTCTTGATGTCTTATCTGTTCATTTTCACCCTCAGAGCAGAAACATTAAATATTTAGTCAGTTCTATGGATGCAGAGTATTGCTCAGTAATAGTTGCCCAGCCTTTTTAAATTTCTATGAACAAGTTTCCCTGAGTCACACAGTAGATGTCTAATTTTCTTTAGTTCTGCAAAACCATAATCTTCGACATGGTGGGGTTTCTCACCGTCTCAGCCCTCCTGCTCAGCAGCAGATAAGAGAAAGAAGCCATCAGCACAGGGATTTATTTGTTTTATTCATTAAAAATTGGAGGCCTTTCTCTAAATTGAGCGGGAGCCTGTGTTGGGGTGCAGCTTCTATCTTCTCCATATCACTGCAGCGCATTAGCTGTAATGACTTAATTTGTCTATGACACCCCCCACGAGCATTTTGTTTGGCTCCAGATGAGCTAAAAACCTAGTGGAAAACAAATAGAGTAAATCGGATAAAAATGAACACAAACAGCTTTTTATTCAAGAGATGGTAGATATTCAATTGCAGATGAGAAAATACACAGTACCAGGTTCCTGTAGCGTCACACTTCTGTTCATCCATTGACAAAGAGGTGCTCTGCAGTGATCAAAAAGCATCTTTCTGAGAAATATAAATCAAGGTTGAGTATTATAGTCGCTGAAAAGATTTAATTTTGGTCAAGGGAATAATGTTTTTAGGGAAACCAAGCATGGTCTCCCTTCTCTGGTTCTAATAAAAGGTCAGGGCTACTCTCTAAATCAGTTGGGGCAACAGCAGGAAATCACAATTTGAGACCACTCAGTAATCACACAAATTGCACTCTTCTCTGTCTGTTGGGGAGTGTTTTTATTCCCTTTTTTGTGTGTCACTTTTTATATCTAACCACCAGGGTATGTGTAGATGCTTTTGGCCATGTACCCATGGCCGTGTACCCAGTACCTCTGTGTGTGTATGTGTGTTTGTGAATTCATGTGAGTTGTTTGTGTATGTTTAATTTAAGTGATTCAGCAATCATTGTCACACATGGCCTTTTGTTCTCCCAGGTGGATTAGTGCACTGATTAGTGCCAGCTCTGCCATTTAGGCAGGTATTATTACCTTATACTTAGTATTCTAGACAGAGACCCAAATCCAGCTCTTTCTGTCTCCCTCTTTCTCTTCCAATGGCTCAATCTCAGCACCCGGGAGAAGTCTTATTCTTGCCTCTTTAGCAGCTCCCAAAATCTCTTCAGTCTTTTTATCTGTGAATAAGCCTCTCTTTTTAAATCCTTTTCCGTAGCTCTTGACAGTTTCTTTGTCTATAATGAAAATCGCTTGATTCAAGGCCAAGGGGGCACAGATACAACACGAGCTTACAAGTTAACTCTTAAACTTTGTGTATGCTCCTCTTATTTGTTTTTTTACTTCTGTCTGCTGATGGGACAACTGCAGTGAGTCACTGAAGTATTTAGACCTTTTTATTTTTTTCCACATTTTCTCATTTTATACATTGTATGCTTTTGTCAACAATCTGCACACTGTCCTATCATGACAAAGTACACCCGTATTTTTAAATTCTCTCATTTACTGAGCATAAAAGGTTTCTTGAACTTGTGAAGTACTCATGGGGCTTTTTATAGATATCAATAATTTCCAATCAATTATATTTCACACCCAGCACCATTAGAGTCCTAAAATTCATACAATAAAACCAAATGTATATATAAAAGTAATATGTAGTAAATATGTACATAAAAATGTAGTTCTTTGTTTCTGTATATCACATAAATCTGTGAAGTATATATATGGAAATCAGTGTGCATATTCATATAGAAAAAAAGTGTTTTAAATTGTGCCTATAAGTCTTTGCAGTGGAAAAAAGTGAAATCCTTTCACAGTCTCTCTGTAAGTGTCTGTTCACATGAAGAGGACTCCAATCTGTATCAGACCTTTTGTCAGCGTTGTCATGTCCCATCTTCTTTTAGCTCTACAACACATGACTATTGATCTTTTTAGCAGCGTAGTTCATTCCCATTGATCTTTTCTGAACTATGATGAATGTCTTCCCTGTAAGGAGGTTAAGTTAGGACAGAAAGGACCAAGAGGCTTACATTTATCACACTTCTACTGTAGTTATAAATCATGCAAGATCACTTAAGTTTTTGGCTTCACGTAGGTAAAATAAAAATATTAAATTCATTGCATCAAATAGTAGTGGGTTGATGCTGTTTAACATAAATCCCACAAGGAATTGCACATCTGCTTTGCTTGATGTAATAGAAAATACATGGTTTCTGATGTGCAAGTTTAAGTATGATCTTTTCTTAATCTGAAGACATTGGCAGTGGTAGACATTTCCTAATTTCCCCCCTGGATTAAAGCTCTTACACCTCTCAATCAAGATATCCATCACACTTTACACACAGCCACTAAGGGCTGAGGGAAAAAAAAGGATTTTCTTGAATCATATAAATTGTGTAGGAGCTAGGTTATATAGCTGTGTTTGAAGAGGTAATTCAGGTTGAGCGGTTCCTGCTATGAGTTCATTCGCTATGGGTCACTGGGGGGTTATGACCAGTGGCCTGTACGTTGTTGACTAGCAACCCTCTGACCTTACAGGATGGCTGGCTGTTATTACAGAAGTCTTTTGTGAAGGGAAACGCATAAACACACACATAGACACACACACAAATAACAATAATTCAGAAACTCACACAGACGCAGAAACGTGCAGTGTAAGCATGCGGTAAAAACGACATAGAAATCTTACCAACTACATACACTACCGAGTTAGCTTCCATGTTATGGGAAAGAAACCCGACTAATAATAAACTTCTGCCCTCAATATCACTCTCCATAAAGTTTTAATGAAGTTTGAGTGGTGGTAGATGAGTCAGGGCTGTGTAGCTCTAACTGTAGCTCTGACTATATTCGATCTAAACTGTAAAGAGGAGTCACTCTGCTGAAATGTTTTTTTTTTTTTTTGCCTAAATAGCTTCAACCTGAATGGAGGAGAGATATATGAATAAATTGGATGGACTTTTTAAATAAGAGATTACAATCATTTTGATGCATTTCTCTCACAAACTGGCTCCTCGGTCTGTGTGTGTCTCTCTCTCTCTCCTTGCAGAGTGCTCAGTTCTACAAGGTCACCACAGAGAACTACCATAAAGCTGCAGACCAAGTGAATGCCAAGTTCAAGTAAGTGCAAACACTTGATTCAATGAAGTTCCACAACTTTAATAATAATTTTGTATTAATTAATAATCATAGAGTTACCAGCATTATTAGGATTTTCTGTTATTTTGTTATCAATAATTCTGTGTTCACAAAAAAATGTATTGTTACGCACAGATGATCTGTTATCTTGAATCTTGTTTAACTTTGTATGTTCTGTCACATGAACAAAAAAAAGACAACGTTAAAATTATGCTTTCACAAAAGAAGTCCACATGGAGCAATGAATACAGTATTTAATTATGCTTGCCGCAATCTAACCTATGTCATTCAATCAGAACCACATTAGCCCGGACCATTAACTGATACTGATGATGCAGTTTACTGATAAGCCAGATAGCATGTTGATGATAGCTGATGGGGTTTTTCCCTGAGCTCTTTTAATATTTCAGTGTTATTTCGCAAGACTTTATCTTTAGCCGGGCTTGGGCTACCAGAATAAACAATAATAAATTTTTTATATGGGTAGCATTTATCACATCACAATCAATGTGTAAGATAACCTCAATTCAACATTGACTTCATAATAGTTTTGATTACTTTTTATATTAATTAGTTTTCTGGCTTCTGTTTTTATCTGAAGTGCATCAAAATATGAGTGCTTACATGTCAGCTTGTGACACCTTAACACTACTATACTACACACTACAGTATGATCTAAAAACAAGTTACAACTGCACTTTGCAGTAAAAAGAATGATTGCTTAATTGAAGCTGTTAGCAGAGGAGATAATATTAAACATCCAAGCCGTTGTGGATGTAGCACATATCCAACACGTATACTGTATGTAACCCAAGAAGATGCAGAATCCCTCCCCATCCTTGTTCCATCTGTCTTTCTAATAAGAGACCATTAGGCTCCATAGTAATGTAGGGAGAGTAGATGAGGAGCCCACAGGAGTTGGGGCAAGAATGGGCTGTAGCTCGGAGCTGTACTCCAGGGAGGCTAGGCTAATTGTGTTAGCTTGTCATTAGCCAGCGCTAACACTGGGATCATTGTCTCCCTCAGAAATGCTGGAAACTGATTAGCCTAGCCCACTGAGAGTTTAGCGCTAGACTAGTGGAAGCTGGAGCTGAGACTTCCCAAATCACATTAAAGAAGAAAATACATTCAAATAACATTAGTGCCAAATGACAATGCTAACTGCAAGCAAACGTCGGGCTAACATGCGGGTAGTCACGTGATACGGGCTTTTGCACAGAGAGCAGTGATTGGCGGATTGAATTATCAGAGCTGCATTAGCAGGGTTGTGACTGGATTACAGAGGTGGAAAGGTAGAGGCTGGGGCGCTGTCTGTACTTGTGTGTGTGTGCTAATGAAATGGCGGGAAAGTCTGGTGTTACAAGGCATGTGCAAGGGTGCATGGAGAGGATCAGAGCAGAGAGTTAATTGGATTTAACAGGGCGTGTTTGGCCCATCTTTGTTTATTTGTGTGTGTTCATATGTGATGGTGTGTGTTTGTATGAACTCATATGTTGAACGTCTTTTGTTAACATAACGTCTGTGCCTTTCCTCAAAGCTCTCGCTCTCTCTTACGACAGAGACCCTACAGAGATAAGATGCTATCTATGGCCTCTGTTGAATAATAAGAGGAAATATTTTTTGTCTCACATAGGCTTTTGATTTCCTCAAAGTTGAAAATGTCCCCCAGAGATAAAATAGAAAGAAAAGCAGAGGTCTTATCCATACTTGATAGAATTAACATTTGATATGTTAATGTGAGTATGTGGGAGATGACATCTTTCTTATTAGAATGTCTTCATTTCCCCACTCTATCTCATGTCAGCTCTAAAGAGAGTGATAGTACTCCAGGGATTGATTAGTGTTATGGCTGATATTAAGCTATGGATTATTATAGTAAAGAAGAAGAGGAGGTTGTCTGTGAAGGGTTATAACATCTGGGTATATGCTTTTATTTGGCTGATTTGAGTTGACCATATATATATATTACCTTAGATCAGCAGGGAATTCATAGAATATCTGTAGCAAGCTGTTATTACTTTATGACATCAGGATCCGGACAGTACAGAAAAATAAGGTCTCGAGTGGATAGGATTTGGGAGGAATGGTTGTCACAGGTATATGCAGCACCTGTTACAGGTTCTTTGGGTTGTTCTGTAATAGGCAACTTGGGGAATAATTATTTTGGTTTGAAACAGGATCAGCAGTGTAAGTGGATGTATGGGGACAAGCACAAAATGATTTAATGAAATTACACTGAGATGAAAATTTAATTTCTGTATCACCTTCTTGAATTTGTTTCTCTAGTGTCAGTAACAATCTCACTTTTTCAGGCGAAGCTCTTTTATTCTATGTGATTTTTATCTAGCGTGCATGTTCCGTCCATACAGCAGCAGTGGTACAGTGTGGTGAATTTCCTTCGCAATGTCAAAAGAAATAAATTAAAATGTGAGATGTAGGTACTCAAGGGAGGGGGTTGTTGTGTGTAGTTGTTTGTGTAGCTGTGCAGTACAGGTGTTACCTGCGGTTCTGCAGTATTCCCGCCAGAGCTTTCTGAGAATGATAGAGCTCTCCCAGCCAGAACGCTACTGCATCACCGTGACCTCATTACATCCACACGCATACAATCACACAAACACATACCAGAAAACCTGCACATGCAGTGCCTATAAAAAATATATTTAATAAAATATAAAATATAATAATAAGTACTTTGAAGTAAGTCACCTAGATCATCACTAGCGTAACCAACTGGTTTAAGAACTCACACAATTACTTAAATGGAGTCAGAGGTGTCTTGGTGGAATCCCTCACTAGTCCTTTTTCACGTGGTCACCCAGTGTTTGAGGACAGTCTGCCGTAGGCAGATTTGTGCACGTGCCATATTCCTTCCATTTCTTATGATGGATTTTATTGTGCAGAGATATGCAGGGGTATGCAAGTGGTATGCAAGATTTCCAAGTTATGCTTTTCAAAAAGCACAAGTTAGGTTTGTTGAGTGTTCTTGGGGTGTTCTTTTGTCTTTACTGTATAGTTTTTTTGCCAGGATTCTCCTCCACCAATAACAGATACAGGTGTAATTATACTATGATCTACATTTAACTAAGTGTGTGACTTCTTAAACCAACTGGCTGCACCAGTGTTAGGGGGGTGAATACTTATGTAATCAGTTATTTTAAGTTTTATATTTTTAATAAATGTATATTATTTTATAGAGATCTGTTCACTTTGACACAAAAGAGTTTTTTTTTTTATAAAAGTCAAATTAAATCAATCATGATTCTATATAAAAAAAAAAAAGGTGAAAATGTCCAAGGGGGATGAAGACTTTTTTATAAGAATTGTACATATCTACACTTTCAGACTTTCTCTTATACATAGAACATTTTATACCATAAAGCAAATATTTTGGAATTTCTACATCATGCTTCAAAACAAACTAAAAAAAAGCCACTTCAATTTCAGTGTCTGAAATTGTTTCTGTCATAAACTGCAGGGCATCAAGCCAACCTAGACAAAAGCCATTTGTTGTACATTTCTTCCACGTATAGGTGAATATACGCAACATGTAGTAGATAATGTAATAACACAGTTTGTTAGACACACAGGCATACACGTAGGACAAAAGCGTTTATTCACTCTGTCTGTGACACTGACTGCAGATAAGAGTTCCCACTTGCCTGTGGAAAGGAGGCTATCTCTCTCTGCACCTGATTTATATGCTGCCACTTTCACCACTAGTTGTTTATCCAAGTCTGACGCATTATCACACTGTCCAGCTCAGAATGTATGACCTTTACTGCACTACATGTATGTAAGAGTGCTTATGTCTGTGTGCTTTTCTATATGAAGATGAATGTATTTCAGTGTGCTCACGTACACAGATGTGTATGTGAATATCAGCACTGGAGTTTGTGTGCTTGCGTGTGTGTGTGTGTGTGTGTGTGTGGGATGTCTCGACAGGCTGCAGTGACCCAACGGGGCTTTAATTTGAAATGGGAGCTGACAGGTATAGGAGAAAATGATAGATGTGAGATTATGCGAAAAGATGGAATGGGGAATGAAAGAGCGGTGGCGTAGTCCTAAGCTCCCTTGTCAGTGCTAACCTTTGGTTGGGTTTGGGGCTTCTTTGTTGAAGCCAGTCATTCTGTTTCTGTCCAGCGTCCCTGCAGGATTGAGATGGGACAGAGACATTACATATTGGTGAATAAGTGGATCTGATAAGCCCGTGTAATGCTGTAAGGATGGAGAACATCAACTGTAATGTCTCCATCTCCCCTCAGAAGTCTCACAAACTCAGACTAAGTTTTCTGCCTTGATCGTGACATTTGTCATAAGATCAGAAAAAGCTACGAGGCTGTTTTTTTCTTTTACAGTTGTGTCTAGGTGTGCGTGTGTGTTAGTGTGTGTACACTTTGCCATAGAGAATAAAATCTAATTTTCGTCTGTCGTTTCACTGTCACTCTTCTCCTCCCTCAGGCTACACACTCACTCCCTTTCTCTGTTTATATTTTAGCTATTTTGAATAAATATTTTTTAATCTAATTTAATCCAGTTGACAATAACAGCAGCCACAGTCCTCGCTTTGTCTCTCTGCACGCACACACACACACACACACACACACACAAAGGTGGAACAAGTAGGAGTGGAACAAAACTTGTTGAATGGTTCATTGTTTTGCTTCACAGCATTTGTGTGCTGTATTGTCTCGGTCAAGAGACCACACCTGACAGTCTGTCTTCTACTTCATACCATATGGGAGAAAGTAGAGCCCAGTTATCTCTCTTTTAAACCATTATTTACTTTCAGCAGTAAATTATTTCACCAACTGCAGAATTGCTGTATTTATTTATCTATGTTAATACATTGTGCAACATTACCAACAAATGTATTGCCAATTAAGTTGCTTTTGTGTATTGTATTGTATATGTTTACCATATAATTACAGTAAACATAGACTATGGTCATATTTATTAGCAGTAGTGTCGCTTAAGACTTAATTTTCTAAAGTTTAGTAATCAGATGGAACCTAATGCTACCTAACACAATACCCCTGCAACGTAGCATTGCAGGACTATTGCATTGTGCATTTGTTTTATCTTTCACATATCTGAAAAGGATAAATAAGCTGGAGGAAATCCAGCAGGTTTCCTGCAAAATCCACCCTGCTGGCACAAAATGTAAATAAATTGTAGAGGCTTCCTCTTTTCACAGCAGTGCTCCTGTTTGTTTAAGGGAGTAATGCTCATACCCAAAAATTAATTAAGTCATGATTTATTAATGTTTAATTATCCAAAATGACAGGAATGAATTTAGTTGGCGAGTTATTGCCAAGTACTTGACGTGTTGCTGTGAGGGTGTTTGTCCGTGAAGTGTTCAGCAAGGTAAGAGAAACTAAGTAGGGCTTTGACCCCTCTGTCAGGTGAGGGTGAACCACAATCCCATAGCCAGGCAACCAGGGCACAGATACAAGATGGTGGTCAGCTGAGGAGACAGAAGTCAATAACTGCTTTAAAAGCTCTTCTTTTGGCCTTAAGAGCTTTGCAGTGCTGGATGTAAAAAGCACATAGAATTCAAGGAACCTGCGTGGGCGCACACATGAACACACAATGCACACCTTTTAGTGGATGATTTAGTGACTTTGGAAATGGTCGAGAAACCCACTCAGCTTTTATTGCTTTTCTGTGTTATTTGTTTTTTTCCACATGCTAAGAGTACAGTGACACGAAGGATGGAACACAAAAGTGACATGTAGCATTTCCTGGAGATGTTTCTACTCCTTATTTACACAGAGCTCTAACACTTACTGTTTTGAATGAACCATGGACAGTCATTTTAAGGTGTGCATCTCAAATAAGCACCCCTGAACCAGTCAACATATTTTAGCCGAGTACTATATTAAATATCTCAAACACGTCTTCTGTATAAGGCGAGACACATACCCTCGATTTCTTTTTCTTCTCTTTTCTTTGATTCTCTCACTGCTCACTTAGGAACAGAGTTTTCTGTCTTAATTTAAATGTCTCTCACTCACTCCATCTTTGTTATTGTCTGCTTTTGCCTTCCTCACTCACTCATGCGTTATCTCTCTCCGTTCTTTGGCAGTCTTTTGTCCCTGACGCTTTCTTGATTCTGTCTCTCATGCTCGCTCTCTCTACCCCTCACACTCTCTGTCCTCTCTCCCTCATTTTCTCCCTCTTTTTCTCTCTCATTCAGCCTCTTATCCATGCTGATGGATTTCACTGCAGGGGGTCACTCAGGTCTGCTTTTAAAAAGCAGCGTGAGCGAAATGTGTGTCATTTTTCTCCTTAACTGGATCATTTGTATTTATTTACCCCCCTTGGTACTGACGCCTGCTTTAACTAGAGAGAACATGAGGGCTTTTTAAAGGGATACCGGCACCCGCCCCTTAACCCTATTAACCCCTAAGTGGACCCAAATGATGATAAATAGACAACGTGGTGATTGGGAACTCAATCTGATGGCAGAATAGAGTAATCCATACTGTCTATGGACATGCTGAATGTGTTGTTTTTAGGGACAAAGAAATGGGTTAGACATGAAGTAAGTGGATTTCTGGCAACGTGTATGAAAGCCGACTAAATCAGGCCATAAAATGACTTCTTCCTGTTTGTGGTCAAGTCATTTTTAATGATAACGGGATAGATGATAGCACCATTAGTAGTCATGTGCTCCTGCATCCAAATCCTCCATATTTGTGTGTATGGATGCAAACCCCAGGCATCTGTGATTGTGATTTTCTGTTTTTTTTTCTTCTTTCTTGTAATGTATATCTAATTATGACAGAAGAGCGTACATCTTTCCAGATGTGTCCGGCACTTTGTTCAACTATTGAAGCATGTTCTGTTCTTAACAGAGATCTATGAACGTTATTTAAGTGGACAGCTATGCACTGTTACAGCAGATGGTAGTCATGGTCAATATACGTTGGTTTGAAAGATGGACTAATAGCACTCCTCGCACTGTTGGCATAACACGCACATATTGTATGAAAATCTCAACATCGATCTCAATACGTTCCCCTGCTTGCAGTCAATAAGTTCTTTAAAGTATGAAGCTGTAGCCATAAAGCCTTCAGAATTTGTCCCCTCTGTGGAAATGTGCTGACTGCTGCAGCAGAAGGCTTCAAAGAAGGGATTGTATTAAATGATATAGGGACACCTTGAGGAGGGAGACGGACAGTGAGCAGGTAATCTGTTCTCTTTTATTACATGTTAAATGGGACACATTCACCCTCTCATATCATTTCTGCCCTTCCTCTCAACCTCGTTTTCTGTTCTCTCCTAAAAGAAAACTTTGCAAAGGAAGTGAAAAGAGAGAGCTTTACAAGTTTTCTCTTCTTGTTCTATACCTCTATTACATCTTTTTCTTACCTCTTATATCATTTTCTGTGATTTCTTTCCTCTTGTCTGTCTCATAAACACATCTTAGCTCTCACTGTCTCTGTTTGTCTAATAAAGCATATTTTCTCAATGGAGTGCCTCCCCACTCTCCCTTTGTCCACTGTCTTTATTCTACTCTGTCCTTCCCTCTCTCTGCTGTGTGATTTATGGCGCAGAGCTGTGCAACTGTAATATAGATATCTAAACCAGCCTTGTTCCTCCCTTTCATCCCTGCCTCTGTCAGTGGATCATAGCAATATGGACATGGTTTGTGTGTGTTGGGGGTTGGGTTGGATAAGGTGTTAAGGAGAGACCTTTACTGCTACTGATGGCATGAGGCGAGACCCCTATATGACTGTTTAGATTTACTGTCTCTGGGGTAAAGGGGTGCAGCATTCACATTTTCTCTATCTTTCTGTCTCTTACTCCCACTCATGCACACACACTGGAATAAATAACCTAATGTATCTGGCTAGATGTGTCTGTTTGTTTTAGGTCCCCCTTCCACATGGACTTTTATTAAATATCCCAAGAACCTCTGGGGATTAAGGGAGAAAATAAAGGAGGGAGAAATAAAGGGAAGATATTGGCAGTTAAAAAGCAGAGCAGGGAGTTGGGAGCTTTATTAGTAATGTCTGGTTCTATAACCTGTAGAATAATCTTTTGATTCATGTGTGTAGACACTTAGATTGTACCATTTCTATCAGTGTGAGCATGTATAATGTGAATGGTTAACTGACAAACAAGTGTGTGTGTATTTATCTTAACACTGTTAAAAAAAGGTTTGGGAATGTGTCCCTGTTAATGAAAGCCATGGGTTACATGGGAACTGGATGATTCATAGTTCTTTTTTAACTATATTTATAATTATACCAAATGACTCCCACAGTGGATGGATTTACGGTGTATTCACTTTGCAGTATATAGCTCCTGATACTTTGAACTATTTTGGTATTATTTCAACGAAAGCAACCTAAGGAATCTAATGTTTTGACATGAGCAGTTTTAGCAGATTTCTATGACAAGGCTGAATTTTTGCAATTTCCTGAGATTATAAATAGACTATAAACAAGAAGCTTCTATTTTCAAGTAGAATTAGTAAGCACATTCTAGTATATATGTAAGTATTATATTATTTCCTATGATATATTGTATTTTTTGACTTTTTATTATTGAATGGAAAAAGATGCAAAGTTTCATACATAGAAGGACAAAAAATAAATTTTCTTGTGGTTATGGCTTACAGCCTATTAATGAATGTCTCTGTTATTTGTCATATTTGCATCTGCTCATCCTGCTGCACAGCACTATAGCAGTCATACTGTAGTAAATGACATGAGGGCACCTAATGTAAAACTGAAGAGGAGGGATGGGAGGTTGTAGTCTTTTCCGAACAGCTCTGTGTGGTTGGCAGCAGGAACTTAATGTTAATCTTAATGATAGATGATAGAGGATGCAGCGTGCCGCCACAGAGTGTGCGTGACAGTGTTATTGTCTCTGTGAGAAACTCAACCACTGTCTCAGCCCCTTCCCCACACAAAACATGAGAGCAAGCAAAAATAGAAGTACTACTGTCTAGTTTCTCATCAAGAAATGCTCTTCGTTTATATCCACCTCTCATCCTCTCATCCTCTCTCTCACTCTCACTTCCTCTGTCCTCCTTTCTCTCTCTCTCTCAGAGGCCATTAGTGGTGATAAACACTGTGGTTTGTATCAGCAGGATGCACCTGGCATTAACGCTAACGCTTAAGAAAGTAATTAGTGGGTGTATGTGGCTCCTTTCGTCCCTGTAGATGCCCATAGGCGGTATAATAAATGAGAGCCAGGATCCATAGGATGGCAGCAATTTCTGCTAGCACTGCTGTCATTGTTCAATACCCTGACGCAAAGCGATGGCCTTGTCATGCCTCCGAGCAAATGACGGAATTTATCCCTGATGGGTCCACAAATGCAGAACCTTCTCCACACCCAGCATCATATTGTTCCAGTGTGCTCTCAGAGTGGTAAATGTCAGGGCTTGTTCAAGGCGTAGACCTATCCTGGGATCAACCAACATTTAAAGGAAACTTATCTTCCTTTGCAGGGAGTTAGCTGAGAAAATGATACAGCTCACAGGTCCATACAGTAAATAAGAAGATTACAGCCAGCAGCCGCTTAGTTCAGCATAAAGACTGGATACAGGGGAAACAGTGAGCCTGTAACACCTACTGTACAAAGCTCACTAATTAACATATAACCCAAAAAATAAAGAAAGTGTAAATACAACAATTACCAGTTTTATGGGAGTTTTGTGTCAGACTGTTTCTTGGCATAGATTAGTAATTTCCTGAGATCTCTGCTGACTACCAGGCAGACTTTGGACCATTGCCGGGATAGCTGTTGCTTCCTGTCTTTGTGCTAAGCTAAGCTAACTGGTTGCTGCCTTTAGCATCATATTTACTGTAGAAACGTGATATCAATCTATCATCTAATGTTTAACAAGAAAGTCAGTTAGTGTGTTTCCCTAAATGTCACACTATTCCTTTAAGTGTCTAATTTCAGTTTTTATTCATTGTAGTATTGTTTGTTGCTTTATATACTGTATTTCTTCCCTGTTTGGCCACTAAGCAAAGACAGTGAATGACAATGTGTGTTGATTATTCAAAGTAGTGTTTAAGTTGTTGAACGTGTGGTGAACACCTCTCCTGTTGTGACTGACCTGTATATACAAGGACTAAAGATTTTTCTGGCATCCAAAACAAATATGACCATGTAGTCATGCACCCATCTTCACTGCACTGGGTTCCTGCTGCATTGCACCCTGTGTAATGACCCATGCGATCAGTCCCCTGCTTTGTATCCAGTGGGGGATAATTTCTCACTCCAGGGAGCAAATCAAACATCCAATTCTGACAAAAGGGGCTCTGCTTCACCCCCCAATATTCCTTTGAGATCTTCAGAGTTGCTGACGGGCAAAATCCCTTTCTCTTTCACACACATGCACAGCGTGTTTAGTGGGGCAGATGGAGTGTCCTGAGCACTGGTGTGAACAAAACGATGACACCACCATTAGCATAATAACCCTTACACGCGCATGTGTCGTCATTATAGATTTTTATGGGGTATGTGAAGAGACAGACAAAAGCAGTTAACGTCAGGCAAGGCATCAGTGCTGGTGGTATGTCCCACTGCTTAGATTGGCAAAAGGATGTAATGAAAGCACTGAAGTTTAGCATAGCATCTGTAATTAGAAGTGCTAGAGTCTGGATCACACCAGCTAAAACAGCAACAGTAAAGCTTTAGTGGACCTTAAGGACAGATGTGAATGTTGCTAAGGTAGCCTATAACAAAAGTTCTTAGAATTCATTGTCTACAACACCAGCCTCTTCTTGGATGCTAGAAGATTGACTTTACCATTTAAACCAGTGCAAGGCGATACTCAGTTTGTAAATGGTCAACACTTTCAGGGATCCATTCTGTATTATTGAACGGATTCCTTAGTATCCAGTAGAGTAATCAATACTCTCTTCTGTTAGGCCTTTTATTGGATTTTTAGTGGTAAGACATAGGAGGGGGGACTAATTGATCACGAAAGTGTACTTAGTTTGCAGGTAATTTTAACACAATTATCATCATCACATCATAACAAGCAGAGATTATTGCTCACCTAGATTAAACCTGTGCTCTCGTCTTGTTTCGCTCTGCATTGATTTGCAGAGTTGGCTTCTCTTCCATACAGTCCCATGACACTGATGGATCTCCCGTTTTAGGGGCTGAAGCCATTATTGCGAGCTGTATTTGACACTTCTTATTATCCTTTTTCAAAAACCCCTCTGGCCTCTGCTGGTGTGTTATAATGCATGTATTGGTACAGCGGGATGGGGAGGTTAGATTGACCTTTGACCTTCCACCCTGCAGATACAGTAATGTTGAGTTTTTCTTAAGGTGTTTTGGACTGCAAGGGCAGTAGCAATAGAAAAGCCATGCGTGTACACACATTGTTGACTGCAATATAGCTCAGTGTGCTGTAATAATGCATGAGCTCTCTTCAGATAAAATGACTATGAATATGCTCATTTTCCAAACCAACAATAAGTCCTTATTCCTATTCTTGTCTTTTCGATTTCAGTATCTCATTCTCATTTTGTCATCTCACTGCATTGGCCATCTATATGCACTTTCAGTCCTCTAATTCTGTCTTTTGATTTTCTTTTTTTTCACTCACATATTTATGACTCAGACATTTTTTACACTTTTATCCCCTTTCCTTGTCTCTTTATTCCTCACATTCTTTCGCTGCCCCATCTTCCTGTCCTCTTTAACACCATATTTTTCCCCGTCTTGATGCTATTTCTCTCTCTCTTTTTCACCCCTGCAGGCGGTATGAGGCATATCCTGTGTGCGCAGACCTGCAGGGCCAGATCCTTGCATGCTACAAAGAGAATGTTGGAAAAACCCTTCACTGTTCCAACATAGCAGCCCTTTACCTACAGTGCGTCAACAACGCCAAACAGGTATGTATTTAGTGAACTAAGCTATTCATTTTGTATCATTTTTCAAATCTTGTATAGTATAATTTTACACACAACACTAGCATCTCTTGCATATGAAAGTTATGTATGTTTGTATTGCATGCTTGTTAAGTGAAATGAATGAGCATTTCACCGTGTACACAGAAAATAAATATGTGAAACCTGAACTTGAATCCTTAAAAACCCTCCAAGATAATGCATTTTTCTTCCCTCTTAAGAATGACAAGTATGTGCATACACCGTCATGGACAGATGATATGTAAGTTGTAATGCTTCCAAATCCTGTAGTGTAGCTTTCAGTTTAATCAGTGTGTGTATTACAAAGTGGCTCTATGGATGTTAGCTATAGCATACGTCATTCAGCTTACTGATTTGTATGGTGGCTATAGTAGAACAGCCATTCCCTTTTTAAATGTCTAGATCAATTAATATAATATATACAATATGTACTACACACACATGTATACTAGAATCCATTTACATGTACTGGCTCCTTGCTTTTAGACAGACGAATATGATTTCCACTAGGCTACTGGCGCCTGAATAAAGCTCACTCTAAATAGCCAGTTTAAACCTTACGGCCTATTTCCATAATACCTGCTGACACAGGCGTTCGACCAGCTGTCTCTGTGTGTGTTTTAATGTAATAAGACCAAGGGAGTAGCCGTTGCTACTTTCATTGCCAAGTGCAAATGTTTCTTCACCCTCAGTCTCATGCGGTCACACACTGTATGGTAATAGTAATGTCACCCAGGTTGATATTAACTTGATTCCCCTCCTCTCACTTTGCAATATGTAACATCCATTTGCCCCAAAAAGACTCAATTTACATTCATAGAGCTTTTCTATTAGATTTTTTTACAATTGCATTGTTTTGCCGGAAATGAAGAAAACTGAGTTTTGTGTCTCCCGCTCACTCTTGTGGGTATTAGTATTACATCTAAAAGTCAAATGCAGGCAGATTTTTAAGCTATACATCATGTAAATTGCACAATGTTTTATTCATCATGTGGATTTCTGCGTGTGCGTTTAAGAGAGCTACTTGTAGCCTCGTCAAGATTCAGCAAGGGTATGTTCACAGTCCGGATCCTGTTATGATCTTGTAAGTTGTTTGGAAGCAAGCCTGAGACGATATGGTAATCCGCTTGTGTTTATCACCCTGCAGCAATCACGGCACACTCCTGTTCATCTGTGATTATCTGTATAAGACTTGCTTTTAAAATCATTAGGTGCAAAAGAAACAGTTCTGTGATAAGGCTTTAAAGGAATAATATACAGAATTACACAGCCGAGAAAACTGGGGAAGGAATGAAGGACTGAAATGAGTTGATGCAGCTTGATGATTAGGATGTTTACAAGGCTTTATCAGAGCCGAGCAGGAAGCTGCTCCGAGAAGAAATGTTAAAGGACATGACTTTGACCTCTGAAGGTCAACAGATCCAAGCATACTCTCTATTCCAAATATCTGTCTCATCTTCTTGCTCTCCCTGTCAAAGACACCTGATAGCAAAAAGCAAAGTCTCTCTCCCCTTCTATGTCCTTCCCCTTCAGATTTTAAATTCCACTGAAGACTGTAGCACTGTGGGTCTAGGTAGGTCCAAGAGACTGTCTCACTGAGGATAAAAACGAAACCCTCCCCCAAATCCCAGTTTTACAAAACTGACCCCCCAACAGCATCAGCTGAGACAGAAGAATTGTCAGCAACCTGGCCTTTGTCACTGATAATTAGCACTCTTATCGCCACAGTCAGCGATAACATTTAGACCCACTTTCACTCTCTTTTGTGCCCTCTTTGCCCTTCCGTCATCCCTCCTTTACTCCCTCCATCCACTATCCCTTCATCCGTAGTCACATTTCTAATGCATTCACCACTTAACAGGTTTAGATAGCAAACAGTGAGGAAGAGGCAGTTGAAGGACAGATAAAGTCCCTCTTTCTCTCTGCCTCTCCCTCTATGAATAAGACTTTATCATGGAGGCCAATCTCTCCATCCACTGCTCGTCTCCTCATTCCATATTCTTGCCACATGACCGCCTCTTGCTCCCTATCTTCATTTTTTAGACTGACCCTTCCATCTCCATTTTAGTCTCAAAGGGCCAAGCTAGATTGTGACTGTTTGTGATTTTAGAGGGTGTTCTGTTTGCAAGGATTGAAATGAAGCAGAAAGGAGCAGGCTCGCATAAATGCATAAATCATTTTTATATATCATTTTAATACAGACTGTATTACAATCAATACTGTTCTTATGTGCACTTTAATTATGTAACACAATTTTTCCTGTGCAAAGGGGAATTTGATTGATGTTTCAGGTGTAACATTGTTGAATTGTTAACAACCTTTCCTGTATTTGAGGGATGTATCCATACATTTTTCTTACATATACATATCTTAATATGGATTCCAGTAATAGCAAGCTGAGGGTATTTCCAAATACTCAAATTCTGTGTACAGCACCACACTGTACAGCACTCACTGGAATGATTTCTGTTGAAGGTAACTGAGCCAGGGAGGGTGGAACTTGAAAACACAGTCAGCAGTTGGCTGCGACTCAGTGAATGTAACTGATACTGATAATTTGCACTACAGTAACATTGACATAGAGAAGCTGTTCAATAGGGACAAGTCCTGTCATAGGTGTTAGTGGATCCACTTAAAACTACGCTCCTGAGTTTTCTACAACTTTTAGCATTATGGAGCATTGTTTTTATGAGTGGGTCTCCTGCTTTGTTTGTAGGATGTAGAGTTAAGGATGCACATCCATATATGGGTTTTACACTAATCATTTGATAGACTTCTTGGATACATGCAATTTGGTGAGAATCGCTGAATATAAACATATTTCTCTGTTTTCATGAAACCTCTGCAGGGAACCTTTAATAAGATCAGTATCTGCACACATGTGATTTGGATTAGTGCATTTCTAATATTTTTGCCTCCACTGGAATTCTGTGATGCTGCCGGGTTCCCAGATCTGAGCTGTTGTTACCTTGGTGCTGTAGATAGTGTTATCATAACAAATAGAAATGATGACAGCCAGAACTACAAAAATAAAATCCAAGTTGTAAAAAAAACTGTAAGCATCCCTAAAGTGTTTTCTTCAAAATCTGCAGCTGTTTTTATCGATTATCATTTTACGGTCTGATCAATAAGGTGGAAAATAAACTCCTTTTGAGTGAAATGTTACTTACATGAACTTATTCGATCCACAACACTGTTATCAAGTTGGTCAGTGAGTAAAAATATATTTTTCTTTCCTACTTTCTCAACTTATTCCCCTCCTTGTACCCCTATTTTTTTTCTCCCTTTTCTCATCTTCTCTTATACAGTTTTCATCCAGTGGCATCAACTGCAATTGCCCGTTTCAAATGATTATTGACAGGGAGTGTTGGGGATTTGTGGTTGCACTTATCACTAACATGGAATCCACTGCCCTCGGGTCCTTTCTTTACTTCTTGAACTTACTCCAACCTCTTCCCTTTTATTGTGCTCTCGGGCCTTTCTCTCTCTGCCTCATCTATCCTTTGTGACATAATATCTTTCTCTTCTGTTTGTTTGTCTGTTTTGATTTTTTTAAATTATTTGCTTCTTCGTCCCACTGATGCACTAACCTCTTCTGTTTTTCTCTGCAGAACAAGTTGAGGACCGGAGGTTAAGGAAGAGAAAGGAAGACAGAGGGAGCAATGAAGAGTTTATTGTGTGGGATTACTGATTATCGACCGACTGACAGACCAAACCAGAGTGGAAGAAGAGAGGAATGAGTCAGCACCAAGACACGCACCCTGAAAACCCTGTGGAGAACTGAATTGAACCACACTAGAGGCACCGAACACAGCATCCTAAGCGTGAAATAGACACCCTTTCCTCGATTCTTATCTCCTTCCCGTCCTCCTTTACCCTTTGTCTACCTCTCCTCTGAGAATGGCAGAGAGGCAGTGATGCTGTCCGCCATTTTGACGACACGGCATAGACCAATGGCACCCATGACCCAGTGACCTTGGTTTGTCAGAAAGGACAATAAACCACCTTAGGACAGCCAGCCACCTCTGTCACAAGCCACTTGGACCCATCCCCAGTCACTGTTAACACCTTTACAAATATGAGTCTATATTTGCTAATAAAAGTCAGTCTTGTTTCAATCAGCTCCAAATGCACTTTCCTGTACACATACACATGTATCCTTCTGTTTCTCCTTTGCATCTGTTTGTGTAAGTTTGTGTTAATAATAAAACAATCGTGTTGAGCATTCATCCAACAGCAACACTTGTGACATTGTCTGATCAGAGGTAATAAAAGACGAAACGATGCAGGAACTGTTGTTGAACTTTTCTCCATAAATATTCAGCGGTCTCTTGAGTGTGTGTGTGTCTGTGTGCTTGTGTGTGTTATGTTAATTACAGCAAGCATTGTACATCTTTGGATACGCAGCCCTCATGTCATTACAACATTTTGCCTAATGGAGCGAATGAGCCCAAGTGAGGGGGACTGAAACGCAGGGGAAATATTCGTCCCAGATGTTCTGATTTGTAATCTATATTTCCCTCTGTTTCTCTGTCTGTTTTTCTTTCTTTCTTTATATAGTTCTGTTCTATGAATCCTATTTGTGTTGTAGTAGTTCAGTGAAAAGAGCAGAGATCCCTACATCTTCCCCATCCCCTCATTGCCCCTCTTCTGTCTCATTTATCTACTTCTCTTTGTCTTTCTTCTCCTCCTCTGTCTTTTCTTCTCTTCGTCTCCCAGGCTAATGTTTCCTTGGAGGAGACTGTTTCTCCAGGCTGTCTGCACTCTGCTAGACTCTCTGGGTTGCGTTTAACTAGATAGACAAACGCCGTATACATTTATGTGTGTTTTTGATGGTGTGTATGTGTGGGTGAGGAAGTAATGCAGATATCCCCACGCTTTTATGAAATGCAGTAACTCTGTGTGTTCGGATGTATAACGCCTTCACATTTGAGTATGAGGGACACAGTCTGGGTTTGACGTGGAGGCAAGCAATTGCAGAAGAGACAGTATCTTAATTCAGCATCAGAAGGAGAAAGTGTGTGTGTGGTGGATAGAGCGAACAAGAAAATGAGGGAGAGAGGCAGAGTGTGTGTGTGTGCGTGCAGGCGTGTGATTCATTGTGACTAATCCCCGTCTCTCTGTCAGTCAGCTGTCCTTTTGCTTTTTGACTTCTGGAGTCTCAGAGGGGTTAGGGGTTGACTTCTATTATACATCGGGTTTGTGTGTGTGTGTGTACGTGTGTTAGAGGGGTTTTCCAAAGGTTGGGGATAATGGACATAGGAGTTCATGGCAGGTGTTTCTCCACAGAGCTGCATAAGCCCTATTCCCCCCTCATCTAGCTCCCACTTGTTTTTTCTGCTGTGCACTCTTTGACCCAGTATCTCAGAGGCAACATAAGTGATTTAACAGTGTATTCTGTCTGTGATGAGATTATATCCCCTTTAATATTATTACAGCATGATTATAGAATCATGAGATCTAAACATGGGGCTTATGTTTTCCTCCAGACCTCCACCACAACCCCAACAACCTGTTTAAGTCGTCAGGCTTCTAAGGAAATACTCTTACGGATATATGAAGGGTCACTGGTGCATTATCTTCTAAAGCTACAAAGAAAGATCATTTCACTTTAGTTTTGTGTATTAGGGAAGGACATAATGCAATAATGGAATAATTCAAAATTAATGTAGCTGGAGTTAACATACACGCCTCCTGAAGGCATCGCTAAAATCTTTCATTTATCAGCTAGTAATGAGATTTTAATGTAAAGGAGCATTTTTGGGGTTGCATGTTCATAATACCAAAATGGACTGAACAGACAAAACATACTTTTTTCCGATTTGAGTGTGACTTTTACAAGTGTGACTGATGTGTCCTTGAGCACTGAGCAGCTTGCAATTACTGAAGTGAAGCTGGCACATTGGCACCAGGCAGTGTTCAGGTTGGGTCAAAGTTCTTGAGGGGTCTCAAAGTGGAAAATAACCTTGTGCAAAACAGAAACCTCATTTCAGGATATTTATTCATCAAAACTATGTGATCTGCATGTTATCTTTTATTTGATTTCCATTACACAGTTTTTAAGCATGTTTTCGTTCCAATCAAATGGGGAGATGTTTTCATGTAGTATTTTCTGTGTCTACACTTGTTTGGTAGTTTACTAAAAACATGCAACATACACATTGACATAACACTTCACAATCTTGCTGCTGCAGTACAAAAGCAAACAACAGCATAGTCATAATTTATATATATTTCGATTTGCCTCACTTTTCATGCTTACATTTAAATCTTGACTTTCATTGTTATATCTCTTCAAGGTTGCTAATATCTCAGGAAAAGCTGTTATCATGTTGTCCAAAATGTGACTAAGTGTTCTTCTGATTGTTCTTTCAGTCTGTCAGCTATGCATTGCCCAAGTGATGTACCAGGACATCTACCCAGTATAAAGAACATCTTATTTTCTCTGCCATCCTTATTTTTTTAATGATCTGTGCTCAAGACAATGCAAATTGTTATGACAATTCTGGTTTGGTAGATAAGAGCATGTGTGGAAGACAGAGTGCCAACAGTTGCTGTCAGACATGGATGAGAGGTCTGTCTTGTTATTAATCGCCAATTTAACAAACCTGGAAGACGCCAGGCGAGCATCTTTTCACAGTACAACAAAATACTGAGAAATTGAAGACGTGCAGTGCAGGAAATGTGGGCGAAAGTCGGAGTGTTGCAGCCCATCCCAAGAGAACATCAGTAGTGAAACCACTTCTCTTTAATGGAAGGAGGCGTGTGGTAAAAATTCAGTCAACTAATCTCATTATCAAAATGGCATCCAGGCCAATCTGACTGGCTACAGTGAACTTAAAGGGTTGGTAACGTCATTAATATCTCCTACCTGTGAATTTACTATCCACCACATGAACTTTCATTATGCTTCAACAGTACATAGGACTTTGTGACTTTAATAAATGCATGTGCAAAAAGAGTCACACAACAAAGCAGATGCCAAAAATGATGTGCTTTTATAGTGGCTGTGGTAACTTCCACAATCAGTTTCTCCCTGTGGATGAAAAACAATACTCATTCTTTTAAACCGTCCTTTTGCTAAGTTGAGCGTTTGTAGAAATCAACCCATCTTCAATTTCACTATTTAAAATAACTTAATTATTTTAAATAACTTTTAAATGCAAGCACAACCTACTTTTCTAACCGTATATAATATTTGATGTAATCCCAAAATTTTGTGCAACACCAACAGTAACTGTCTCTCCTGCATCACTTGCTGTTTGACAGGTTTCAATCTCTTGGATCTCTTGGATTAAAGAGCTACTGCAGGTTCTATGATCAAAGCTTTTTAGTTGCTCCTTCCTTCAGGCTCAATACAAAAGGAGAAACTAAACTTTGGAACTCTTTCCCATTGTACTTCCCATTGGATCTATGGATGCTATGGACACCCTTAAAATGTAGTTCAAGACCCATTTGTAAAGTGTTTAGCATTTCATTTTATACTTATATTTCTTTATATTTGTATTTCATGTTTATTGCTTGCTGTGATTTTATTCTTGTCTTTATTATGAAGCACTTTATAATGCTGAGTGCTCTTGAAAGGTAGACATAGGAAAGTTTCCTTCCAAATGTCAATTAAGACTTTGCTCTCTATCTTTTTTAAAGCCTCTGGAAATGGTCAATGTCCTCTGACGCTTATAATTAGTTCATACAGTTTTTTCTCATATTGTATCTTTAATGTATTCCGAGACATTTGACTCTGCATCTTTAACCCTACCAAATGCCATTTTGGCTGTTACTTATATCAGCATGCATATGGCTTTCACTTTTCACCTTTTTAAAGTGGCCATATTATGCTTAATTCAGGATTTATATATTATTCCGGGGCTGCAGTGAAAAAAGATTATATGAGTTTCAAGTTCAAGTGCAAATACATGTTATAATGTCTCTAATGTTTATGCAACAACTCCTCTGGCTTTGAGACTAAAAAAGCTCATTTGAGTTCCTGTGTCTTTAATGCCCCTCTTTCTCCCATCCGACTCTGTTCTGATTGGCCAGTTTGTGGAAGACTTCCTGTGGGCTGAACTATGCCCAATTGGAACAACAACAACTGGGGCATGGAGTGCAGTGAACAAATAAAAACACTGCTTGAAGGCTATTGCTAACTGTAACTGTATTAATAGTTGTTTTATTATTTTGTCTTTGGGGAAAAATAAAGTTAATTTTCCTTCTCAGCCAAAAAAACTCTTTTTGCAAGACATATCGACCTCAGCACATACACTCAAACTAGCTCTAGCCATAAGCAGAGCTGTGGCAGCTAACCTGAGAGGGTGGGTGGGATGGCGTACTTAGTGGGTTTAGGTCATGATATTTTGGTCCAATCTTCTCTACAGAAAAAACACCAGAATGCACTCACGTCTGCAATACAAAAACACAACATCCTCCACAATGATGACAAATCACATTCAATGTAATCACCTCTGAAGGAAAAGGGAAATTTTCTCCATGCTCCCTCTGTGGCTCTTATCCATCTCTCTCTCTCTCCTTTTCCTTTTTTTTTATCTTACTCTTTTTTCTTTTCTTCTTTTTCTTTCTACTCTTCTACATTGCTCTCATCATCAAGGATACCAAAGAATAGCCTGGCAGCCTGAGGGGTGGATCTGTTGGCGGTGATTGGCTCTCCGTGCTTGCCAATGAGGTGTGAAGCGTCTGCCACGCTGCTGTAATTCTTCTCTGAGGGCCACCCTTGCCTCCTTGCACATCCACACACACACGAACATACAAAATACAAGTTAAGCACTTGACAAATGCATTAACCCTAAGTACAACAGAAGACACTATGAAAATGTGGTTATGATAATGACAAAGACATCTCATCCTGTTTGGACTTTACAACACACATACTCACACAAAGAAATGTTCTTGATTGCCAGTGATGCCAGTGGGGCCCACAGATGAGAATAGACCGCCATACACTCCATTCTAGTAATGGGTAGGCAGATGGCAGACTGCTCTATAGCCTCTGCTTAGGCTGATGGCTCTATTCATCAGGCTGCTACACCCTCCCTGTAGTCCTGCACCGGGCTACAATTTATAGAATTCTCTTTGCCTCACATTCCTATCTTCTATTCTCGCCTACTCTTTTTTATTTGTTCTTTTTTGTTTTTGTCTGCACCTCTTCTCCTACTCTCTGAGTCTGTGCTGGTGTCTGCCATGAGAGACTGTTTCATTCTAGCCCAAACTTCTGCAGCTTGGGGAGTGAGTTATTGGCTCAGTGTTACTACCTTCTTGTCTTGTTTTTTTTGTTTGTTTTTGGCATACTGAAGTTTTGGTCATGTGAACACTTGCAGAGCATACTGTATCTGCTTGGTGGCAGAGAAGAGAAAGTCTCATAGGACCGAATCAAACTTTAATGATATTTGAGTAAAACCAGTTTACTGCAGTGCAGTATAACTTGGAATAAGAATAAGAAATTCAACATTATGGGAAGGACACTAATTTGCTTACTTACCAAGACTTAAGGAGGAGATCAATACCACTTTCATATCTGTATTCTAAACATAAAGCTACAGCCAGCAGCTGGTTGGTTTAGCTTGCTTAACATATACACTAGAAGCAGTAATCTTTGTGTGTAAAATGTGACCAGCAGAACTGCAGGACTATTTCCTGGGTGAAAGCCTCCTCAAGTCTGTGCTGGTGACCTACTCCTGAAAAGGAATTAACCTGGCACCTAGTCAAGTTACAATTTGATTTTTGTATAGCATAAAGAAATTATATATAACTTGCAGATTAAGGAGCTTTAAATGTGTTGGTTGATAGATTTAGTTTGAGAGGCTATCATAATTGGCTGCTGGCTACCTGTAAAGGACTACTGGAAAGATGCTGTGTATGAGTGGTATAAATCATTTCATCTAATTCTCAGCAAGACAAACAAATAAGCTTAGTCTATTTGCAAACTGTTTAACTATTTCAAATGATCACTTCTGTTCATTTACATTTCATTTAAGAATTGAAAATGTATCATTGCCTTTTGATCTCTGTAGACAGTATTTGTTTTATGAACAGCATAGCAATTAAAAAGTAACATATTGTATCAATGGAAAAAAGAGCAGCTTGCATAAGTAAGTTTAAATTTGACTCTATTTCACCAAAGCTTAGTTCGACCCTGGAACAGCTTTTTACAGCTTTTTGAAAACAGTTCTTTTATGAATACAACACACACATGTCAGTTCCATGAGCTTCAATTGTGTATAAATGACAAGCTTGCTGCCCTGATGAGGACAAGCTAAAGAGATTTAAAAAAAAACTCCTAGTTAAATAAATAATGGACTAAAGGCAAATGAAAAAGAGAGGAAGATTATGGCAAGGATATAATGGAGCAAATACATGTTGATTTCTATCACAAAAGTTGTGCTGACATCAGTTATGGTGGTGGTGTGATGGATAGATGGATGGTGCGTGTTCTTACTTTATATGAAGGGGAGACAGATAGAGGCAGTGAGTGAGAGGCTGACTTTGACCCTCTAGAGATAAAGTGAGTGAGTAGTAATGAAGCCCTGAGCCGCTGTGCTGAAGGGACAGTAGGACCACCACAGGAGCAGGATGACCTTGAAGACCATAAAGCAGTCAAAGTATTTATTAATTTAAAATTGCACTTGTGACTGTTCACACATCCAACTGGAAAAAATATTTCAGTTACAAAAACTACAATGGTGCAATCCATTTCTACAGTCCTGCAATAAATTTGATGTTAATGAAACTTAAATATTGAAATCTTTGTTGAGGCTGTGGCAGGGATTGGTGATTTCACTTTTGAAAGTGGTGGTTTGTGGTGGTGTGGCACTATAAATACAGTCAATAATTAATGTACATCTTACTTGGTAAGTCAAAGATAATTGCATTGTATGAGTATAAATCACTTCACAAAGAAAACCATAACTGTTCTACCATCCTTGCTGTTGTTTTTACATGAGGAAAACAGCAGACTGCAAAAGTGTGTCTGTTCTGCAGAGTGACAATCCTCATACACCACATTGCAGCAGATATTTGACTTGCTCTTTTCTGGGCTTGTTGAAAGACTTGATTCAAAAACGCAGCTTGGTAATGAGGAAATTCCACAACAAAACAAACTTTGGGTTTGTTTGTCTTTTTGTCATTTTAAAGTAACCGGAGCCAGCATTTGGATTTCCTATAATTTCATACTGTCAGTAAATCATATTTAAATGTGTAAACTTCATATTATGTTCCAACTTTGTTGCTGAATGTTATTGCATAGTATTTATAGTACACTCCTAGTTAGTAATTATGAGATTATTGCATTTATATTTTTGTGTCAATGAAAATATACCTTCATTTTTCAAGTATTTTTCATTATATTCACAATCAGTTACACCCATTATGTTATTGTATCTATAGTTTCACAATGGATTTAACATATGATTTATTACTATACTGAATTTCTGTATCGCTAAAGAAAAATAGATACAGTTTCACCAGTTGAAATGTATTGCTTCATTGTGTATGTTGCCTATTGTGAAACACTACATGATAGTGCTGACCAAATCACCTTATACTAATTTTGTAAAGAAAGTACCTAAATATAATATACAATACTAATACAATAAGTTATGCAGTTATGAACATATGAAGGTGACAGTTAGATACTCCCTACAATACATGTTAGAAAATCATATGCCATAAGCCAGTGGCTTCTAAACCTGTTACATGGCCCTGCATAAGCCTATCCATCCGTGACCTGCAAGAAGCCAGTTTAGACTAATCCTCACAACTGTATAAAATGTTTTCTCACCCTTCATGAGAGGATTTAAATTACTTTACACTTACAGCTTGCACTCTGGCTTGTCTATGATTTGGCCTGCAGTTGGTGCCTGGAGCGTTTCTGATGTTAATTTTGTTCACAAGCCCAAACCAAGGCCCATTTATACATATTGTGCTCACTTTGTCCCTTCTGATAAGAACGGCACATGGACACACTGAAATGTACTGTAGAGTACTGTAGCAGCCCTTATATTGTCATGTGAGATGCTTCAATACATAAAAGTGCAACACAACCACAACAAATGCAGTTGAGGTTAAACAAACATACACACAAACCTGTACACATATTCACATAAACACAAGCATCAAGCACAGAAGGTGAATAGAGAGACACACATAGGTTTTATTTAGAGTATGACTATAGCTTATACACATTGCAATCAGAGGGCTGGAGGGCAAACAGGAGATGCGGCTCATTAAAACACATACATAGACATGCATGCTTTGTGTGTCAGACCTCATTGTCCCCAACACTTGTGTAAGGTGCCTCAAGGCATTTACAACACAGACACACACTCAGACTTGATTATCTCCATTTGATGTCTGTGACTGGGTCCTATTGGGGTGAGTGACATCATAGCTCATAGCTCACACACACACACACACACACACTCACAAACAACTGTATACCACAGGGGACACTAAAACAAAATTAACACTCAATCCAGTTGGGTGACTTGGAGTATTTGGCATTCAAGATGCTGCATTTATTTGTTGTGCATGCTCACGTATGTGTGTCAGTTAGTGTTAGTGTTTGTGTTTTCAAAATGTTTTCTAAATTCCTAGATTCATCTGCTGCATACCCACAATATACACTGGGCTAGAACCACCTGGAACACCATAATGGTACTTTTGTTAAATTAGTATAAAGTCAGTTTTTGATTTAATACTATGAATCCCTTTTATATGAGTCCCTCTGCTACATTTTGGATTTCTTTCATCTGGATTACCTACTCAACAAACAGAAAATAGTAAAGCAATGGAAAGCAAACACAGCAAAGGAAATGCAATTTATTTCTTTGGAACAGGGTTACAGGGTTATGAAATATAGAACTACCTGCGGTACTAACTCATGGATGTGCACCAACCATACACATTGTCATCATTTTGCTTTCTTCAAAGTTTTCTTGTGTAACTCTTCTGCAATATAGTTTTCTGTTTCTGTTTCTGTTATATACAAGCTGATAAAGTTGATTTTTCCCACCAAATACAAAACTCTTGACCTCATCTTTAACACGTCATTCAAAATTCCATTCCATCTCTTTAACTTTGATGGGCTTGCAGTGCTTCTAGTGCTTTGCACTGTTTACATCTATGCTGAAAATTAAACATGACTTGGTTTCCTTTGAAAATTGTATACTTGCTTACAGCTTTTCAAGATAATACAGGGTTGGAGTTTATCCCATCATACTTCTGGTGGGGAAAATGCTGGATGTTGTCACTATTCCATCACAAGCCTGTAAAAGAAAATTCACACTTTTGGACAACCTAGAGTTGTGACCTGAATTTTTTTGGACAGAGAAAAAGAAAAAGAAACTGTGAAGTTATTAATTTCATTCAGATGAGTCTTGGGCCAAGATTTGAACTGTGACCCTTCTTGCTGTGAGGTGACTTTTTCAACCTATTAACATCTGTTAATATGATGCTAAACATGGTCTGAGTTAACTGTACATAGTATTTGGAGGTATAAAACTTTCCTAGAATCCTAGAAAAAGAAAAAGAATCCTAGATGTCCATGGAATTTACAATTTTTTGTGTTTAATTTTGTTAGTTTTTTATTTTATTTATTTTGTTCATCTTGATTTTGACACATTTGTTATTTTTGTTTCAAATTTCAGAAACCAATTACATGTGTTTTTTTCCCCAGTTTTATACCTCTGGCTTTGCCAACAGCCGTGACCATAAGCTATTATCAAAACAGATCCTGTGACAACAATACAGCCCATAATACAGTGACAAGCACCTACATTCAATTTCAACTTCATGTTTATGTTTAGGCAGACGCTTGTGTGTGTCTTGCAAAACATGTGTTTTTTCAACTAAGATGAAGCTGTTGGCATGGAGACCAATCATATCAGTTTCATAATTTAGTCTGCCTTTAGTGAAAAACAGGAACGCTCACACACACACCCTGTCCTCAACAGCTTCCACATCATACCCTGCAGAACTCCTCTTCATTGGAGTGAGTCGTCCTGAGTGTTGAGTAATCAAAAGCCTTTTCATTGGGCAAAGACTGATGGCTTAATTAGGACTGCTAATTTTAATCACACTTAAATATTTATAAGGAGGAGTTCTTTTGTTTAACCTTGACCTTTCTCTGGAGCTCATTAGCATGGTTATTATTGCTGCTGGTGTTTTGCTGTTGCTTTTAAACATGACCACAACACTCACCCTGGGGCCATTATTGATTTTGATGGAGCAGACATGGTGCCGTGTTAACACTTTGTGTGAATGACATTGGCTTATCAGTCTTTGGAGGAGTTTTACCCTGGAGGTGTGTGACTCCTCGTATGCGTTTGTGTGTTTGGGCAGCCAGAAGCAATGATGGGCAATATCTTATCAATGACGGAAGGTTATTGTGTTTAAGTGGCAGTAAAGGTAATAGAAGCAGGTTCGTAAAACTAAAGGATCTTTCCTGGCTTGTGTCTACTCAGCACTTTGACTGGATGGAGTTGTTGTTTGTAACATACACACACACACTCACACAGACACACACAGAAACAGAGAAGACCATCATTTTATGACCTAAATTGTTTCTCTTTCACACTCATACAGAGCCAAAGGCAAAAAGTTTCATTACTATAGTATATACAGTGGATTGCACAGTACCTGTAGCACTTGTGGGTTAATTGTACACACAGAGGATAACAGCTTCTCTTCTTATCCAGAGGTGCCGATACTATCTGTAGCATCAGCTGCAGCACAGATTCAACTCCTTATTACTTTTGTTCAGCATCAACAAATGAATTTGTCTGTTTAAGATACCAGAACCTTATACAAATGACATGTGCTTTGGGGTAATAAACATCTTATGCTCTGAGGAAAAATTATTGTGGTGTGGTGTTTTAATGAAAACCATTAATCATTCATTGTTATTGTCTCAATTTAATATGTTCAGAGTGTGAGCTTCTGCATTAACTATTTTTTCAATTCCACTTAAATTACCCTCCAGCCTCCCCAAACCCAATTTTTATCAGCACCAGATGGGCCAACAAAACACATAACTTGCACACTGGAGGCCACTGTTTGTTTTACATTCTTTCATCCATGACAGTTTCACAACCTTAATAGCATATTTATTATTGTTATTGGTGAAGGAACACCTACCACTGCTGTGCTCATGTGGGTCGTATCAGAGGGTAGGGACAAACGGCAACAAGTACACGGTTATTTGAGCAGGACTGTGAACAAGTTTGATGCACATGTGAGGCTGTCATGATTCTTAAATATTCAGTATGTTTCTAGTTTTGTGCATGTGTGTGTGTACTGTGGTGTGTGTATGAGAAAAAAAGAATTAGCTGTGGAGTAATGCTACCAGATTGAAAGCAGCCACTGTTTTTTCGCACCTCTGTAATCACTAAATGGCATTTGGGAAGTGACCGTAAGCACTTCAAACCGCCTACGTGTTTCACAATCAGACCGATGAATAAAAGATTTGAGTTTTAAGTGCCTGCATTTGGAATTTAAAATAAGTGGGACCGTGGAACAAAGCCCAAAAAGGACCAAACAGAGTTTGTGGCGACTCCTGCCTACCCTCCTCATACTTCATACCACTTGTGGAGGTGGAATAGAAAAGCTGTTGTCGGTGTATTGCTCGTTGTCTCTGTCTTTAAGAGTGAGACAGGAGAGCAGGTGCAAACGTATTTTCAATCTCAAGTTGTCTTTTTCATGTTTTAGTCATTGCTTCAGCAGTCCATGCGAGACTCTTTCATTGCCCCAATCCCACAACCACCCACTCTCGCAGGATTTCCAACCATTATGGTCTGATCCCAAAGAGATTGTTGAGATTTGTAATCTGAAGATATGCAAATGGATTTTCATAGCTGGAAATAATAAATGTTTTAAAAGCAAAAAAGACATGCTGTCTGCGCAAGTTAAACATGAATCAAAACATTTTGGATCTTGATGTATTTCTGATTAAAATGTATGTCTTTTCCCATAGCAACAGATAACAAAAGATGCCAGAATGTCAAATTTCTTAATAACAGGGAAGATGTTATTCTATACAGATCAAGGTATATTAGAGATGGTGGCCTTTAATGTCACTGAGGATTAAACAAATGTTATTATACTGACAACACACCTAGTTTATAAAGAGACTATTAAAGAGAAGAGAAAAACTGCAAGTACAACAAGACACTAAGATGAAAGTAAAACTTTATTTATTGCTGTTTTCAGCTTATGGGAAGCCACTGTATTTACATGCATATTTAAACTTATTTATACTTTGAGCAGACATGTCTGAGTTGGGTCCCGCAAATTGCACCTGTGGATATTTTCTAAGATGATTCCACCATATCTTGAACTCCATATTTAAATTTTTTAGAAATTTTGGACTAATTAATTTGGACTAATTAGTTTCGATATTTGATTTGATTTTAATATAAATAATAATTAAAGAAACAAATTTTCCCACTGGAAGTTTATTTGTGAGAGAGCAGTGTACGTTTTGATGAAGAGCTTCATCTGAGGAAATACTGCACAGATAATATTAATGATCATTAAGTAGAATATATAGGATTTTTTTTAAAAAGGAGTCTTGATGTCAGTGCTTCTAAATGTAGAAACATGAGAGAGGTTGAGAACAAAAGAAACATAAAGAGACAACGTTTTGTTTGTTCATGACTTTTTGACACTGACCTATGTAAGTGAACATTTAAACACACTTACACACAAACAGACTACAAGATGCGGAAGTATTAGGTCGTATTATCTTTGTACTTATTGTTTCACTTTTTTCACCAGCAATTTAGTGTGAATTTGCCACAGCTGGCAGCTGGACAGGTGTTGAGTGGGACAGCTCTTGATCGCTAATAACCACAGCAGGAGAGACACACTCACATACAGACACACACAGACAGACATACACTCATCACAGCAGGTGGCTTCCTGTAACAGTGTCACTTTTCTTGTTTAATGCTCTGGGACTGATGTGATATATTAACAGTTTCTCCTCTGCTTGTCATTTCTTTTTTCTTTTACAGAGTAATAAATTTTTTTTAGCATTTTCTGATAAATAAAAAACCAAAATGAGACACGGGAGTGTAAGGTAGCAGGTACAGAAGGAATGATAGGTTTGATCACAGGCCAGTAGGGGTTCATATGGTTGCAAAAGCAGGTCTCTATTGTCTTTGATTTTGTTCTTTCATTTCTCTTCTACCTTCAACCACTAATCTCTCAGATTTTTCTTCTCTTTTTTTAATCATGTCTCAATAGGCAAACATAACATTTCCTAAAGCAATAGCCACCTGTGGAGGAACATGAAGGTAACAGAGAAGTAGATTCATTACTTCTACATATGAGCAGCAGACCCTGACACTCCTAATATAAGCTGCATGTGTGTGTGTGTGTGTGTGGCTTCAGTTTTTCATGGGGTGAAACACTGAGGAGACCATTTCTGCCTCACTGAAATCCACTGAGAACAAGCTGGAAACTCTGTAGCCAAGGCTGCCATTATAAAGAAATTACAGGCTAGAAAGCTTGTGCAGACTTTTGATATGTGTGTAATGGCATAATTTCCTCTAAGGATTGGGAGATAAGTCCAATATGAACATAATTCTTAGGAATACATCTCCTTTTAGGCTATAATTCAATTCAATTCACCTTTATTTATATAGCGCCAAATAACAACATAAGTCATCTCAAGGCACTTTACAGTGTAAGGTTTAAGACCTTACACATTATATCAGTCCCACTTGAGCAAGCGCTAGGCAACAGTGGAGAGGAAAAACTCCCTTTAACGGAAGAAACCTCCAGCAGAACC
>JAUMHL010000016.1:10129161-10139457 GCA_032362345.1 Sandelia bainsii | reverse complement strand
TATTCTAGATTTTACAGGGAGCCAGTGGAGAGAAGCTAATGTAGGAGAAATATGATCTCTCTTGCTAATTCCAGTCAAAACTCTGGCTGCAGCATTCTGGGTTAACTGGAGCCATTTTAATGCATTATTGGGACATCCTATCAGTAATGAATTACAGTAGTCCAATCTAGAAGTAACAAATGCATGGATTTATTTCTCAGCATCACTTTGAGACAGGATGTTTCTAATTTTAGCAATATTCCTCAGGTGGAAGAAGGACATTCTGGAGATTTCTTTTATGTAGGAAGTAAATGATATATCTTGGTCAAAGATGACTCCAGGATTCCTCACAGTAGTGATAAACAGTTATGGAGACACTACTTAGTACCCCATGAGCTTTTTTAAAATACATTTATTCATATTTTGATTTAGAGGTTAAGTCATTTTAACATCCTCCCTGAAAGGCAAATTTGATTTTTATTGTACATTGCATTGAGTTTTATTGCATATTTAGAGGTTAAGAATATACACTCTGATAAAGGAAGGTTTGCCATTCTGGAAATGACACTTATTTGCTTTCTTGCCTAAAAATAGTTTTTTAGTATTCATATGAAGTTATTAGTACTTTAATGTGCAACCTAAGTATATTCTGTTGTGTTTCTATGCATCAAACTGCATTTGCGCACCCCTGCATTGTCATGTGTGTGTCCTTGCAGCAGATTCAGTGTCTTAGCTGGTGACAGGGAAAGGATTGAAAGAAAAGAGTGTATGGAGCAAAAGAGGGAGAGAATAGGTGAGAGAGATTAGGGATTGATTATCGATCGCTGTGGAGTTGTCAGGAGGCTGAGGAAAGATTGAGGAACACAGCCTATTTTCCTTTTGTTTGTATTGTTTTTTCCTCCATTTTCGTGTTCATTGACTGAATGGGGGATTGGTGGAGAAATAGAGTCTTACAAAAGATTCATGTCATTTCTCCTTCATTTACCCTCTCTTTCACTCTCTCTAGTTGTGTTAAGATCTCATTATCTTTCCTGTGTTTAGAAATACTGAATTAAGCATGAAGGTTAAAAAAGCAACACATGGCAGAAAAGATGATGAAAGAAAAATGGATAGAAAAAGGGAAAAAAACTCATATGCATATGAACAGCATTAACATTATGATTAAATAAATCAAAACAAAGAAAAGACCTTTCCATTTCCAATTCCCAAATCAAACATGGACTCATTAAAACCGTGTTGTCCCCAGCCCTCTTAGAAATCCCTTTCACAAATCCCATTTTGTGGAAGCACACACATTTCACCCTAAGACAGTAACCAAACATAATCATATGGTTCATTTCCATTCAAACAGCACATATTCAAGAGAATTCTTATCAATGATCACAATGTATGTGGTCCACAGATTTCTCTGTCCATCAGCATTTAACAATATGAGCATGCGTGTGTGTTTCTTTTTAGATGCGCGCACATGTCAATAGAAGTCCTAGACTTAATTATTCCATGAAAGAGACAGTGCACGGTAGCGTGCAGTGACTAAATCAACAGCCTCTCTCACACACAAGTCAGCTTTAAACACTGCACAGTCAATAAACCATTTCCTGCTAAGGTTGAGTGTGTGTTCTTGTCTGTGTGTGTGTGTCATTCTGAACAATGGGTGTTCCTATTCTTTGGTTGAATTTGTTCCCTTTCCCGAGGCTTGTCTCCTTGAGCAGTGGGGAACATAAATCTATGTCGGCCTTTGTAAGTTTTGCGCATGTTTGTGTGTCAGTCACAGTGTTTGGGTGTGTGAGAGAATGTGAGCGAGAGATGAAAAACCAGTCTACGTTTTTTGTAACTTGGATTTGAACGTGTGTGTCTATCCTAATCGCTTTCTGTCTCTCTCTCTCTCTCACACACACACACACACACACACACACACATAAAGATGAGCACTGGTTCCTGTGTGCAGACTGCAGTACAGTGTCCCGGTCTTCTTATTCTTTTACGGAAGGACTACACACTTAATGAGTTGTCCTGGGACTTGAGACAAACACAGTACACACATTTTCTACCTCTACCCTTGTGAGGACTTTCAGTGACATAATACATTCCCTAAAGCCTCTTATTTTTCAGATTCTGTTAGTATTTAATTCAATGTATTTATATAGCATCAAATCACAATAGAATCATCTCAAGGCATTTCACATGCTACGGTTAAGACCTTACAGAGTTATAGAAAGAGAAACCCAACAAATGCCCCTTGAGCAAGCACTGGGAAACAGTGGAGAGGAAAAACTCCCTTTAACAGAGGAAACCTCCAGAAGATCCAGGCTCAGGGTGGGCAGTCATCTGCATTGACACCTAATTGTTCATCTCACTCTCAAACTGAATACGCTTTACTGTCATTATTTGCATCAAATATATGCCTCAAATACCTGAACATCTCAAACACCAGACAAATATAAACTTTATAAAAGATATTTCATTAAAAAGCTGAACATTATCAAAGTTGAATATGGTTTGTAACTGAAAACATGTGGACCTAATGCTTTGCTGAGATTAACATAACCCTACAGAAATATAACATATAGACTATAGGAACTTTCTGTGTGTGTGTGTGTGTCTCTTTCTCTCACACACAAAAACACACAAGTGTCTTGATATATGACGTTTCCAGAAGCACGTGACAAACAGCTAAAGGAGCCATATCCTCAGTGTGTGAAACTGCCCCCTAAATGTCACCTTGTGGAAATGCTGCATAGACCCTGCCTGACAAACTCTGCTGTATGCAAACACCCACACAAAAACAGAGAGAGGGAGAGAGAGAGAGAGATAGGTATATGCTTATGTTAATACTATGTACTCTAAGGAATACACAGAAAAGCACAAAAGGCAGCAGGTTCCTACACTTCATCAGTGCTTTATGCATTTTTTTACTTGTGTTTCATCTTGTTTCACAAATAGACAGACACTCACTGAATCATTTGTTTCTACAGTACCTGTCAAACAGACATCGTTGCGAGAGTAATTCAAAACTGCAGTTTCTCACAATCATTTCTTGAATTTAAGGAGTCATTTATATTTATATAATTTATACAGAGTATAAATACTATTCTATGCCTAATATGTAAGTCCTCTAACAGTAACTTCAAGAACATCAACAGACTGTTTCCTTTTCTTTCTGATGTTTATTTCATTTCCTTCTGTTCTTACAGCAAGTTGCTGCCAGAAAAGCATCAGAAATCTGTAGACAGGAATGTACAAACCCGAGCTTTGGCGGTATGTAAATGTGTACAATATGTGTGAGGAAGGGAGTGAGGATGAAAATGGAAGAGATCACTCACACCATCTCTCCTCTTTCAATCAATAACCCTGTGATTCTAATAGACATTGATTGCATCTGAATCCCAGATCCCAAGTCACAAATGTGATTATAAAATGGCCAGTCTTGACACTTTATTGAAAACAATGAGGCTGGAAAGAGAAAAGAGAGGAGGGAGGGAGTGGGAGTGACTGGGCTGGGAAAGATAGATTAATCTTCTGCTTGTCAGCTTGCTGAAGTCTTCTGCTTCATCCACTTCTTCTTTTGCGTGTGTGTGTGTGTTTATGTGTAAGTAAATGTGCACAGTCTTTGCTTGATGTCAGATGTCACGACTGGTGTGTGCACTGTTAAGTGTTGAACTACTGGAAAAAAAAAACATTACTGAAGAGATACAAATATCTCCACCACAGAATGGCTGTACTGTAAAGTCTATCTTATCTCAACTACCCAGTGGTGGACTTTAGAGGGTTGTGGTGGCCCAAATGAAGTCATAGGAAGTCAGTATTTCCTGAGTTACTGCTAATTTTACTGCAAACACTTCTGATATGAGTAGTAGTAGTATCAGAAAACATTAATAATTTACATATACTTAGTCATAGTGTTAGTCACTCACTTAAAATATCTGTCAGTCATTTTGAGAGTGACAGGAATTTTGTTGGTGGGACTGTGAGGTTTGAATTACAAATTGTGCCTTTAAAAAACATCAACCATAGATGTAATTCATCAATAATTCATCTAGTTAGAAAAAAAAACATCCTTCACATAATGGCTAATGGCAACTACTTACTTTGGTTCTAACATTCCTCTGCTCCATGGACATGGAATCAGCTCCAGCAAATGTCTGTGTTGGAATCACTTGTTGTAAGTCTTGTTTAGCATGAATTGGAGGTGAGCTGTTGGATGCTCTCTGTCCACTGGATACAGTGACACAAAATGAACAATCAATCAATCATCAATCAAATAAAAAAATCACAATTTGCAAAAGACACAGAGATTATAGACTGAGCACACTCACAGGTATAACGTACACAATAAAGCTCAGATTGTGTTGCAGTGATGCTATTATAGAATTTGAGAGCTGGTTAAACAGCATTTACACATGTATTTATTCTCAGATTCAGCCCTAATTAGCACTGTGTAGTTTTTTATGTGTGACTGCATGCTCTCCGTACTCTCTGTACACTGATGACTTTTCAATTCAGCACCAAATATTGGTGTGTGCAAGTGTTTATATGTCTTTTTCATGTGTAAATATGTGCCTGAATGTGATTCTAGTTTCACCAGATGCCTGTGACTGAACTGCTGTGCAGTTTGCATGGTTCTAGCAGGTATTTTATCCTTGTTTACCGCACATAATTCTCTCAGCAATGCTATTTTCTAACCACTTATTTGTGACACAACTGTAGACTAAAATATCAGTTTCACCTTTCACTGCTGCACCTCGTCTCAAAAATGGCTTTAAAAATCAAGTTATGGTTTCTTTTCAGCTGTTGGAATTTAAAAGTAATGCAGGGAAAGCTCAGCTTTTATGTCACAGTTTATTCATTTGCTTCTATTCTATACACCAGTGGCTTACACTGCTGTTTGTTCATTCTTGATCAGAGTGGATTTTACCCCCTGGCCACAATACAGACCCAAAAGCTTGTACAGTACATATACAGTATACTATTTTTGTTTGTGTGATTGTTGCTTTTTCTTGCATTTATTTATTTCTTGTCTTCAAAACATCACATGCAATGCAGAATTGGATTATAAAGTATTACTACAACTACAGTACAAAAGATTGATTGAAGGATTATCAAAAGCACAGTAGATGCAGGGTGAATGTGTTAAAAGGGATTTCTTCAGTGACTGTGACTGTGCAAACAACACTGCATCTTAGGCATCAATTGAATTGTTTTTAATAAAGATATTCTCCTGCATATTGTTTGACACACAGGCCTGAATGTGTTGTTTTGATACATTTGCCATGTGCTCTCACTCAGCTTTTGTGTTATTTTTTTTTGTTTCATATACATGCATTTGTATCTTTGGCGCAAAAATATTGTCAAATATAGCAGTATTATTCTAGTGTTTTGTCTGCATGCCAGAGCATTCTCAGCTATTGTTTGCTGACAAAATGGAGCAGTTCCTCTGTCAAAGCCTCCATGCCAAATGAATATGATATAGTCTGCCACTCATTGCTTATGGTAACACATACAGCACTTTATGGCTGAGTGCAATGACACACCGTGTTTATGACATGTATTCATGCATGCATAATAACACCATTTACAGCTCCTCCATCAGACTTGGAAGACTGATCAATTTAAAATGTAAATGTGTTCCCTCCATGTTCAATCAATTAACAGTGAAAATAACATTTGTAGTTAATGTAATGTTTTCCCCTCCTATTCCTCCCTCATCATCTTATTACTATTATATGTCATCATGTATAAGCTGAATTGAGATTAAATGTCATGAATGATGTAAAAGACATGTATTTTCAACTATATTCAGTGAAGGTTTGCTTGACATGAATGCCATTTTTAGCGGTGGAGAAGGTGGGGTGGAGGCCAGAGGATGTAGGGATTGTAGGACGGGAGGATTAAACATTCACCTGCTCCATTCATGTGTCTAATGTAACAAATGTGTGTGGATCTGGGTCTGTGATTTTTTTGTACTATCATTTCCTTTTGAAATGTTCTTGTCTTTGAACATTTAACATGATGTATTCAGACACATGTCAAAATGATTTTAAGTCACACATGTTTGTTTATGGAGACTGTGTTTGCACAGAAGGCTACATATCTTTGCCTTGGATAGATGGTTTTACTGCAGGCCACAGAACCCAAAAATAAATCCAGTACATGCACAAAAACATTCTTGGAAATACTTGTTAGTTAACCAAGAATATCATAACAAGACAAGAGTATCTGAAGACATGGATCTAGAAAACAAAGCTATTATGGATAGAAGATATGACCACACACATGAATTTGGCCAATGGATTCATTCCAAAAGGGAAGTAGAAAGAGGAATAATGATGTGTGTATGTGTGTGTTGTGTGTATTTGATTGCTCATCTGTGAGAAAAAGAAGAGTGCATAGATGAGTGAAATACAAGCACTCTTTCACACTAGACAGTCTGGCTCGGTCCTTATCAGTCTACCTTGCCATGTGAGACAAAGACAAAGATATTATTATCATTTTGCTAGTGGCAAAAATAGCGTGAGGCCATGACACATCATGCCAACAGTTGGTTGTCATGCACCAGTGGGCTATTATTGAGCATGTGCATAGCCTGTAGTTTTAGTGGTTTGTCCGGCCCTGATCACTCTACTTGACCCCTAGTAGCAACTATTTGGTCACTTGAGCTTGCTGAATCTGCAGCAGAGGCAAATGATGAAAGGGAACTCTCTTGACCGCCTGTTCTGTCTGTCAAAATAATGACTTCATTTACATTGCAGTTTCTCATTATTTTCCACCTTCACCACTAGTCTTCTTTTAAGCCCAGTTGATGATATAAGCACAAGCAAAAGTTACAGACATGGTTCCAACATTTTATCACATGTGCACCTTATTGCCCATAAAGTCGGCTTGAAGACATAAAAAGTAATGCAAATCCGTCTTGCATTATTTTTTAAGTCAGGTTTGGCATGGTTGTTGCATTCAGTGATGTTTTTTGTTGTTCGTGGTAACTGAAATGTGGATTTTGTTAGGGGTAGAAAATTGTCGTGGTGGTTTTCCCTGTGGGAAGTGGGCAAAAAATGTGTGGGATTGAAGAGATTGGGCAGCTAAAACATTTGGGAATGATTTGGAAAAGATGTGTTTCAGTTAATAAAAATATGAAGGCTGATTGCAGATCTGTGATGACGAAGATGTAAAGGAATACTGTACCTGGCTGCATGCCTCCTGTGAGCCACACACTATTTTTTTGCTTTTTTTGGTTGTTGTGGGTCTTTGCATGTATATTATGTGTATCTGGTCTCCAGCCCTCTGACCATCTGCAGGGCCAATCCCAATGGAAGAGTTTAATCCTGTGGAGGCAAATAGAGGCACAATGGGAGTGGCTTGTGTGTATCTCCATGGACCTTGGAGCTTGGCTCTTTAAAAAGTAGCTGGCAAAACATTGACTCACCTGGCCCTGGAGCACACAGATATAGGCCTATGGACAGACAGACAGGCAGCTGCTAGCCTGATGGGGAGGCTGATGAAGATGATACATGGATGAATAAACACACACATAACATGATAGAATAAAAACTGAAACACACAAGTGCACACATTTCCACAAAAAGCAGTAAGTCATCAATATGCAAAATAACTAATTATATGACTAAGTGACATATTCACACCCATATATCCACCTCCATGCAACAGACCATACACACACACATACAGAAATGTCACTTTCAATATAATTTACTTTCTGGTAGCTCACGATAGAGACGGAAAATTGAAACCCTATTTACAATCCAAATCAATGGGATATCAGGGTGTCATTCATTGTGTCCCTACAGCACATAAAACTTCATTAGCTCAGCGACACACTAATAGATTTTCTACAAAAATTTGATATCATGGATGAGGCTGACATATCCAGTGTTTCTGTGTGATTTAAACCAGGAAGAAATAAGCCTTTGAGAGAGTGAAGAGAATGGGCAGATGCTTATGAAGACGGACACACTAAATCCGGCATCACCACTGGCAGCTCATAAATATAATCATCTCTGGGATAGAAATGACTTGTAAATTGACCATAAGGCAGCTTTATATACACCCTGTGTATGCGTGCCTTAGCAACCTGCCGCACTGAGGGATACAGTGTAACAAACATGTGATGATGTGGGTCATGCAGTGTGTGTGCATTGTGTGTGTGTTGGGGCTTACAGGGGTAAAGGGGAACACCCCCGGGAACACCGTACCACTGTGGGGTGATCTCCGTATCCCCACAGGCTTAAGATAAACCACTTACAGCTGTGTTTAAAGGGGTTTGCTGAATTAATTCAAAAGGATGCAGGGACACAATGCAGCCTTATGTGTGGACACCCAAGTGCACACATACAGTTTTCACCAAGATGAGGAGAGCTGCTGAAATAACACTGTGCCAGCTGGCAATGGGGTCCACACAAACACAGAGATACACACGTACACCTCCCTGCAACCCATTTGACTGCATTAAAAAGGAGGCTTCATCCAAGCAATTCATATTGCCTCCATAAGTCATCGTCTCATTTGCAAGACAAATGGGGAAGTCGGATTGGTCAGTGCATTTTAATAAAGAGTCAAGCACCGAGTTAGCATCTTTTTCTCCTCTGCAATTGCAACACAGGCTTTCACACAGCAAAGGGGATTCGCTGAACTGAATAAACCAACACTCAAATTTATATTCTAAGACATAATATGTATAAAATATAATAACCCAGCAAGTCCTGTTGCCATTTGTCACTATAGCTCTAATTCAATATATTAAATGTCAGAAATAAATACAAGAATTTACTTTTAATTTGAACTTATAAGCCAACAGGTTTTTAAAATGCCCAGAAAAACTCCTTTTTGACACCCACTTTGAACATTATTACTCCATTATCTTATTTGTCATCGGTAATGGATGTGGTTTGCTGGGGCACTGCTTCACCTCCTAGTTGGCTCAGTAAGTCATTATCATCTTGGAATGTACCAGGTTTAGACACAAAACTATTTAATTAGGTTTAGGCACAAAAAGTACTTGGCTAGGTTTAAAGAAACAAATCTTGCTTCTATCAAGGCATATCTTTTACACTACTGTTGGACCAGATTCAAAAATAGCAAACCCTGTTTAGAGATTGATATTGATATTTCTTTTTGCCTGCAAACAGGCAACAGTAACGCTAAGAAGTCCGAAAGAATTACTAGCACCAGTATTAGTGTATATTGTTTTTATAACAGAGAACAATAGATATTAAAATATTTTGGATATTTTAATGTTATGCCAGTGTGTGTATAAATTATCAATAATATAATGAAATATAAATATAATCAATACATGTTTAACCAAGTATAAAGTACAAACAGATAAGATTTAAGGTTTCGAGACAAACCTTTGTGTCCTTGAACTGAATTAATGCATGTTCATGCAGCACTCAGATAGCATGTCTCACCTATGATGAAAAAAAATAATTATACCGACCCATTATCATTTCGTCCAAGCATGTTTGATCTACAACTGGACCCATGACCTTAACATTAATTTCATAAGGTCATACAAGCTTGACCCTTCTTAGAATTACTATTGTCACTGTAGATTGCAGCAGTATTGATTTGCTGTGCTTTGAAAACTATCTGATATTGAGATACGGACTGCTGATTTGGCTCTTGTATTGTATTGAATAATGAGATGAAGACAATACATTTGTTGATAATTATGCATTTTCATCCAAATGACTCAAAGAGAGTCTGTCAGGAACACTGAAGTATAATAAATGAACACACATCTGACACAGACTAAAATCAATGGGCTGTCTGTCAAACAGATGTTGGTAAATGGAGGCCACACAGCTATTGTTGATTTATTATGTGAATTGGTTTACAAGGGGTCAGACTTTTTCAGAGGTGACATGAGCACTAAAAAGCTTTTTTTTCACATTTATTTGTTTACAAAAGGCAATTTTAGCAATTTTTCTCTATGGAATTTTAAACAGCTATCGGCCTATAACCTCTTCTAGTCCCACCGGTGTGTCCATCCTTACAAACTCACTTTTTCATTCATTTCAGGCATTCATTTCACTAAGAACCCACTGGTCAATATTTTAAATCAGTTCTCTAATACAGGCTACTAAATAAACTTTAGGCATGTATTCACTGTATCTCCATTTGATGTACCACTGAAGCCATTTGTAGTCATCACATCTTTAACAGCGCATTAGAACAAGCAAATGCACCATGTTACTACACAAAGTGTACAAAAAGTTCAGTTACTCTACCAGTCAAAAGTTTGGACACACATAGGAATTACCATGTTTTTCATGAAAAGATACATGTCTTTAGTTGTGTTAC
>JAUMHL010000016.1:10108717-10129061 GCA_032362345.1 Sandelia bainsii | reverse complement strand
GTGAGAGTCACAGGTGGCCTGGGAAGCAAACATACTCCAGTCTGTGTGTTGAAACCTGTCCTGGAGTGTGATGTCAGTCCCCGCTGGCCACACTTTGATGGCCAGCATGACGTTGAAGCAGAAAAAAAAACACAGGTGGGCAAGATTGCCTTCACGTGACGAGAAGATGGCGCTAATTAGTAAGCTACTGTAGCGCTTTACCTCTGTGTTTACAATTAAACTTCACTATTGTTAATTTTAAGAACTTGAGTTGAAAGTACCACCTAAGATGCATTCAAACGGTGAAGTTTACTTATTAGTTAGACAACTGTGGAGAATATTTCAGGTAAAGAAGTTATTTTAAATGTTACTGGTAGTTTTCGGCTTCTTTTTGTAGTTTATTAGCCTTTGCACAGTTACTTCAGCGCCATTTTGGTCATGTTTGGGTGTTACTTGGCAGCTATATGAACCTTTTTTGGACCTTAATAAAAGAGTAGTATGTATTCCATGCCTTTTAGACCTCCTTCCCCACTCGAGAGACCAGTGACTGTCCGACATCCCCGTATTGCCAGAGGAGATATTCTATTTCATTTTTGCCATAAAGTAAGTCCCAATATTTATTATTTTCTTCTCCTTCCTCTTTTTTTATATTTCCATGTAGGCCTACGTGTCTTGGCTGTGGTGTTTGTATAGTTTAATATTTGCATCATGCTGTGGTTTGCAGACTTGTCCCTTTAAAAGAAAAGTACTGTACTGTTGTCATATATGGTCCCAGTGCTCTGCAGAGCCAGCGTTATCACTTTGCCTTGGTTTGTATTTGTCAGTGTCAGGGGCTGTGAAGTTTCTTTGGCCTGTAGGTGGGGCTCTGATGCAGTGTTTCAAAGCCCCTCTGGAAGTGACAGCAGGGAGGGAGGGAGGGTGGGCAAGAAGGAGTGAAAGAGGAACTAAGGAGAGAGAGAGAGAGATTGTTGCAGCCGGCATGGGTGTCTTCCAGAAAGACATGCTTCCACTCTATTCCCCCAGTTAAACCTTTCTTTTTATTACGTTTTTATTTGGTAAGTTGTTTGCATTGAGCACAAAAGCAATTTAGCATTTGAACAGACCATTTGAACTCATTTAGGAAGTTGTGTCATTATGGAAGTAAAAGAAACCTCAACATGGTTCTGTGTTGTGCACAATATTTTGTCCACATTTTGCCTTTACACGAAGACTTATGACCGCTATTAAAATCTAAATGTAACCTTTAACCTTTAAGGTGTTAAACCTGCTCCCCCCATGGTGCTTACCTTATGTCGTTAAAGGCATGATTGCGTAATTAGACTTTAAGAATATTAATTACTTAATCTATGGCTGCTGAAACATATTAAAAGATCATCAAAGAACAAAAATGCAGATTCTAATGCCCTGCAACTATGCAAGTGTCGTAATTATGATGCAGCGTTGCTTAATCTCTGTCTTTAATTGATCCTGAGATTAGATATTCAAATCTGATGATCTGATCATTTCACCCCAGCATTGTAGCGTATTTGTGTAAATTTTAGATTAATTCCCCTTTGGCACCGCCAAATCCTATTCTCACCGGGATGAATGCATTACATAAACCTTTGCCTGGCTGCGGGATCCCACTGCATAAACGTAGTTCAACAAAGCATAAGCTTATTTTTTTTATCTCATATGTTGTGACATGTACTTGTGTTCTTATGTGGGAAAAACACCCGAGAGCGGTGGAAAATTTGAAAAAGAACTTTTAAAATTGTTGTTAAAAGCATTCTGTGCGACTGTTTGGAGATGCATACACTGAAAATCTAAAGCGCAACTGCAATGAACATAGTGGAGTTGTCTCACTTCATCTGTCACTGTGTCGCTGCCTTTTAAGGGAATTTAATCATAAGCGTGATTATGGTAATAAATGGCTTGTTGAGATGGACATTGTTTTGTATAGTTCTCATTAATGCGCATTAAGCCTCTTTAGGGTATTTGCCAGGGACTTAAATGTAACCAAAGCGCAGCCCCCTCCATATCCGCGATGTTACTGCGGGAGATTCAGGATCCTTGGTGAAAACAGTCGCCTTTTGCTACTGGCGAAGCGCCATTTACCCAATACCTCCCGAGCCTCAGGATCCGCTGCGAAGCTTCAAACTCCAAGGCATCGCGCCTCTCTCTCTCTCCGTCTCCGTCCCTTCCGCACTTTCTCTCTCTCTCTCACTCACTCTCTCTCTCTCTCCCTCTCTCTCCCACTCCGCTGCAGCACCCTCAGCACCTCAGTTGAGCAGGAGCACCGCACTGAGTCACATCTATACACGCACACACACTCATACACGCACACACACGCACACAAGCACAGCCTCCTGCGGTATCCCATACGGCGCAGCGGCTTTTCCAACGGCATACCAAGTGCGTCCTCGCCGGGAGATGGGAGGTGCAGCTCCCGGGTCTCAGAGCGCTCAGAGCGGCGTAGTAGAGTCCTGCTGATCGGGGATGCTGCTGGAGTCTGCTGCTATTTATTTTTCCCGTGCAGGAATTGCCTTCGAACTGCACCTCTGTCGGGGATTTAAAGTGGACAAGCCGTTTGATCAGGATATAACACTGTTCTAAGCATTTGTGATTTTTTTTTGGGAGGGGGAAGTAAACGGAGTTGGGGATTGCACTGGACTTGGCTCTTATCCGCAGTGTCGTTGCGGCTGTGAAGTGGTATCTGCATAGATTACAGGTAAGCAAAGAGACTTGTCACAGCGGTATTTCCCACAGATAGGACTGTTTTTACTGTGATTTGGTGCCATTATAGACAGGTTTTGGGTGTAAGGTTGCCACTGCACCATCCAGGTGATGGGAGGCGTGTTGCACCTGCTCTAGCTGCGCTATGCCCGCTCTGCGTACTCCGGAGATAGGGCGGGTTTTATTCCGAACCTGTCCATTTGGATCTTATGACTAACCTCATGGACAATTGCAGAATAATTGAATGCCCTGTTATTTCCTTCAACTTGGGACCATATGACTGGACTATCTCTGTTTGGCGCCTCACTCATGCCCTTCATCCACTGTGAGCTGGAGAGAGCCACATGCTCAAATTGTGCTTGTACCTCTAGCAGCGATAAACTCTGAAGGTTAAAAACTGCAACATTTGTCGGGGACTCCGCAGTGCCTTCGGGGATAAACCCAGTGCGTAGGACTGGCATTGAGCAGCATGTAGACTCCAGGACTGCGGTTGGGGATTCAGTCGTGGATCGGCACTAAAGCATGAAAACTGACAAGACTCTCTGATACTCCGCTACACATGGTTGTGTCAGTTTGTCATGTTAGATATTTTAAAATGTAAAGGTCGATGGGAAATTATTGCGAATTCTGCAGTCATACGGTAAAAGTTATTTAACCCATCTGTAAAGATTTTATTTAGCCCGAAACTATTCAAGCATGGTACTACGAAGAGCCTTTCCAAACGGGTTCGTATCAGGGTATTTACAGTTGCACTGTGCATATTTCCTCGTATTTCTACTTTTTGAACATCTCCGTGTGGACGATATGACTATATTTTTAGAAGTCACAGCTTAGTCGCACATTTATTATTTTAAGAGCAGCTATTTGTGCTCTCTTGTAATTTGTAGGAAAACTCGTGTTGCTTAATGTAAAATGAATCCTGGAACATTTCTCCTCGTGTGGCTTCCAGCATCGCGGGATATGACAGTCTCCGCGCAGAGCTTTTGGACTTGACTGATGTGGCTCAGACAGTGCGCCTCAGGAAGGGCTCCACTTTAGGGATACTCATGAAATGTCTCTACAGGGACTTATGCTCTGTGGTGTTCAGAAGGCATGAAGTTTAATGTAACCTTATCTTGAGTCTGGGAATTATATTACTCTTGGTTTTGCCATAAAATTACTTTAAGGTCATGATGGATGTCATTTAAAGTTAAACTAGTTCTTTTAGCATATTATTGAAATAGACTTTCTAAATTATTTGTGGGATGATTTTGAACAGAAGAGCTAAATATATGTGAATTTTGTATTTGCAGCCATGAATTTATTTTGAATCTCATTAGAGTATCTCTGAGTTAAACAGATCATGCATTCAGTTGCGGTGGTTTGTAAATTGTAAATGCTTTCAGAATACTGAGTGAGATACTGAGCAAATTCTAACAGTTCACTCAAGGCTAGAATTTTATGGCACTGACAAACTGCAGTAAACTAACTTGGAAACTTCATTTACTAAGGTGATTTAGATGTACTTGGATAGTCATGATCGATCACCTTCCTTTTGTTTACCGCAACTTTCTTTGACGAGTCGTGGAGTCACACAGAGTGAGCTAAGAGATGCAGCGATGAGCAATTTTTCCGTCAGTATTTAAAGGATAAGATGGGAAACATGATGCATCTCATTCTGTAAACAGTTTATTACTTTATCAACACGCTGGTTTTTGTCTGTTTGTTCTAGTTGTATACAAGGTTAATCAACAAAGTGTATCATGCGTGTGTGGGTCAGTTCCTGGCATCCATGTCATTTGTGCCCGAAAAGGGATGTTTGTTAGTGATGGAGCCAATTTCTAGACATTTAAACAAAGGGTGTAATAATGCACACTTTTTCTTTTCAAAACACTGTAGTTATTTTTCAGCTGAGAAGTAGGATGTAGGTCTTTGATTTCAAATATGCCTTTTACATATTTTTTCTTTTGCCTCTCTCCATCACTCCCTCCTTTTTACTCTCTCTTGCATCTCATGATCAGAAAGCAGCTGCTCCAGCCTATGCAAAATGCAGCTCTCTACAGCAGTCACACTGAGTATTCTGGGCCCCTCTGCCGGTTTCTCCCTCGCTCTATCCACCTGCACTCTAGACTCAATACATCAATTCAGTATTGTCCTTTTTTTTGTCCCTTTTTGATATTACCCTATGCCTAATATACAGCTATTGTTGTTACTAAAATATCTCACTGGCGCATGAATTATAAATTTTTAGCTATTTTGTACTGATCTCATCTAAAGGCTCACATACAGTATTTGTTTAATGCACACTTAACAAACTGTGGCTGAAGGAGAGAGGCTATATACTGGAAATCCATGAGGGGCAGTATGGCTTCACAGGCTGGTGCAGTGGATAGATTGATCCAATATCCAAGGTTTTCATTGACAACTATTTTTGATTTTGTTCCAGTGGATATGTAGTAAGGACAGAACATTGTGGTAATTTTGGATTTTATGGTTTTTGCACTCTGGGTTTAATAGACAGCTAAAAACAAACATTAGATACTGCTGGTTGCCATTTGGTCTATTCTTTAATGTCTTGTGATAGAAAGGTAAAGAAAAGTAGCTTGTTTTTAGGGCAGAGTAACTTTACTGTAGGCCGACATTTCTCTGCACATCTGTGTCACTGTGACTGTGGTTGGCAGGCAAGCTTGTGTGTTTGCACCTGTTTTTTCAGCGTTAATGTGTGTTTTAGCTCATTTTCAAATGTTTAAATGTGTGCGCTTGTCCCCATAGAGTATGTGTTCTGCTTCTGTCAAGATCTCAAGGAAAAAACATTAAGTTGCTGAGCAATTTGATAATCCTCTCTCATCTGTATCTTCACCAAATTCCAGCTATGTCCTAAACACTTACAGACTGTAAGAGCACTTAACACTGCTCATTTTCTCTCCCTCTCTCTGTGTGCTATCCATCAAGGCCTGCCTAGGAATTGGAACAGCAGCCTTTATCAGCCTGTAAGCACCTCATATTGACACAGTACCCCCTGTCTGTCAGCCAATGTTACGACTACAAGGCTGGAGTTTAGACTTGGGGAGCATGGCCTTGCCAATATTATGGCTTGCTAATAGATAAACTCCTACTCTGACCTCGGTAGACATTCTTTGCATTTTGGGGTGGTGCACTTACAAGTATAAGCTCCATATATAATCTTTACAATATGTTGATGTCAAGTGGGAAAGTGTGAATGAATAAGAATGGGGAATCGTAGAAAGATTATCCTTAGTGATACAAATGCCTAGTAGCAGTGTAGGCAAGACTGAAGCGGAAGTGTGTTTGTGTGTCTGAATGGGTGTGAATGATGCATCTGTGACTGGCCTGGCGAGGCGCTATATGAATACTCTGGTCACAGAGATGTATCATCATGTTAGACTGAATGATGTGTCTGTGGATTGGACCTGAATGGAGCTCTGTGTTTGTTCTCATTCTCTTTCTGTTGCTCTCTTTCTCACTTGATCTCTCTCTCTCTCTCTGACTCATTTACACACACACACACACACACACACACACACACACACACACACACACACACACACACACACACACCCCTCTGGGCTGTGACAGGACTACCAGACACAGGCTAGTGTTCCAATTAGACCCTCCTCCTATCCAATGCCACCAAACACCACAGAGGAGATTGCAAATTCTATTTAATTTCTATGTCACCAACTGTTCTTCCCACCATAATCTGTCTCCCATATTTTAGGACAGTTAGACACATGATTTTTGTAAAATGGCTTGAGGGATAAAAATTGGGATGTATATTTTTTTTCGATGCACTACTCCTTTTTTCTTTTTTAGCTGCCCAGTTAAATGTAGAGGGCATTGAGTTGTTTGGAAAGTGAAAACATTTCTTTATTTAGGCTGAGTTCTTTAACAATTTGCAGTATAACTGGTGTTACATTTTGAATAATAGACATTCAGTTGGAACTGTCATAGGCCTTTACTCGTCACATAAAACCTTTGTCTGTTACCTTGTCTGTGTGGATCTGGCCTCAGAGTAGGCTTTAAACTTGGTGTGGGATGTAAGATTCAAAGACTATCATGTTGTAGCTGACACTTCATTAGAAAGATGGTATCACTGCTTGATGGTTTTCATCCAAATTCCAATATTGGAGGAGGATTCTATGCTGCATTAAGAGAATAATTGCTTACAAGCATATAATTAACCCTTTGGTAATGCACCGTAGAGCTGCACATTGATGTTTGCCACAGCAATGACAGCAGAGATCTGAAGCGAGAATCTCCAAACAATAGATGTTGTGAATTCTGTGGGGAGACATTAATACACGTCACAGAGTCCAATTTAAAAAGAACTTTTGTTATCATCTGAATAGTTTACTCAGCAAATGAATGGCACCAGGAGAGAAGATGCATATATATATATATGCGCGTGTGTCTGTGTGTGTGTGTGTGCATGTGCACACATATCCTGCTGTTCAGAACTTTTTTCATCCTGGCAGCTAGAGGCCTATTAAGCTGTCATGTGCCTTTATAATGGGTCCCAATACATGTACATGCTACTATATCTCAATCGCAACACTTTTATTTTCTCCCTCCAGCCTTCTCTCATGCTTCCTTTCATCTTTTTTCTCAATCCTTCTCTCTTTCTGACTGTTTCTGCCTCCAGCCCTCTCCTCCCATATCTTACTGCCTCACTGTAAGCTGCCAAACACATAACTTTATAATTTTATCTGTGGTTGTGTGTGTGTGGAGCTGGGCAAAGAAATCCTGACTGTGACATTGAAATGACCTATGAGGCCGGATAAAAAGTGTGAAGTACATATGGGATGTTGTTGTTTTAGATGAGAATCTGTGAGATGTGGAAAGGCACCAAAATATCAGTAGGTTTGCCAGACTGCTCATTTTGATAAGACCGTATTTAGCATTTCTCCCAGGTCTCTATGATTCATATGGAGCTGTGAGTCTAATACATAAACAGCTCTCTTTGATGCAGCGGCAGATGACACGCTGTGGCATATTGGCTCTTATGTTTGTGTGTGCCAAGCCGAGCATGACAAGCAGTAAATTAGTTTTGTTTCAGATGCATGAAATGATGAGAAAATTGCAGGCAGTCTTACGGCATTTTTTCCCCCTCTTGCTTGCTCTCATTTGCTCCTGCACTGATGCCTTAAGTCCACGCAAGGATTAGGCCCCTAATTCTGTTTTCATCCTCCCTGTCGCAAAGAAGCATGGGCATGCATGCTTAAATATGTATGCATGCATGCATTCACACATACATATTTTATTAACCATATTAGACAATACCTCATAGATGTCAGTATTGATCATGCAACCTACAACCATGTGAATCATGTGAATTTTTTCATGCCTTGTAATTCCCCCCTTAAGGGCTGTGCTCGAGCAGACACTAACTCAATATTTTCTCCACTCCACAGTTTCAGTAGCAAAGCTATAGCAGAATGACACTGCAGGAAGAAACCATACATTTATTACATATAATATATTGCATACTCATGCAATTGTAATGGATAGTACTTATATTCATTATATAAATATTTTTATTATGGATACTACATGCAACCTTTTTGAGCATTAGGGTTTGCAGTTCTGACCACATGTTGTTGTTTAGGTTAAAATAGCTTTGTTGATATTAAGCTCTTGAGTCTCCACCCTGTTTCTATCCCTACTTTAACCTTGTTGGCTGTTGGAGTAACATTGAAAAACACTGTATTAGAGGAAAATAAAAACTTGTTTCAACTTGAAGAGAGGCTCAGTGCTTGCAATGACAGGTGGTAAAAGAGGTTTAGACTTTTTTTGTTAGCACTCACATCACCAGATGAAATGATAAGAAAACGACACCAGCATTACTTTGAAATGTTTGGTAGATACATGCACAAAGCCTTTATTAGGCTGTTAACAACTTTTACTATGGGAAAGTGATGATCACTGAAGTTGCCAAAATGCTAATTTGCAAAATGACAATTATTATTTATAATAGTTATTATTGGTGTTTGTCCTTACTGAGGTCTGGGGCTGCTATTATTGACGTTTTTTCAAAGCCCTGTAGGAATGGTCCGGTTGAGCAGTGCTGACAGCCATACTCACTCTCTGTTGTACTCTTCATTGTCTTCTCTCTTTCTCTCAGTTCCTAGTTGCTGAGTGTCAGTGCTGTCAGGGGCCATCAGTATGCAGTGTTACAACAGTAATTATTAAACAACGTGCTCAGGAAAGACCCCTGCCACACTATGACTAGAAGGCGGGGGTATGGGGGAAGTAATACTGTAATATCCTCCCTACATCATCCCACCTTCTCCCGTATGTCCCCACCCCCACCCTCCTTCCCTCAGGACATATCATAGTCTAGCAGCATAATGTTGAGGATGTTACATAGAGATTTAACAAGGCTTACGTGGGGTTTTCGTGTTATTCTCTCTGTGTGTTACTCCCTTTTGAGTTTGGGATTTTGCCTTTCTTGAGTTTTTTTTCTTCTGTTGATGGGATTTGGAATGGCTTGTGTCTGTGTGAATGCAGTGATTGACTCTTAGCCAGGGCCCAACTCTTGCCAAAAGCTCGGGAAAAGTTTTTTGTTCTCTTGGAATAAAACATGAATAAATAAAACATGTATTCCGCTTAAGCTTTTGACTGTGATCGCGGACAGGTATTGATTTTTGATTGATGTGATTAAACCAGGAAAGAGTGTGTGCACCAGTACTTGAAAGCTTTGCATTGTTCCCCAGAAAACCTCACTTTCTCTGCTAACTGTCAGTTGCAGTCTGGTAAATTATCAATTTGGTTAATCTGCAGTGCATTTAACCATGATATCATCCCAGCAGCTGTGACTCGTGTCATGCTTTTCCACTTTGCCCCCTGAAGATTGTTAGTACGTCATATGTTTACTGCATCACTGCTTTGCTCAGCATAGAAAGGACCTGTTACATTTTCCTCTGTAGTGACACAAACACTATTCTTAACTGCCAAGTGACACTGAAATAAAAAAAATAGCAGGATGTGCACTAAAGACAATAAATTGAGAGTTCTGACATTTCATGTCAAAGCAACTGGGCTGAGAAGAAAACATTTTTGTCTGCAGAGGGGTGGAAAGCACTGATACTTGTTAACTTGTTAAACAAAAACCCAAAGATAAGTGGCATCTATATGGACACACTTTGGTTGTTGTGAGCTTTTCAGTACAGAGCAAACATCTCCTCTGTCTTCTACTTCCCACACAAAGCATTGCTGTAGACATCAGCACTACTCCAATTCCCAGATGAGGAGGAAAGGTGAGCCAGTTTGTTGTATTGGATCAAGCATCAAGCATTCTTCCTGCTCACAAAAAGGCCATCCTCTCTCTCTGAGTCCACACGTGTTTCTGTGAAGAAAGCATCAGTTCTCAGGGAGGTTTACATCCCTCCTACTTTTTCTTTGTGTCCATTTGATCTACATTGTCATGGCAGTCCTTCCAGCTTTGCTTTAAATGGGTTGTTCTGGGCCCACCGGCAAATCTGGCAACCAGATGTCCATATGTAAGTCAGAGTGTGTAACAGGTTTTTCTCCATGTCTCTGAGAAAAGCAATGTGAAAAGGTAAAGCTTGCAGAAAATCAAAGTCTAAAAATGTCCATGACCAGTTGCAGAGAGACGAAAGCAGGGGAGGAGGAGAAGGGAGGAAGAGAGAGGAGGGGTAGAATGCTGGATAACAATTTGCATCCTCTCGCTTGCCTCTGTGAACGACGGCTGGCTAGAAAGCTTGTCTGATGTGTTTATGCCATAGGCTTTGTGGGATAGAGTAAAAGGGAGAGGGAAAGTTTTGAGGGAGGCAAACAGTGAGGAGGGAGGGAGGGTCCGTGGAATGGCTTTTAATGGAGTGTAAACCTGCCTGAACTCAGTTTACCTTCCTCTCAGGTTGTGAAATGAGTCATAGACAGTACCAGTTGATGTTCAAGGATGTAAAGTTAGACAGAACACTATTCTACTTCATGCCAAACTGTCATTTTCAGTTTTCTGACAGTTTTCTGTCATTTATTAAATGAAATCTCTAATTGTTTTAAGTATTAAGTATACATTTTGTCAATTAGCATTCAATAATGAGCTTTTACAGAGTTACTGCTATTAATAAATATTTTTCTCAGACACACCTACACCCTTATAAAGCCTTAAACTTCACAAATTAATTTAGTCTCTCTGAGCTGCAGTCTTTTTCCTATATGAATGAAAACAGAAATGTCCACATTCGTCTTGTACACATCTCTTGAAATCTACACATTTTGAGAAGTACTTTTACGAAAGCTATTGATCATGAGTGATGGCAAAGTTTACAGTCTAATGATCAGCCAAAGGGAAGTATGTATGTCTTTGTATTGCAAAGTCTGTACATAAGCATGTCTTGCATCAAACAAGTTGAAAAAAAAGTAAGGCTGTGTTTCAGTAGTGTTCAGAATGATAGTAGTGTGCATGTAGTATACATTTTATGACAGTGATGTTGTGCACCCCCTGTGGCTTGTAAGCTTTTTGTGTATGCGTGTAATGTAAGTGGTAAAAAGTGTGAATTGGTCTGTATCTTCTTCTGGAATGACATCAAAGTGGATTCATGCATGTATTAATCATTTTGTCATGAACTTCATCCCAGTCGATCTCTCTTCTATCCTTGTCTCACATGCGTGTCTGTGCCCCAGGACATTACAGTCTAAATGCTGACATTTGGCTTGTGATTCAGATTTATGTTTGAATAGATTTTCATTTTTCTTTCACACAGACATTCCAACAAATTACATTTTTTAAAATAAATAATAATTTGTTTGCAAAAACTGTAATTAACTCCAACAGCACACATTGTTTACATGTTTGTTTTGTGTTAAGAGTGCAATTGCATGTGAATTAAAAACAACCAAAGCATACAATATTTCTGTGATTGTGTACAGACCAAAGGTACAACAATAGGGGATATCCAGATGTATGTTTTTCATGCTTTTTTTTTTAATAAACTACCTGGATGCTTTCATCAGTTCAAGCACTTCCCCTCTATTGACCTGCTAGTTTACACTCTGATTTAGCAGCATTTGAGCCCTGACCCTTTGCTTTGCAGTCAAGCAGAACACGGGTGCAGAAGAAATATGTAGGTGCACATCCACGCTGTGTTAGTGTGTGCACATTACCCTCAACAACACCCCGGTTTCTTCAATGTGTAGGCTGCTAAATGTCAGTGAATGTTTTGTGTATTTAGTTTAAATTCACCTTTATGAACGCAAGCTTGCCTTACATCTGCGACATGAATGTCTCCTCTTGTGCATTTCTTGACTCCTCAATTAAATATTAACATTTTCATAACAAGCCCAAAGGAGACTCTGTACTGTTAATTACTGACAATTATCGCCAATTAGTGCCAATTACTACCTATTATGTCATCATGCCAACATTAGTTTTAGAAGTTTTGATAGATACATATTTTTCTCATTAGACAGTGGAAGAATGGTATAAAAGGGGAGAAATGTTTATATGTGTGCACAGTGGTTATGTCTTTAGAGACAATTGGTATTGATTGCTGACATGTTTAGTTTGGGGCACAACCAAATATCATTTGTTATGGTGATGACTTCAGTTTTATTTCACTCTCTCTGCACTATATGAAATCACTGACTGCTGAGTTTTTCATTTTTACTTTGACCTTTTAAGGAAATGACACATTGACCTGTCCTCTTCTGCTCATTTATTGTCCCAGCTGTTTCTTCTTCTCTCTCTTTGTGTTAGCTCTTTCTCACACAATAGTTACAATATGCTACCATTTGCTAAACGTGTTTAAAAATGGGGTATCTCAGTTCCTGGAAGGGCACTTCTGACACAGCCTTTCAAGCTGCTCATTTTTCAGTTTTGAGACCATTACTGCAGGGCTGCAAGTGCAGACATTCTGTCTTCACTAGTGCGTCCCACATTGTCCGTCAATCCCACATGACCTGTACTTGGGTAATTTACACAGGATGAACATGTGAACAGGATGACATATACTTTTTGTCAAAGAAGAGTCAGATGTTAGGTCATACTTCTCTTTCTAAATGAGCCTGTTACAAAGTTAGGAGCCAAAGTACATGAGAGGTGAGAGACATGGCTGTATATGACCGTGCTTCAATATACCTGATAGACTCTAGCAGTCTGATTGAACTGTCAGTAACTGCATCTGAGTACCATCAACACCAGTGAAGTCAAATACAGTGTTCACTTTCCTTTATTGGACATTGTGTCAAACAATATGTTGATTCAACACAGCAGAAATGTATGCTGTTGTTGCACCCTCCTTAATTTTTAAAGAGATCACCAAGTATAAGTGATCAGATATGCATCATTGGTTAATGTCAGTATAAAAAATGAAAAATGACTTTTTCTTCATAAAGAATTAAACTTTCAACTTGAATATGTTAGCGATATGTCTTGGTTTGTTGATTTAGAGTGTTTACTCAACATATTAGGCAGTTAAATGTGAATTAAAGAAACAAAGGAAATAACAATTTAAAAGGGTACTAGCCAGGCAAGTGACCTCATTCCAGCTGTGCATAGTAAACCAACAGCTGAGATCTTTAAGACTCCTCTTCATCACCACTACGGATTATAAGGGAAAGCGGTAATCCATGCGCTTTGAGCAAACAAAATCAACGACTGCACTGATGAGACTCGCAGATGTGCATAGTGCTCTTCTTTGTATGTGTAATGGAATGGGATAAAATAGGATGGATTAATATGACTGGTTTGTTGAATAGTTTATTCCTTTTTTTTGTTTTATTCAGCTTGGCACACATGCACACACATTTGGTACACACACATCAACTGACATAAACCTCATGTTTTGAGCTCATCTTCACATCTTGCATACCTCACAGACACCAAAAATGGAAAGAAAAACTCACATTCCACAAACAGAATGAGGGATCAGAGAAGAAGCAGCAGTTTTATTATAATCACCACAAAGCCTTCTAAATTATCAAGCTTTCACGTCTGAGAAGTTAATCTTAGAGGTCATGTCTGCTTTAACCTTGTTTAGCAATAGTGAGAGAAGAAGACGGGAAAGCAGTGAATATAGAGATTACTGAAAAAACATGTTTAAAACGAGAAATAGACTCGTATAGATGGATACAAAGAATGAATATAACAAAACTGTGAAAGTGCCTGTGTGGTCAGTATTTGGTGATCAATAGCTTGTTTGTCATTATGAAACATATGAACTGGGGCAGGTCTGATCCTGTTTACAGCAACTCAGCCAGAATACCTGATTTAGCAAAGGGTGAGTTCAGAAGCACTTATTTTGGCACGTAGAGATGTTTTTCCCTCTGGTGCCACACAAGCTGTAACCAGTTGAAAATAAACACCATTGTGACTATGAATGACAGAGTATTGCTGGATTGGTTTTTTTTTTACAGTGATGGTTATTTGTCAAAACTCAGTGATTAATGCGGTGCAATTTAATACAATGATTTTCATGTTTGGAAAATTCATGGTTTGAGAAAAGAGTAGAAAGTCAAGTCTTTCAGAAGATTTTACTGTCAGGAGATGCCAAGTCAATTGCATGTCATGGTGACTGCAGCTGTTCTGAACTTTTGTGAAAGTGAGTTTTGACTGGGTAGTTAAACGATAGAAAAATGTGCTGTGACATACTGTCATGGGCATTTGACAGTTCTGTGGGCTTCTTTGTTCTGTGTGACCATATTTAAATAAAAGCCATACACATTTGTTTTTCATATTTCTGTTTCCATCATTCTGATGTTTTAGATCTGAGGATATTCAAATATTATGGTAATAATTTCCATGTGCTTTCCCTGAAGGTGCTAGTAGTCTTTGGGCTTGTCTCAACTTGGATCACAGATATTCAGCTCTTCTGTAATCTTCCCTTAGGTTCTGTATGTGTGTATGTGTGTGTGTAAATGTGTGCATGGGAAGGTTGCATGTCTGCATCTCATGCTAAAGGACTTTTACCACAAACCTTTTGGCATGTCATAGCAGGAAAAGCGAAGGTGTAATTAATAACACTTGATAATAGCTAAGTTGCATTTGTCTGTTCCACAGCTCTGGTATTGTTAAGGGTGGTTCATTGGCATGTCTTACTGGAACAAATGGTGCAAAGAAATATTATTTTGTTAGATTGTTTGTTACACTTGACTCTCACATTTTGTAATTCCCCAGTTTTCCCTTTTCCCTCAATGCAACTGTTTTGGTTGTGCAGCAGTGTGAAACTTTTTTCACCCTTTTACTTGGCAGCAAGGGCCACCCATTACACATTAACAGCTCCGTAAATGGTGACAAGCCTTGCTGTCTATCTGCGTTTGTGGTTCTTCTGCTGTAGACTCTAATGATTGCCATTTCCACTTCATAGTGATGTTACTTTACCATTACCCCATGTCGCTCTGTATTTCAGGTACTAAAATGCGTAAAAGCGCTAAGGGAGCTTAAGTTCTTACACTGATCATACAACCTCCATCGTCTGCCAGTGTGTCAATAGGCTTCACCATCTCACTCCCATGCCCTCCACTGTACAGTCTTACATAGGTTGTTTATTATGATTGGAGGCCTAAAGTGTGCTGTGTGCAAAATGAAGTCTTATACTGTAATTCCTGATTTATTACCTGCTTCAGCGGCGCTGACATGCTTGGATATTACTGAGTGAGAGAGGCAGGTATAAAGGGAGAGAGAATGAAAAGCTAATGTGAAACATCGCTTTTAAGATGTCACATTTCCTGAAAATCAACTCTTGGCACAACTCAGCAAGCCTGACTGTATGATGATTAAAATCTCAGGGTCACACTATGTCTGCGGTATGTGTGTGGATGCTTGGAAGTGTTTGTTGATTATATTGGTGTATGTGCATTTGCATGGACAGATTTGAGTGTTGAGCAAAGTTGTGTTCGCTATTCTGCAGTTGATTCAAATTGGAGTCCAACAGATAATGGATATCTGAGGCACTTAGCAATAATAGTAATGAAAACATCTGAAATAGTGGCTGATGTTACTGCAGAAAATTAATGTCTAATACTGTATTGTGTATATATCTATGATATGCTAAAATTCGTTGATAATACTGGCCATACTGATGTAAGAGTCAGGCTCAGTTATGATTATTTAGCAGCAGCACAGCAAAATCCTGCCTTGAAGGTAACAGACAGCAAAGCGATTTCTGTGTCTGTAACTAAAACACACAGACCTACGCACACAGAACACACTACACTGACATGTCTTGTTTCAGTGTTTCTTCTGCTGCAGTAAAACATTCAGTCATTCCAGCTTCAAGCAAACTACGACTCATAATTAATTACTGTGTCGAAAGGAAAAGGGGATACTAGAAACCAGAGATGAGACAGAAAAAAGGGTGAGGGAGCAGGATAAGAGAAAGTAGGATAAAGGAAGATGGGGCAGAAATTTCACTCATGAAATAACAGAAGAGCTAAGGGAGAACTGGAAGGAGAAGAGGTACAGGGAAGTAAGAATGGATGGATGGAGAAAGAGAGGGAGGACGTGTTGGGACTTATGATGGTGCCAGTCGGCAGCCGATGGAAGCGAGAGCTGATTTGTCTACACGGCCCTGCATTCCTGTCTGCCTGTTAGCGTGGGGAATAAGGGAATTGGGAGAGAGAGAGGGAAATAGTGAAGGAGAAAGAGCTAGAGGCTTTGAATTTGTTCTATGAAAGCAGCCGTCAGACAGTGCCTAGCAACACCATTTATGAAGGACTTTTGGCTGCATTTATTGTAATTACTATAAAATATCTCTGCCTTTTGATTCCAAACGTGTTTATATGGCACAATATAAACGAGTTTATATGGCCCAACATGGCTACAGCTCCTCATCAGTGTAAGGCCCTTATGTTGATGAGGAGCTCTTCTTTGCAAACATCAAATGTAATATCTGGTTAAATGTAGATTAAAGGAATTTGAAAGCTTTGTTTTTACTTTTTTTAATACCACATTTGAATGTTTAAACTTTTAGAAAGCGCTAATACAAATAAATAATAGAAAGTGAAAGGTGTACCACAGTGGTCATCAGCTTAACCTCTATTTATACTTTTTGTTCTAAACTATGTATTAGTTTAGTATTTTGTATCTTATACAGTTAAATAATAACAATCTTCAATTATAATAATATTCTTAACATAATTAGTCTCATTACAGTGCTTAATGTGCAATCAGGTACAAGTAGAGTGAAGACTCAGCTGCCCTAACTCAATCTAGATCTTCGTTCAGTCACTGCTACAATATGTGGTCTGTGTACAACTCAGAAGCCCCTCCCACTCAGGAAGTCAGAGCCAGTCTAACCCAATCAGTGTAAGGCGCTGATGGCAGGCTTGTGAGCTCTTCAACAGTCCTCCTAATGACATTAGAGCCTCTTGATCTGCACTGATGATAACACACCACATCATCCACACTCCTCATCACCCACTGCACAAAAGCCCAGCCTGTGCCAAGAGTGTGTGTGTGTGCACACGTGTGTTTGAGTGACCTTACTTTGGAACCAAGGACTGCACTCCCGCAAGATCTGTGCCACTCCCATCTTGCAGTGTAGTAACATCACTAGTGACATTGTATTGAAAGACATAAGGCAGGGATGATTATTTTTGTACAGATAACAGTCTGGAAGGGCCCGACTCTGTGTGTTTTATAAAAATTAGTGTGTTTGAATCACATTCTAGTAAGGAGGATTAGGAACTCTCAGATGTGAAAGAGGAAAAGAGAATGAGTGGCAAAAAATGAAAGAAAGTGAGTGAAGAGAGGGGATCGGCAGATGTCAGCTATTTCTCTAAAATCCAAAGGGGTTGTCCAGTTGGATCTTTGCCTAGACCCTGCCTTTGAAATGCTCTGACTCATTCTAGGAGAGTGAAAAAGAGACTGACAGATAGCCAGCAAGCTAGAAAGAAAGCAAGTGAAACAGAAATTGTGTTTCAGCTTGACACACTTCTGGATCAGTTATACTGGATCAATGATTCACTATGTTTGGCTATGATCCTTTCATACAGAAAGACGCATACCATTTCTGAATTTTTTATTTATTTTCAACAATGAAAACTCTGCAACACACATTTGCTTTTTAAAAATTTGTCATTTAAATTAACTGTGGCTTTGCAGAGTCAGTGATATAATCATTGTGTGTGGTGTCTATTGTTTGCTTGTAATTAGTAGTGTCTAAATGAACTGAACTCTGGATAGACTGAAGAAAACATTTCAAGATATGCAGTCTAGTCATAGTTAATAGCAGTTGTTTTGCAGCGCCATCAACTGCAACATTTTTCTGATATAAACTTTTTCTTCAACCGACTGAACATAGTGAGATCATTAAAATTTGAAAACTCAATGCTTGCTTTAAAAGTTAAGCATGATGTATTATTTGCAGCACATTAATGGTTGTTAAAACTAGGTAGATTTCTACATCTGTAGTTCATAAGTTCAGTTTTCATTCATTCAGTTTTCATATCATTCACATGGTATGTATTCAGTTGACAGTGCAATCCTAAGGCTTTCTTTGTAATATCAACAGCTCTGTGGTGGATTAGACCTCCTAACCCTGAGCTAGACAGGGTATCTTGTGACAGTAATCCATGCTGCTAATCCATGTCTTGATGTAAACACCAAGGACAGCCTGCCTTCTCTCTCTATCCTCTCTGTCCTTCTTTTTTCTTTTCTATTGCTGCTTTCCTGAGAGAGATGAGTGTGCCATCTGTTTCGTGTATCAGCAGGGGTTAGCTTAGCCTGATAGGCATGTTGGACCTGATCACTCCATCCTTACTTAAGATTTTGTCTGTTTGGTCATGTTTTTATATGCTTGTGTAAATAAATGGTGCTGTCCTATAGTAATGTACTCTAACATGTGAAACTGAGACAACTAAGCAAGATGTAGTTGCTGTTGCACAATTTGAAGCCAAACAGGTACTGACCTACCTTCTGTGACATGCATGCTCTTAGCTACTGTACAAGCATGTTATTTGAGGGAATGTCTGGAAATTTGTAGTCACATCTGCATACAGTTAAGTGTTACTTTAGGTCCCAAGTAATATACTGTATAATTGGATTTGTGTAAGAGAGTATGTGTTCATGTTCTCAGAATTGCAATAAAGAGTTGGGAATCCTCCCTTGCTCTGTCTCTTGCTAATTCTTTCAGGCAGGCAGACTGTATTGTTTGTGTTGTTGTTTGGGTTCTCTCTTAGCTACAGCTTCTCATGTGCTGCGTGCTTTGGTAGCAAAGACCTGTTCTGTTTTCCCTAGCCACCAACAAGATACAAAAGCCTTGGTTTACTTTGCTCTAGGTTAAATATATTTTTTGACAGTGTTGTAATGGGGGGTCTAGGTGGGGTTGGTGGGCATTCTCCTCCATATGCTTGCAGTGTATGTATTTTATGCAAAAGTGTTGAGTTTGAGCATGTGTCTTGCTGTGTTGTGGCCTGCTGTGTGTGTTTGCGTGTGTGCGTGTGTGTGTGTGTGCATGCACATGCATTTGTTACTGTGATTATGCTGGGTGAGTGCGGAGACACTGTTTTTCTCCAGACCCAGTGTGAGGCTACGATGCAGAGTGACGCTTGTTCCTCTGATCAGTGCCAGAGCTCAGCAGGGTAGGGGCTGCGGGTGGAGGTTTGGAGGATGGGAGGGGGACATCACCACTCCAGTCAGTACATCCACTGATCTGGGACACACATCTCTGTCTGCTTGTTTTGCCTTTCTTCATCTGTCTCTAAGTCACTGTCTCTCTGTCTTTTCTTGCTCTAGTTGTTTTTGCCCTTTTGGTTTCACAGTACCACAGTGTTACACAGACTTTTATACTTAAAATATACGTTTATTCTTATACTAATATATTGTATATACTTGCTTTTCTACTGTTCCTACTATGACTACTACCTCTGCTACAACTCCCACTACCACAGCAGACCCTTTTACTAGCACCACCTTCTGGTACCCCTTCACCTAATGCTGCTGTGGCACAATAGCTGACCCCAATAATCTGACCCAAATAATTCAGGATTCATTATGTCCCAGTATTGTAACTGAAGATCCCACTACAAAAAGTGATGGCTCATGGGAGACATAAGCAACCTACCAGGAAAACCTAATTGTAGACGTTTAGTAGTCTCATAAGAGCAGGTGTATAGCCTTAAGCAATGCTCATGTTGACCTTATAAATACTACAACAGCTGTCCACCATCCTGATCCATGCCAACTGATATAACATCAACTAGAAAGATAGATTGCAGTGCACACAGTGAAAGAGCAGAACTAGACAGAGCTGTGACTGACAACACCATTGCCAGTTTGCCACATCCACAAAGTGATCAAGAAGTGGCTGTAGGTCTCATGAAAACAGAAGAAAAAGTAAAAACAGCCAAGGGTTCATTTACAGAAAAAAATACAGCAGTCACTAACCAAACTGTAAAAGTGAATCTTAAGTAATTTAAATGAACTAACTTGTGTTGCTCAAGCCATAATTACAGTACATCATTTACCCGCTGTTCAAGCAAAAGCTCATTTAACTTCCATTATTAACTTTGCAAAAGTTCTCTAAAACCTTGAGGTTAGCTGATGGTTGAAAGGTAAAGGTACTATTGTCTACTATACACTACTCACAAAAAGTTAAGGATTCTCGGCTTTCGGGTGAAATTTCAGGATGAACCTAAAATGCACTATAAGCTTTACAGGTGAACTTAATGTGACCTTCCCTAAACTTTT
>JAUMHL010000016.1:10082178-10100345 GCA_032362345.1 Sandelia bainsii | reverse complement strand
TTTAGAGAGCCATCACAGACATAGTGTGTGTGTACACACACACACACTGTCTAGAACTACCAAAGAAAGTTGTTTGGAATTGTGATAGGCTTTAGGGATCCTTCATCCATTCCCAACAAGCTAGTGTGATTAGCTCCCTCCATAAAATGTAGTAAAAATTGACATGGATAACACAAGCTGTGAAATTTTTTTAAGTGGTGAGCTGCATGTCACTCTATTGGCTGTTAGTACTACAGGAAATGTAGATGAAAGAGAACATGCTATAAAGGGTGCGACCCTTCTTATCTTGCCCTCTTTCTTGCTCAATGGCTTCTTCTCTCACACTGTCTTCCCTGTTTCCAGCTTTCTTCCGAGTCCTTCAAATGCTATCGTATTTCGAACATGAAGTGTTTTTCTTCCAGTTAGGGAGAGGATGAACAGCATCCTCGCTCATTAGAGTAGGCCAGCTGTATGGACTAACATGAACACACAATTATTTTTTATATGGTTGAAACACATCCAAACCCCATGTGGACAGACCTAACCACATATTGTACACAATCTTTCTGTGCAAGAAAAGATGTATGGTGGCCGTGAGCATTATACCCTCGAACAACATTGCACTACATTGATTTCAATTTTGACTGTTTTATTCAAATCCTATTGTTTTTAGTGTTTAGTGTGGAAATGGGACTCAGCTCTTGTTTCGACTGACTGTCCTGGACACCTAATATCTAGGTGTTTCTCTCACCTGTAACTTGGGGTACAGGTGAGAGTTAATGATGATTTTACAGGAAATTATCCTGTATTAGATTAGTATTGAAGTAATGTCCTACTGTGTTGTAATGAGTTACTGTATTTTCTAGTCGTTGGTGATTATTAGAGAATTAAATATTTGGATTTGTGTAAATGTCTAGTTACCCTTGAGTAGAAAACAGTTAATTCATGGCAGCATGTATGATGTTGAAGGACATGTCCATTTACAAAATATGAGCATAAACATACCTAAAAACACTTTTTCTCATCAGAAATTTGCCGCTTCACAATATCTTTTAGGCTTTCAGTTAGAGTGGGAGAGGTGGAAAGAAGTTGAGAAGAAATGTACAGAGTGGCATAATGGGTGAGAGAGCAGTACAGAGGATAGATGGGAAGAGAGTCAGTGGGGGAAGCTTTCTCTTTCCCCTAAATGGCCATGCTTGGCTGAGCCACATAATGCGTGCTCAACAGTATAAGTCTGCAAAAGGCCTGCATCCATAGATCATTTTGAAGTGGCATGTGACCTATAAAAAACCACTGCGTGTTCCCTCCATGTTTACTGTGTCAGCAGAAAAAAACAGAACAACAAACCAGCAGGATCGCAAAAATTCATTCTCTGCTCTCCTCTCATCCTTGATTCATTGTTAACTGCCTATCCTGCTCTTTTCTCAATCCTCGGTCTCAGTCCTTCTCTTCATGTTGTATTGAAAATTGCTGCCACCATCCCATTTTCTCATTCTCTATGCCCCCTGTCCTTGTTTCTGTTCCTCTCTCCCCTTTATTTCCCCTTACAATGTTTTCCATAAGCATGGAGTTAAATACTGTCTCTCATCCCCCCCCTAACATTCACGAGAAAATTACAAGGTTGCCTGTAAGTCCCTGACAGGCCACGGCCATCCCCTCATCCCTTTTGCTAATGATCATTAATTACATGTCATTAACTAACATGCCACGGTCTATTCTTCTGCATTTGTCATGTGCTATCGACTTCACATTCTGAATTCAGTCCAATTAATTAGATTATTCTACTCTGCCGCCGCTGTTGGAGTCTTTCTCTTGGTCTCTCTCACAGTCCCACAACACACGTGCTCATCCCTCTTTCGTTTTGTCCCTCACTTTAAAGGAAGTCTTCCAATATGACATTCTTTGTGTCCCCCATGCTCATCCCCATGCCCATTTTTAGTATTATTCACTCTCTTCTTTCTTCTGTTTTGTTCTGTGTTTGACCAACCTTTAAACGGTGTTGTCTCTGCACCGGCCTCTCCATCCCTCCTCCTTCCGACTGCTGAACCTAATCAGTTGCTGGCTGTTGCTGCTGATGAGTCAGTCTAGGCCACATCCTCAGGAACGGAAAGGCTAGTGGATTCATTAAGAACATCCAGACTCTCCCCCCTCCCCACTTCACCCCACTCTATCCAGATATCCGCTATCCTGTTTGCTGGCGGACTCACTAATTAAATCTCCATACACGATACCACTTGCTAAAGGTCAGAATCCATCACAATATCATTATTCTGTGATTAAACAAGTGTCTACTGCTTCTTTCACCATACTCTGCTGGATAACCTCTTCCTGAAAACACTGACTGAATTAGGTGCCTTCATTTCTTTTCTGTTGTTTTTTTTTCTTTCTATTCTTTGTCCTTAAACTCTTGTGTGCTGTCTCTTTTTTCCACTATCCAATTCTCTCACTTCTCAGCAAGCAGGACTGTGCAATATATGAAGTCATTTGGCAAAATCCACTGAGTTGCCACTGTATTTCTTTTGGCTACACTCTGCTACATGCAGTCCAATCTAGCTATAGTTATTCCCATAAATCATATGTTTCTGATGTTTATAGTTGCTGTTTTGGAAAAATCTGTATTCAGATATTTTGCACATAAAAAGGTTAAGATACTGTCCTGCATATAAAATCTTATAAAAGAGTAAAATAATCATTATGCAGAAAATATCCACCGTGAGCATATTTTTTTTAATCATTGTTAACAGCAGCATTATTAATGTAGTGTATTAATGTAATGTAACAATTCATCACATTTTGCGAACAGGTCAAGTGTTTTGCCATGAGTAAGTTGCTAAAAAACTAAATAAATTTAGTGTACTACAGCATACTTTGACATTCTTCTCCTTCTCTGCTTTCCACGTCCTGGCTGTTCTTTAGTGATGTTTCAGTTTCATTCCAAAATTGTCATGCTGTTTTGTTATTTCCTGATTTGATTGTTTCCCCTAAACAATAGTTATGCTGTAGCTGCTCAACTAATGGTTGGCAGGTGCGAGCATCCGCAAATGTGAATTTATACAAATATCACAGGCTTATCAAAGCTTGTCTCCTCACATCAAAACCTGCCAACAGGACACACAACTACATCAAGTTTATTTCAAACACATCATGAGACGTTTGTGTACAGTGTTATATACTTGTACACATTCCAGAGTAGGCAGATTTTATTCAATATGAATATGCATTACTAACACTCTCATTCCCTGCTTTCTGATCTATAACTGAAAAGATTGATGGCACATTTTCTCTAAAATGCCATCATTGACAGGCGTTGTGTTCCCATATATATTCTGTCTTCTTCAGTCCTAATCATTGTGACTGGTTTTCGAAACAGTCCCCAGGGTGCCATACAAATGGGAAGTTAAATCAACTTGGTGACAGCTCTTGTACTGTGGGCCAGCAGTTTGCATTGAACTGAATTTCTAGGGTTATCGAGTCAAAAAAATTCTCCAAAAAATGCTCTTTTGGAATGCCCTGTGGATTCCTTAAAACAACAAAGAATGCAGAACTGCACTATTCAGGAAGTGACAATGACTTTTTCTCTTACCAAGACAATGATCTGCACATTTGTCCTCATGAAGAATAATTACTGTTTCAGTTTAGTTTTAGCAGGAATATCACTGCTTGCATCCTAAGACATAAGATGCCTTTCAGTTATTGTAAGAACTAAACATTTTCTTGCAAGTTTTGACATATAGCTAAAGTAATGGATACCCTTTAATAGATGTTTAACTCCAGACTGATGCACTGTTTCTGTAGGAGTCATACAGCCAATGTTTTATATAGTGAAATTTAATGTTGACATTATGTATTACAATGAACACTGCACACCCACTTTGTCGTGACATATTTTTTTGTACTGCCAATCATCCTGGCAGGTCAGTCATTTAGCACAGTAGGGCTGGAGGAAAATACTGAAAGTCTAAATGGGTAATTATACAAAGAGTAACCAGTAGGATATTGTTGTTTCCTTTTACAACTCTAATCTTTCTTTGTAAGGGAATTTTTCTGACAGTCTATAAATCTACAGTAAAACAAGTTAATTATGAACAAATAATGTTGCATGAATGGCTTTTATAATAAAAACAAAGTGCAGACTCAGCATACCGAAAATCATTGAAACTACCACATACAGTATAGTAACTGCAATTAAAATGTTAAATAAAATTCTAATGTCTTTGTGGCTTAATGTGTGTCATTAACTTTGTGAACTGAAAGCCAATAGAACAGCCCTCACAAGAGTTCAAGCCCAGATTAGGCCATACATCGGAGAGCGTTAGAGAGCGAATCTCTTTCAAGATCTCTTTCAGTACCCACTAATCACATTGAGCAACTTTCTCTCTTTTGCGTGTGCCCACTGTCCCCTCTCTTTCTCTACACTCTGTATCTGCTGATCCCGCTGCATGGTCCAGAAGAGAGCTGTCTTTGTGCTGGTGCTGGCGGGCAGACAGAAGCAGAGAGATGGATATGGCTGAGAGTGACCTGATTCTGCCTCAGTGCCTGGCGTCTGTCCAAATATAGAGACTCTGCTCTCATGTCTGTCTGTCTTTAGGGAGGAACCTACGTCCTTCTCTGTTGGTACAGTGCGGGATGCTGGCTGAAATACCTACAGACCTTAACAAGAAACTATCAGAACTTAATAGCTTCAATGCACTTGAGTGGTTAGTCAAGCGGCTTCACTGATTTTGCACAGTTATACAGATATACAACAAATGTATCTGTACCAGTAATAATTTAAGTCATACAGTATATGACGGGGTAGGGCAGTCAGCAGTAGCCCAAGCCTCCCGGTTCACCACAATTCCTGGCCACATGTACCCTGAACCCTTGGCACAGTTAGTAAAGTATGTATGTATGTATGTATTTATTTATTTATTATTATTATATCTGCAGCACACTGGGATGGAGAAGTTTGACTGTTCACTTTTTCATTTAAGCAAAAATAATCAATCAATCAAAGTCTAGGTAACCAGTAACCTCTGAGTTTAACATTATGCATTAATGAGATGAATTGAGAGAAAGGAAGTCAATAAATGTGATATAAACAATGGTAACAGTGTTCTACTAGACAATGTCAAGAGTTACATTCATGTTATTTGGTATTCTGTCTGGGGTTGTCTGTGGCATCAGAACTACAAATGTCATGTTTTGGTGGTGGCGTAATGAAAATGTGTCTGCATCCTGAAAGGCCTGACAGACAAAGTATATTTCATTAGATTGCAGTATGCAGGACAGAGATGGCAGCTCTGATTGGCAACCAAATAATACAGCATGTGTTGGTGGCAAGAGATGAAAACACACATTTTCACAAATTAAAAAAAAAAACTCCTCTTGCACATGCATCACCCCTCCCTTAAGCAGACAGACAGAAACACATAATGTGAAGCATTTATTATTGATGAAAACCACTTTTATCTTTTTGGAAAAGTAATCAGTCTTGGGAGAAATGGTTGCACCTTCATTATCTCTTGAGGAAGCATTCAATTATGGAGGCACCAAATACTACAAAGTACTCAATTTTGCTTCTGATAGACAAGGGTAACCTCTGAACTCTGGGAGGATGAGGCTTTATTATTACTAATATCAATACAGAGAGAATATTTTTTTATGTCACAAAATAAAGGAATATGATCAAATGCATAGAAAACCAGCTTTACTGTTGAGTGCAGAAAACATACAATACATGGGCACTAGGTGAGATCAGCGTTAGCTTGTTAGTCAGAAATGATGAGGAATTTATTAGAGTATAAATCATTGTCTTAAAGTATATTGGCAGGTTAGCAAAAGGGTAACACTTCGAATCTTAGTGATATTTTACAGAATGACCATACTTCTCACCAGGGATTAGTCTAGCAGCGAGCCACCACGCGAAGTGTAGGGCAGGCACTCCTGACAACTCCATATTCTGAAAAGGTCGAGGGGAAAAGGCAGGGAAAGAAATTGGAGTAAAAATTGTCCACTTAGATATGTTTTTGTTGCACACTAATATTCATCTTTGTTGACTCTCTGGCTTGTCAGCCTCATTATTATCTATCATCTCAAGGTAATCCATCTTGTTCTTGTTCCTTTTCATCTTCATCTCAACCATCTAACAATGTGACATGATCTTGACCCAAATTCAGGTCATTTCTATCGATCATACATACCACTTCATATAAACCTATATTATGGCCTAAAGCTCTGGCCTAGACCAGCCATGTTCCATTTGTCTAATGAAAGCAGGCCCCATATTTCCTTTGTGGCTCAGTCTGAGGCTTCTGATGATGATGGCCTTTAGTGAAAGGTTGTGAAGAGACACTTGGTGCTTACAAGATTGATTGAGAGCTCAGGGGGGTACACTTCCAGGAAGAAAAACAGAAAATACAACATAAACTAAAAATCTCTCTGCTCTCCAGAGTGTTCCGCCTCTGACAGGTCAAACCACTAAGCAGCTGTAAATTTGAAATGATCTGATGTTTTTAAGCTAAATGAAAAACAAGGTCTTATAAGTACATGTTCATTTTTTCCTTCTGAAGTTTTTGGTTGCAATTTGGGTATGTTTTGTGAGGCCCAGGTTTTTTGTTTGTTTGTTTTTCGTTTTGCTTGACATGTTTCACTTGTTAAACTTTATTTTCAGTTAACTTTCAGTTTGGTTTATACTTGGCCGACCATTCATATCAGACCATTACTACAACTACATTAAAATCAGTCCATAATAAATTGCTTTTCATCAAGTAGTTTGTGGATTTCTCACACTCCCTCTCAAATAACTGCGAATGGTTTTTGTGCATTTAAAAAAAATGTAAGGGCACTTCCACGACTATTTTTCCCTCACAACAACCCACCACATTGCTAAGCTCTTAATCAAGCAATGCCTTCTTCGCTCCTAGTTAGAACCACTGTTTCAAATCCATCCCTACACACAGAATAATGACCAATCCCCAATGCCATTATTCTCTTATCAAAACTCATAAGTCATGCTGCTAACGATAACTGGTATGAATATCCCCCTGGCTGGATAAAATGCAGACATGTTAAACACAAAATGCACAAAACACACCCATCTACTGTATGTCCATACAGAACCCAGATGACCTCCATCAAGAGTTATATTTCTTATTATTATTCTCAGTTTGTTTTTAATACATATAGATTTATATTTTGACACAGCAGTGATTTGCCTCAGAGCTGTGTGATGGTGCAGCACTTTATTCACTCACTTCACTTTGAATCATTTCACACTGAATATCATGCTGCATTGGAAATTTCTGCAGTTGCTGTGGCATTGGGTGGATGGTGGGGAGTTGTGCCTGACAGAGCAGCCTCTGGCACTATTGCAGAGCTAGAGCCTGACTGCAGTCTACCTCCATCTTCATCTCTCTCATTTGTTTCCACATTTGCCATTTTCTGCATGTGCACCAACAGATGCACACAGTCACACATACAAATGACTAATGTCCTCATTCACATACAAAATGTTTCTTCTCTGCTGACCTCCGTGTCAATACTTTCTGTCCCTATTGGAAATGCACTCCAATACACACTCAGACACAAACCGATTCCTATTTTTTATTAATCTTGAGCTCACTCTGCTGTTTGGGTCAATTGTGAGTTTACCTTGAAATCATGTTCCCTACTGCTAGACACCCCTAACCTTTCTCCTTTATGACCTCTGTGGCATACAGCTATTTTCAAAAAATCACACAAGAATTCAAACCTTTGCCCGGGCAGTGGAGTTCACCATGAATTTGTATTTGGAAGCATATGTAAGATTGTAACATTCATGAGGCAAACTGAATAAAGTTTGTGTTGAACTAATACCTGCTCTTCTCCACTGCAGCTCTTGACCATTGACGATGACTTTTGTGGCCTCGACATGAATGCACCATTGGGTGTGTCTGAAATGGTGCGTGGCAAACCTCTCTTCTCTGATGCTGTTGACAAAATGACATCAGTCATTGCCTACGTCTACAAGAACCATTCGCTGGTCTTCGTGGGCACAAAAAGTGGCCAAGTCAAGAAGGTAAGGAGTACGAATACAACATTGAAGGTAGCAGATGACTAAACTGATAGAGACAGAGATTTGGTTTCTCTGTGTTTAGAATGTGGAGTAAGATCTGGGAATTTGGGACTGCTGGATTGGAGGAAGGATAGTAATAGTGAGGCAGATAGACTTTCAAGCAAATCAGCTGAGTCGGCTGTATTTGTAGGAGGAAGAGGTGTATGTATGCATGAAAGAGAAGGAGAGTGAAAAGACTAAGAGTCTGCTTGTGTGTGTGTGCGTGTGCGTGCACGTGTGTGTGTTCAGAAGCGGGATCAGGAGAGCCCCTGAGGGGGTTTTATTCCTGCAGCCAAGCTGATTTGGTATCTCTCAACATCCTCCTTATCCACTGCACCATATATCACACATACACTTGTATACACCCAATATCAAGAGTATCCACTGTACTTTTCTTTCACTTTGGACTTGAATGAAATCCAGAGCCCTAGGGGCAGATTGCAGCACACATCAGCATGTTGCAGAACTTGCTAGACAGCATAGATCAGCATGTTACCAAATTGATTAGAAAAAGTTTTGTATGTGTTTCCTGAGGCAAATTGAGGGATCAGTAGAGGATAAAATACATCATTCACTAAGTGATTTATGCACCTATGATTTAGTGTTTCAGTGAAAGAGACTATGAGAAACACTTGCTTGGCAGTTTTGTTTGCTAACTTTGTGCACTAAGATAGCATATTGTCACATTTTAGTAATTTTTGGAAACAAAAACCAAAAGCTCTGTTGGCTTCGAAGGGCCTGTGGAAGTGTGTTGGCTAAAGTATTTGTGGATATATCTCACCATAACTGTCTCTCATTTGAAATACATGTCACACTCTTTATGACAGCAAAGCCCTTGGCTAAACAAGATTTGTCCCCTCAGACTTAAACAGCACTGGATAAGCTGGGTTTTGGCATGTTGTGGTTTCCACCTAAGACACCCCTCATGCCCCTGTGCCCTCCTCTGTGCGGCAGTCTTTTTCTGGGCTAATGGGATGATGCACTGCTGCTAGGTGTGATAGAAGGGTGGTAGCTCCTGTGCTTTTACTCACGTATAGCGTAAGAGCCATGACTGAGACGAATTTTTGGGTGGCTAGGCCAGTGAAAGAAAGAAGGATGGAATGAAAGCAGCAGAGATTTGAGTTGGAAAATAACGATTTTACAGACAAACAAATATATTCTTGAAATCCCTGTCTTAAAGAGAGAGAGATAAGGATTTGCATGTAAACAGATGAAGTGAGAGAGATAATAGAGGAAAAAGTTGAACAAAGTCACTGAATATTTTTTTAACCAGCCAGCAGCGCAGATTTGTACACGGTTTGTTGTTGATGTTTACTGGACCCTGCCTTGTTTGTTCATGCTGCTGTTGTTTCTCGCAGCAGAAGAGTGGTGCAGGCATCAGTTCTCCATTTTGTAAGACAATAATCAACACATAGACAGATGTTTCAAACAGGGACTATGTAATCATATTTAATGCCTGCTGCTCATCTGTGGGGATGAGGGTGAGTTGTTAAGGGGAAGTTTTGTAGCTTTGAGTGTTAAAAGCATTACAAGCTGTTTACAGGGTTTTCTGAGTATTGCTTTGCTTCAGGATGTCAGAAACAAATTCTGTACATGGTTATCTTTGTGTTTTTCTTATTATTTACTTTTAATCTGTCCAGACATCCATCTGAAAACTACATATTGGCACTTGAGAGAGTCATGTCTGCACAATTTTGGCATTATTCTTATTCAAACCCATTCATGAATGAAAGTCAGAGTGTGAACATATGGTATGTCAAGGCAAAGAAACCCAACAGACACACGCCATCTTTGACAAAAGGTGATCGATATCTTGGGTAAAAGCAGACAAAAGCAGACAGCAGACACACACAGCCCCAGTATAACCACATCTTCCCCTCCCATGTACATACTTCCCCACCCCTGTCGTTAACTGTATACCATTAGATGACATCACAGGCAATAAAAAACAACAAGACAATAAAAGGTCTGAGCCACCTCCTTCATTGGTGACTTTATAACCCCTCAGCTAATGGATGTTGATTTATATATACTCCTCCACCTTACTTGTTCCATCCCTCAACCCCCTCCTCCTCTTTTTATCTCAGATCGTCTCTCACACACTGTGTGATGCTTTCTGCTTATTCAGTGTTATTTATGATCTTGTGACAAGCATGTCACCCTGAATAAATATAAGCATTACAGTAAAAGACACAGGATGGACTTTAATGCTGTGTTGTTTGGCTGAGCTAAACGTTAGTATTTACAGGCTTGTGTTTATGACATCATGAAGTTGAGCTGGACAGGGAGCTGAGTGAATAAAATCCAGTTTGCTTGTGAAATAGCTTCATGTAATGGGGGTTAGAGTAAAATTTGGCTATTTTAATGTGAGGCCTGTATATCAGAGTGCAGACATTCTATATGATGAGGACAGACATTAACATAATAGATTATGTTGCCCTAAAACCTATACTTAAATAACATGATTGCATACTTAACCTCACCCTTTACCGTAACTTCAACCTAAACTGGAGATCAGTTGAAGACATAAACATGAATTTACTACTGTTGAGTATGTTTATGTAATGTAGGCCCATGAAGAAAAGAGATGAACAGGATTCCCTGAAGCTGAAACCTCCAACAATGTTATTGTTAACCTTAACACAAAGACCAAGTCTTTACTCTCAAGCGGTCCTTTAAAGAAATAACAAAGTTTGTAGTACAGGACCACACACACACATTGAAACACGCATACAAACCAACCCTTGCCTCAGATGTCTCTGATGCTGAGTGACTGTGCTGTATAAAGACTGTATTGACACAGTCTAAGCTGAATTTCATAACACGTTCCTGTCAAAAACAGGCAGTGCTGTCGAATCAGTAGAATTCTGTACATGCCCACAGCTACAGTCATGCCTGGCCTTTACAGTCTCACACAGGGATTAAAACTCTCACGTCTCACAGGGCTTATATGATTTGAACACCTTCGTGCTTTTTTCGTACTCTTTTTATTTCCACCTCATTTTTGTCTCTCTTGAAATGATAGAATGTGTCTTCCTCTGTACTCTTCACCACACTCCACCTCTTTCTCTTCCTATTTCTTTCCTTCTTCTCTCTTTCTCCACCTCTGTTTGCCCTCCCTTCATAATTTCCCTCCCTCCCTCAGTTTATCTATCCATGGCTGAGTGACGTTGCTGTGAGAGCTCTTTGATGGCTGCCTCCTACTATTGATAGTGAATGGACCATATGACTTCTGTCTGCCAGTCTGTCAGTCAGCTTGTGTGTGTGTGTGTTGCTCTGTGGCTTAAGGAGTAGATGGAGATAGGATGGAGATAAAAGGCTGTGTCTGGGTAAGGTTTAAACCTATTTACTGCAGGTCAGTGCACAGCAGCAGGTCAAGGGGAAAACCTTAACCCCCTGCAGACTTGGGTTTAGTTTATGGTCATCTGGTCCTACTACACATTAGCATGAGAAGTACACGTCTGTGTGGACACGTGTGAGATGCGCCCGCATGCATCAGTGAGCACTTACACCCACACCAGACCCTGTACATACTTCTGGACAAAGACTGGCCAGGTATTTCCATGGGGCCAAAGGTGGACTAGTCGACGAGAAGGAGGTGTGGAGGCAAGAAGTGGCAAGAAAAAAGAGGGAAGTGATGAGATTGAGGGCCACATGCTGAGGTGCTAATGCATCTCCCCTCTGTCCGTCCCAATAGGGGAGCATTGGCGCTCAATACAATGAGCAGCTAACCTTGAACTTGACAGTGGCACACGAATGAGCATGGCATGGCATGCAAAGGTAGTGAGGTAGTGAGGTGAGCAGAGGATAAAAGTGTGTCTCTCAGTCCTAAGTATTACCAATTTCTAGAAAGCATTGCCAAAGGTAGCATTTGAAAGTATTAGACAGTAGACAATGCATGTTTCCTGGAGGGAAAAAAATGAAAGTGGGAAAAACATGATTTGTTAGTGTTTGCTAAAGGCAGTGAACAGTGTATTGGGTTGTGGCAATTTGTTCACCTGTTAACCACTGATACTCATTTCTTTTTTTCAATCTGTCCAAGTCAGACAAGGGGAAGACAAAGCAAATACACAAGGATTTGGTTGGCAAGGAAACTTGAGTTTGCAAAGCTATAGGTTCTTGAGGGAGGGAACGGGGGAACCTTAGTATTGTATAGTAGAGTAGTGCAGAGCTAGAGAGAGAGAGAGATGTCACTTAAGGTTGTCAGGGGAGATGGCATGAGAGAGAAATGGGTCAATTCCAACTCTTAATGGTTAATGCTTGTTGTTGGGAAGGGAAAGGTCAAACCCTCACTTTTGGCTCAAAGTCTGTCAATTTCCCCCTTTCATACTTTCATATGACCACTCTTTTGACAGTCTCATTACCATCTTTCCAGCTACAGTAATCTTTCTTTTCACTACCTGCCTGTCCTCCTCCTCACAAGCTTCCTATTTATCTTTCATTTAATTTTTCCACTCATTTGTTTTCCTCTGCAGTGTAACTCTTCACATTAACTGCCTCTCCCATGCCTTCTATGCACGCCCCAGCCCTTCAATTTCCACTGAAGATATAAATTTATTCTTCTTATCTGTGTAAGAGTTATAAAAGATTATGGCTGAAGATATCAGTTTATTCTTGTTAGCAATATTATAAAAAGGAGATGCAGATAATAGATGATTTCACTCCATTACACCAATTAAATGTATTTTCATATAAAGCATTTCTAGGAAAAGTGGTGATTTAAAGCTAGAACTGAAAGATTATTGCGACTATTTGACCAACTCTGCAAGCAAAAGCTTTTCTTCTGCATCCTTTTGCTGAGGATATTTGAGAATTTTGATTCCTACCTGCCACTCAAAAACTTCGTAGTGTTAACAACCTGGCTAAAAAGTCAACTGGATTTATAAGTTCACTCAGCAACTTTTTCAATCTAGCAGGCTCATCGGGAAATAAGGGTTCAGATTGCAGGGCCATATTGATTTTAATATTTGTCCAATATTTTTTTATTTTACATGTGTTACAATTAACACTGCATTTCTGAGGCACTTCCTGAGCAGGGGCTGTTCTGCTAACTGACATCCTCGTCAGCACAATAGATTATGAGTGGATAAATTTACTCGTGCGTGTGGGTGTGAGAGCATTTGCTTGAGATATTTATTGCTCTGGACCAATTCCATATGTTTTGTGGGTTGATTGTGTCCTTGTTTTGCATGTGTGTGTGCCATTGTCTGTGTGTGTCTGTGTGATGTGTTGGTTAGCCCCAGAAGCATAGTATTGAAATGGGCTGAGCTGAGCTGTGGTCAGTGGAGCAGAGGATTAACTGCTTAAAGCTAATGATGAAATACGCTTTAGGACGAGCAGGCATCATGCTTGTGTGCCATGGACAGTGGTTTATGATTTAGATCCCTTCCCAATCCTTTTTATGTGATAAACACAATCCTCTTCAACGCAGGTGCACACTTTCACACACACTGCTACTATCGCCCTGACCAGTAGCCATTACAACCCCACCCAGCAGTCAGTTCATTCTGCCCTCTAGCATAAACCACTGCTGTATTCAGCCAGTATTCCTAGAATGTCAATGTGCCCATACTGTTAAGTATGCCTTCGCAGTCTTCCTAGTTGCCTTGGCACTTGTGTGTGTGTGTGTGTGTGTGTTGATTCTCCCACACCAGCTAGTGCAGCAGTACATACTAAAGCTCAGTTTTGAGTTGCCATGGTAGCACAGACTGCTCTACACGCTTAGGATATAATGTATAGAAGCATCAGCACAGGGAAGACGCAAACACATCTGGGACCACATTGTCATACACTCTATAGCTCACAGTACTGTAGACATTATGCTGATACAATGGACTCAATGCACATTAGGATCATCTGATGAGAGTGGACTCGTATTTGATGACAGGTGTGGTACACCTCACAGCTATAAGGCTGACTGAACATTGAGTACTTCTGTCTCACTGTAGTAATTGCTATCTGTTACACAGTTTTACTCCATTATTTGCTGTAGAGATAGAAAGGCATGTCAAGGGGAATCTGTCAGTGGGAACCCGCTGGCAGCCCCAAACACCCCCTTCACCTTATGCTTCTTTTCTCAGCTCCTGTTTTGCTCTGTTGTTCCTTGCCAATTGTTTCTCAATGCATCTTCTTTTTGTAATTGCTTGCTGCACACAAGGTTTGCTTAAGCCACTGTCCAAATTCCTATTTCTTCTCTAGATTTAGGGAATTGGTATGATTGCGTGTGTGTATATTGGCCAGTTCTGTGCAGAAAATCATGGGAGATAATAAGAAGTGAAGTTCAGTAATGGCCTGGAAAGTGGATGAGAAAGTAATTCTCCCAAACCCTACAATACATGCTATGCGTCCTGCCAACATAAAAAACTCATCCAGTAGCCAGGTGGTCTGACTGGGCAGCAGGTGAAGGTCATATTACGTTTAGTAAGGAAGTTTTGGTGTTTGCTTATAGATGAATATGGGATAGATTTGAAGGGAGTGATAGAAGGAAAGGGAAGATAGTCTGGACACAAAGAAATGCAGTGTAACTGGGCATGGTTTGGGAAGTTGAAAAAGGACAAGAAAGAGATGAAGAGAGATGGTTAGATGGATTAATGCGTGATACAGACACAGAAAGAGAGATGGAGAGATGTGAATTTGCAACACATAGTGAGGGTGATAGATGGGGAGAGAAAGTAGAGATGGATGAAAAGAAGCGGTAGGTTAAATAATCCAAGAGGACATATACATGCACACACCAGCCTTTCCATTTATGCATTCATGCAGACATGGTGTTTAGATGATGAAAGGAATGAGAAAGGAGGATCTGTCTTCTGATTCCTCTAAATCAAGGTATCATGGTGTTCAGCCTACCAAAGAACAGCCAGTGTACAATCTTCCTGACTCAACAGATACACAAAGTGCCCTGATGTGACGGATGACATTTCATGTTCATTCCGCATGTTTAGCTGTCAACCTTCATGTGTGTGCATGCGTGGTTGTGCGCAAAAATAGCTGTTCACCTCAAGTGTATCATTCAGGTGTGTATTTATAGATGCCATTGCTGTAGCTGGTCTTATCCCTCCTTTCCAGGGTCCTCTATAATTGATGAGCTGCCCGAGGCTGAGCAGGGTGCATACTCACAAACACACACACGACCAACCTTGGTAACCAGCTGGTTCACCGCAGGTTGACACCATGTTTGCACGCGCAAGCATACTAAGGAAAAAAAAACTTGATTGCTTTAAGTTCCTGTATTGCTGCAGCTTGTTGCCAAGGTGAGCTTCCAGCTGTGAACCATGGTTCATGTAGTGTTACAGCTTAGATGTTGTTTATAGTTCTATGGCATCCTAATTAGCTGCAATGCAGTGCTGTGAAAAAGTATTTATTTAGATAATCAAACAAATTTTAATATTACACAAAGATAATCTGAGTAAATGCAAGGGCAGTTTTTAAATGATGATTTTATTGATAAGGGAAAAAAGCTGTCTGAATATGCCTGGCCCTATGTGAAAAACCCAAAATTGCCCCCTAAACCTAATAAATGGTTGTGCCACCCTTGGTAGCAACAAGTGCAATCAATGTGATAACTGGTAGTGAGTCTTTCACACCGCTGTGGAGGAATTTTGGCCCACTTTTCTTTGCAGAATTGTTTTAATTCAGCCATAATGGAGGGTCTTGGAGCATGAATGGTCTGTTTGAGGTGATGCCACAGCATCTCAATTGGATTTAAGTCCAGACTTTGACCAGGCCACTCCAAAACCTTAATTTAGTTTTTTTTTAGCCATTCAGAGGTGAACTGCTGGTGTGTTTTGGATCATTGTCCTGCTGCAAAACCCAAGTGCCCTTGTGCTTGAGGTCACAGACTGGTGGCCAGACATTCTTCTTCAGGATTTTCTGGTAGAGCACAGAATTCATAGTTCCATCAATTATGGCAAGTTGTCCAATTACTATTTCACAAAGGAACAGCTTTTTTTCCCTTAATAAATGAATTTGTCATTTAAAAAGTACATTTTGTGTTCACTCGGGTTATCTTTGTGATTTTAAAATTTGTTTGATGACAAACATGCTAATCAGGAAGGGGCCAAATACTTTTTCACAGCACTGTAGCTCTTGGAGTGAAATTATATGACCTCAGAATGCCAACTCAACATTAGGCTGCTGAATAATTTTAACATTTTTCCAACCTTGCTTTGAAATTGAATTAGTATTCAGACACAAGGCTTTGAGAAGTATTTTTTTTATTCACACAGATCTTTTCTGAAATGGAAGGCAGGGAGATACTGGCTGAGCTGCTAGAAAAAAGAGGGCACGGCAGAGACTGAGTGAGTGTAGAGGGCAAAAAAGCAAGAAAGAAGCATCGGTGAAAGCTATGGAGAAAGAGGGAATGTAGAGATAGGGTGAAGGGAGACGGTCTGATGGGAGGAGAAGGTGAGAGTGGTGAAATAGAGTTTGATGTTCATTTCACTCTTGTGAGTCTGCACCTATTGAGAAGAGTACCAGTATGTGGCAGCCTATTGAGCTGTGAGTGATTTGAGTGGCTATTCTCCGTAGTGTGTGCATGGAGTTGAAAGGCTTGAGCCAGCAGACATGTTGGAGTGAGAAAATGACTAACTTCAGTCTGATCTTTCCGTTTCCTGGCAGTTTGAACTGTAGTTCACTCTGATGTGTGGGTTAAGACAAGGTTAGCTTCTGAGAAAGATGAGTCAAGATCTGGGGACATAAACAAATCAAAGGGCTGACATGAAATCTGTAATCTCTTCTTCGATCATAAGTATAATTTGCGACTCTCTTTATCTACTTACAGTCGATGGTTTGTCTAGTACTGGTACTCTGGAAGATTTTGTTATTTTGTTAGTTAAAATGCCCTTTTTTCTGCATTAGTATGTGTGTATATCCACTGTATATATTTGCAGCTACAATAATCTTGTCATTTGACAGTTAATATGTTGAAATCTGTGCATGGACAAAACAAGAAAATAACATGAAAACCTTTGATCTCTAATGCAGTCCAGTACAATCATTGCCCTGCCTTTTATAAAGCTTATAACATTGAATTTTTGATGAGGCACATTCAGTCACTCAAGAAGTAATTTTGGTCTGTGCACATTGACAATGCATTTAATCGGAGTAAATACCTACTGAGTATTTCCAGACCAAGGCAAAAATGGCGAGTTGGCTTTGTGAAGCTGGCAAATGCTTAATTTGTGGCTTCTTCAGTTAAGTATTCGTGCAACTTATTAATTGGTGTTTGAGATACTGGATAATGCAGTCTGGCTGTGTTAAGATACAAAAACTTAAGACACGGCAAATTCAGGGAATGTTTTGCGATGCAGTGACAGGTGAATTATAGGCCTATACATTAAACCTGGATAAAATACTCACATTTTTACTCTTCACATTCCTTTCTTACTTCTACTTCTTTAATTAGTTTTTTTAATTTATCCTTGTATTTTTCTGCATTTTTCTAGCTTCCCTTTCCATCATTCTCTCCTTCTTTCTCTCCTTCCCCTTCTCTCTGTTCTAATTAATATGTTGTTTTATGGCTGTCACTGAGGAAAGCTGGCAGCTTGTGTGTGCTTACAAGCTGCTCACTGAGGGTGGCTTTGCCAGGCAGGCATGGGGCTTGTATCATGAAGCTAGTCAGACTGTTTTGGGTTACTAGTCTTCACACTGGTTGCTGCAGATAAAAAAACTCAAAAACAAAAAGGATTGAAAAACCTATTTCATTTTTCTCCCCACCTCCTCCTGATAGACTCCAGTCAAAAAGTTAATTAGTATGACTCTTAACATGCTTCAGCCACATCAAGTCTGTGTCAAGCCAACAAAATGAAATGTAATTATGTCCAAGCTTTCTTTCTTTACTTCTCTTTCTACTGATGGGTCATTGAGTAGGCAACCACACTCCAGCACTCCAAACATAGCTGTCTCTCACACATACACATGCTTTCACATTTACACAGGCTTCTACTCATGTCAAAGATGGCTGAGTATCTGTGAAGATTCTCAGTCATCCAGGTCATGGTTATCTCAAAAAAACGGTTTTTAATGGCAACTGGACCTGTTTTAGTTCCTTGACTACGTTTCACCCTTCCATTCCAGAGGGCTTTTTCAAGTCTGCCTGACTGGTAGGAGTTGC
>JAUMHL010000016.1:9988041-10075951 GCA_032362345.1 Sandelia bainsii | reverse complement strand
GAGCAAGCAGGAGTCGTTCAAAGGATTTCATGACCACAGACGTCAGAGCAATCGGCCTGTAGTCATTTAGTCCTGTTTGTAGCATGTAACATGTAGCATGTTTACATCACTATAACTCTTTTCATTTAAGCAAGTAGTCACTCACAGAACTCCCACATAAGCAAAATACATGTGTTCATGTGAGGCACAATGAGACACTTAGCTTCCTTGTGTTAAATGGACACTAATTCTCTGTATCAGGGGATTATACATAATTGATTTATGGATGAGGAGTGAAATTACTCATCAGTTGAGAGAAAAAGGCATTTTGTCTTCAGGCTGGAGTGTGCCAAACTGTATTTTGAGTTAACAGAGGAAATGCACTTATGCCAAAGCCATCTATACAGTCTATACAGTGCATTCAGTAAATATAAGTCCCAAACTATGATTCTTTAAAATGGAAACAAATGCCAAACATTAAGCAAATGGCAGTAGCTGTGGCTCTGAGATCAGTGCAATCAACTCATTAGAAAGAATACTTGGCTTTTTTTGTGAACAGCAACACTCCTCAACTTGATGTAGCCTATAAAAATATTGATCTCAAACTAATTGTCCTAACCCTGCCTCACACTTACAGACTCTCTCTTTTTATGTCTCTGTGGGATATTTTCCCTTGTAGCTGTATGATTGTGTGTGTGAGTCAACAGAAACCTGAGCCAGTACTGAACACTACTTATCAAAGGCTATTGTGTTAGTGTATAGGAGGAAAAGGATCTGTGTCTACATTACAGTGGATATGGCAGAACCATTTTGGTAGAGTTTGATGTTTTCCCTAGGTCCTCTGTTAATAAATTCCAGCTTTGCTGAAAGTGGAGGCATTTCTCCCCTCGAGTTTCCTGTAGAGTGATAGCATATCTAGACTGCTGCTGTTGCTATGCTCTGTTGCTAGGCAACAATTTATCTACTATTATGGGATTTTGGGGGCTCAATGGGGATGTTAACATGGACAATTTGGCCTTCTGTTTTGTACACTATGTGGTGTCATATTATGCATATTCAAGTTGCCGACGTGAATGTTTTGCTGCAGTGGAGGTAAACAACAGCTGCAAGTCAGCAACTGCCCACAACAAATTCATGCATAAATATACAGTACAGGACCAAAAACATAAAATGCAAGATCATAAATCTTTGAGTGGGAGACGGTATACTGTTTTTCTCTCTGTTGCTAAAGCAGTGGCAGAGATGTGTTTTCTGTTGTCAGTGTGCAGGTGTGGAAGCTGGTAAGACCAGGTAGTAATTGAGATCTCAACTGTATATACGAGAGTGACATTTATTGTATCTTTTAACCTTGTTCTGCCCGTATCCGTGAAGATGCAGGCACAGATACACACATACACAAACTCCCTCACCATTCCTCTACCTGTCACTTGGCAATTGATAGTTTCCCATGTTCTCTGTCCCTACAAAGGCAAGTCTCTGACCTTCCCAGCCTGTCCATTAAAACTATTACTGTTCAGTCTAATATAACAAACGCTACATGCCTGTTTGCACACAGATGCCAAAAAACACTCATGAACACCTCTCTATCATCAAAGTGGACACACTCAGTGTCATCTCCTGCAGTGTGGGTTCACCATTGGACATGGAAAAGAGATGACTGATGCCAATCAGTGCTAAATTTGCATGGCAATAGGACTGTGATTAGGCAGTGATGAAGTGAATGGTTAATTTCCTTGCAGGTTTAAGAAAATCTTTTCTGTCTTCTGTGATGTAAAAGATACTGAATGTGTAAGATCTTCCTGATGTCCTCTACTTTTTCATTAAATTAAATTAATGAATTAAATTAGATTTATTGTTACTTGGAGGATATAATGAGCATTTGTTGGGGGGTAAGGACTACTGTGGTGATGTGGTCCATCTGATTCAGGTTCTGCACATCTCTAAATCAGAGGAATTAGTTTTATCAAATGTAAAATGTACAACTTTTGATCAAATTAATTGTTCAGTTTACAAACGTTGTTGTTGTTATGTTTCACAGATATATGGAAAATAACAACCTTTTTACTAAGCAGTTACATTTTGGTGACTTTAACAGGCATCCAGTCTGGAAGAGTGTTGTCTAAGGTTTAAAGATTTTCACAGGACAAAAATATAGATTAGTTTTTTTGAAAGCAGTAAGCCATAAATTTGGTCTTATTGCATATGACATTGATATGTTTGTGGGTGTGTTTACGCAAGCTTCTGCTTGCTTGTGGATGTGGTGAATCACACATAGTAAGGGAAGTGCTTTTACGGAAAATGAGGAGCCATAAAGACAATGGAAAGGAGTGTGAGTACATATGTGTGTATGTGCGTCTGTGTTTGTGTTGTTAGGGCCACTGTCTAAGTGATGAACGAGCCAGGGGACTGAGTGGAGGAGAGTGTCTATAAAAAAATCTATCCTTTCCCCCTTTCCACCATCCTGTGTCCTTTCATCTTTGCTCTTTTTCTACAACTAAAATCCCCCTCGTTTTCTCTCTCTCTCTTCTCCCGTCTCTGTCTGCATTTCTCCATGTCATGTATCTGTCTTTCCCCATAAACCCCTTTTCTGTCTGTGCTGCTTCAGGCCAAAGCTCTGGCAGCAAACAAATGAGTGCAATATTATTTTACGGGACAGTGACTTCAAAGTTTTCCTGTTTGGAACAATTAACAAGGCAAAGACCTGAGGGGACAATGCAATGAGAGATGAGTCGGGGAGAAAGAAATGGAAAAGAAGGGGAAGCATAATTCTTTGGTGAGAGACAAGAAGTATGTTTAAAAACAAGACTGAGCTAGTTTGAATGAAGGAAAAGAGGGATTGGAGAGTGAAATGTAAATGCTGGTATACATACAACAGGAGACAAAGATGATTCATTGAGGATTTTGGTAAACATCTTTAAAAAGTTGTGTGTGCCAATATGTGGTATACAGAAGCTTAACTTTATGCTTTGTTCAGTTTACAATTTAATTCTTGGTCCATTTTGCAGGAATTTAGCAACTACAGAACAGTGTTTCTGCCCTGTTTTGAGGTTTTTTGACTTTACTGCATTTCCAAATTATGTCTCTGATTGTCTTTTTCCTCGTAGCAGTAGTATGGCAATGCAGTAGTTATTGCCTTGCACTACACTGATGTGAAAAATGTGATTTAAGTTAATAAACCAATATATCCAGGACATGTCAGTGGTTTTATGTTAGTGAACAAAGAAGAAACAGTATAATTTAGAAAAAAATTAAAAGGGGGATTTCCCCTGTGGAAAATGGCTCCATCCACTTCACATCTCTGACGTGTGATTTTGTTCTGCAGCACCTGTTAGCCTTGACCGTTATGGCTGTTTTCCTTTAACACTCTGATCTCAGCCAGCAGTCTGCACCCCACACATGCAGTACACAGGCGCTACATAAACACCCTCAACACCGCCCAGTTCCCTGCCTTTACATCATGGCGTCTTGCCCTTGTTTGTGCCAACTACCCCATACTGTGCTAACTAGCAACCTCCATACACACACAGAGTAACACACACAGACAACTGCTTCCCCCCCCAACCCAGCTGAGATGAAAAGGCTGTGGATCACACAACTGCTAAACTTTGATCAATCTGGCAACAAGTGTAAATAGGATCATTAATAGGGATTTAGCAGGGGGCTGCCGTCTGCGATTAGACATACGCAAACACTCATCGTTTTTTTTCAGCTGCTTTTTTAAACAGCTCTTTTTGCTGTGTACGTGCACACACATGGAGACACACATGCACAGACACAGTTCATTTTTTCTGTTTCCAGAGACAAGCTGCAGCATGCAAACAGAGTACCAACTGGGTCTTTAATTGGGGTGTAATCTGAAAAGTGTAATTGCCTAGAGTGGATAGAAAGATCTGACAGCAAGAGTAAAAGAAGGAGGAATGGGAGGAGAGGATTGCTGTGAAGGAAAAAAGGGGGTGGAAGACAAAATTGGGAGGATGAATAAGATGAGAGCATGGTGGCAGGGCATGGGATGAGAAACACAAAAACACAAATGTAAAGAAAGTGGGATTCAGTGCCAGAGATTGAGGGGAAAATTAGTCAGACAAAAAATGAGAAAATGGTGCAAAACAGTGAGCTCCATCTATTTTCCAAATCTCACACACAGCCCTGCTCAGATTATAGCCATTTGCCACATTAAATCTGATTCTATACAAGTCTCTATCCAATTCAAATCCACAAATCAGTGTCTTTCTCTCGCTAAACTCCTTAGATTTCTATTGCCAAAACCTGATTACATCGCTTTTCTAACCCACAAAACCCGCTGCTGCTGGGGCTTTCCAGTTGCAAGCCTCTTATCTATCAAAATGGACTAATGAGTTTGACCATTACCAAAGCCAAGGAAAGGGAGAAATCTGGTCATATTGTACTGCGTGTGGTTGTCTGATACCTCTTTGGAAATATGACATAGTGATCATGGAGATAAAATAGTATGACAACTGTGATCTCCCAGCAGGGGCGAGTAAAGATTTAAAAAAATCTGGCTTGCTAACTCTTTCTTTCTTGCTCCCATCCCATATAGCTCCCCCCCCAATGTCATTTTCCTTTTTTGTAATTAGATTTCTGAGCCATTTCTTTTCATTTTTTAGAATATTCTTCACAAAATTTGATTAGTCAAATTTGATTTGTGAGATTGACTCATTCAGTTGTCAGTTTCAGCAGCAGTGTCTATAGGTCCTGATTGGAAACTTCAAAATGCACCAGACCAGTGATTTTATTGTTCTATAACTACATTAGCTTTATTCATTGGCGTTGGGTGCTCCTCTGTGTTAAGATTAATTATGATGAGCATGTGTTATCTAGGCAAGGTCATAAAGTATTGTCTATTGTTGAGCTTTTCAAAATAGCTGTGACCTCAACCCTCACCTTAACCTCCCACCTTGACCCCTGATCTGTGACCTTGTGGTGGTCTATAACATTGTCCATTGAGCAAGTCGAAAAGACTGAGCAGCACAGCTGTTGCTGTTTTACAGAGCTACTTAGGCTTTACAAGTTTTAACTTCTTTCATTCTGAGTCTTTGTTTTCTTTCCCCTTGTTCTGTCCCTTTACCCCACCTTTGGATTCCCCTTGTTCTAAAATAAAATTAGTCTGGCAGTTGGCATTTTGCTTTTTGGATGGCAAGCTTCTCCCCCCCTGTTCAATTATTCATGGTGAACTCCTCACTCCTCACAGCTTGGGAAGCTAGAACACACACACACATGTGCACACACACAAAGCTCTGTAAATGCATGTGCCATGTGTTGGCAGTGATATTTTGGGGCTTTGTTTTGGGAAGGGGAACTGGCAGCGTCAGTATAGAGAGTGCAATACACAAGTGAGGGACTATTATTGGAGATGAAGGCAAAGGGACTTCTCTATCTCTGCTGTCCTCTCCGCTCCTCCCTTTTATAATGGTTTCATGTCATTTTCTATGAGACTTCAGACCTACTCTCATATAATCACAATTCCCATTCCTTTTTTTCTATGTGAGGTTCTTGTTTTAACACTCTTATTGTCCTTAGTCTTTTCAATATGACACTCTTATTTATTTGCCAATCTTCCATAATGCCCATCAAACAGTGCATCTCCATTGTTATTTTTCTAGAGGTTCCCTCATTTCTCATTCATCTGTTTTTCCTCTTCAGTCCATTTCATTTCCATGCTCTGCTCATTTTTTGTTCATCTGTATTTCCTCTACAACACACACGTCTCAGTATTCTCCCTATCTCCCTTTGTGTGCAGCTTGACGTCCCTCCCCTTCCTATCTATTCTCACACATGCTATTCTGTCTCAGTGCAGTGGCAGTGTCTCTTTCAGGGTTAGGTAACAGTGTTCAGTGTGCCCTACTGAGCCACTGTAAATAATTCAGTCAGCAGGACATGAGGCTACACTGCTATGTCCACTGGAATTTAGGAGAAAGTGAGGCATCATCTTAATATAAAGTATATGCTGTAGCAGCTGGTCAACTAGACTTCAGTATTACAATCATTGTGTGCTGTTATTTGGCATCTTAGCAACTGGTAATCTAGTACACTTTTGAATTCATTGTTTTGCGTCAGTGCTTCATTGAAAAGGCTGCCAAGCGGTGTGTTATTTATATGTGCTGTTTTAAGTGTTTTAAATACTCAGTCAGGGCTGTTGTGTCACCAGGATTGGTGGTGGAAGATAGCAGGAAGAAAAGCGTGTTTAGGCAGAGGAGATGAATCAGTGGATGAAAGGAATCACAGGAGGAAGAGGGCACAGTGAGAGTAAGAATAAATAGGAAATCAAGGTGAATTATAGGAACCTAATCTAAGACTAAGATGAAATAAGGTAGGGGGCGATGAGAAAGGAGGAAACAAGGGACCAGTGAGTGAGTGAGTGAGGGAGATAAGCACGGACAGAGGACTCCTGATGTGAGTCATCCAGCCTGTGAGAGATGGGTCACCATGGACACGGCCAATGACCCTGCGCTGATGCCCGATCTATTGATCCCATTAAAGCTACAGCTCTGTGTTTCTGTTCCTGTCTTTTCTGTGGTTGCTCTCCTGTCGGACTGTATTAATCTTAATGAGATCAACAACTTTGCATCTCTCTCTGCCTCTCTCATGTCTGTGGCGTCTGTTTCTATGCATCAGCTTCTGTCTTGCTGCCAGGCTCTCTGCACATCTGCCTTCCTACTTTAGAATCTGTTTTGTTCTTTTAATGGTTGGCTGCCTGTGGTTTATAGTTTAAGTGCCACAAATAGCGAGCATTATGCAAATCATGATTAAATACATGAAAAGGAAATAATACTATGAGATAACCTAATGAATACAAATGTATTAGGACAAACATACAGCAGAATCAGATTGTATCCATATTTTATTCCCTATGTTTTGTCTGATTCTTACTTTATAGTCTAGGGCCCTGTTCTTACATCACTAAACAGATCCAGGATCAGATGAATAATGACCTTATATAATAATAACCTTGGATATAGTTATCCACTTATGTTGGTTCTTCAGACCCAGAAAACCTGAGAATGAACCTTCTCCTGAGTAGATTTGATACTGGATATGCTGCCAGGGCAACAAGCTCAACGTGATGTTGGAAGAACAAACAGATGCGTGATCATGTGACATTGTCAACAATTTTATCTGGCTAACCTGTTACTCCACGTACAAACAGCAGGGCTAGGTAGGTTTTCTTGCTTTTGCTCATTTTGTCTCTTGCAGTGGGGTCACTGCATCTGTAGATTAAGTAAAGGCCTTCAACAAATGGATGTTTAGCATACTGTATTCTGTATTTGCGTATTTGTAGGATAGAAACAAGTCAGGCCTGTTTGTGCCAGTACAAATAATTATCAACCATGTGGCGATGCATACACAAGCACATGCATATACATCTTTATTTAAAACCATTAAAGTTATTTCTGTGGGACATAACAAAACAAGCTTAACCATTCTAAATAGAGACTTGATTAGATGTTGATTTAATTCTCCTCAAACAATGAGCTCCTGTTTATTTCCAATTAGCATGATGAATACAGACCACAACATACTGTCTTCCTTTTCTTTTTCCCCTTTTCTATCTCATACCTGTCTCACTCCTCACTTCCTTCATTTATTGATTTATGACACTTGCATAGCATAGTGAATGAACACATTTTAGTTGATAGCAGTTAATGTTCATGGTATTCGGGCCATTTATTAAATTTAATAAAGTCCATGTATTTTGATTCTAGCTTATCTCCACCTGTCAGACACAACAGTATGCACCCACACAGGTCACTGTAGGTTTCATTATATATATGTGCCATATTTGGGTATATAATCCTGTAGTAGTTTCCTTTCAATAATTTATATATTTTAATTTTCTGTAATCTGTATCAAACATAGATTCTGGCATTCCACGCATGGAGCTCCAAGCTATCATTCTGCCACACATTCACCTTAGCGCATCCCATCATTTAAAATCAGGAGCACTCAAAGCTCTATTTGCAGGCAATGAGGGATGGCAATTTTATGCATTTTGATCTGAAACTTGAACAAGCTCCTTTCCTCTCCATGCTGGTTTTCAATAAATTCAGATGATTTCCCGTGTCATTAAATTCAGAATTTGACTTGCAAATGGCCTCCTTGTGCTTTCTATGAAGACGAGATGAATGCACAGTAGACACACACACTCGTATATCCAGACATACACAGGCAGACAGACTGCACTTGCGTAGCTCATGTTTAATTAAGCGGTTTGTCTGTGAGAGAGAGAGTGATCGGTCTAGTATACTGTTACCTCAACGTATTTTCTTCAATAAACTTTTCCTTTCCCTACTCAATATCCTGTGGCCCTACAGGGGGCAGTACCTATTAGTGGCCTCTTTTGTCCTCTGTCAGCATGACCAAGGTAAACATCCTCTTGGATTATCTCTTTCATCCTTTATCTTACTCTTTCCTCGTTTCAGCCCCCTTTCTTCACCCTCTCTCCTGACTTCTCATCCTCTTTCACACTCACTCCATCTTGATTCTGTCTTTTTTTTCTGTCTCAGAGATGAAAGCCTCCCCACAGCTCCTTTCACTTCTCCTGAAGCGGTCCAAATGAGGTAGCTTATCTGCTGAATCCCCCCCACCCCCCCACACACACACACTTCAGACAGACAGACGTGTATGTGTGTATATACACACATACACAAATGTCTTGCTAGCTTACACTCTCTCAACACTAGCTCACAGCTATGAAAAAGATCAACTTTGCACATGTATTAGATGTCCACAACTCATGTTTGCCCCACATAAGCATATGCATGGGCGGATAATAAGTAACACCCACACAGACGCACATACGGTGTGCCCAGAGGCATGGCAGACCTGGTGGGAGATCCGGGGGCCTGGCATCATGGTATGAGGTGCCTGGCGTCGGGTCCCTAGGGGTGGCGGGTTGTCTGTGATGTCAGGTTATTGGGCTCTGCTCAGCAATGCCTTTTGGTCTGCTCCATAGGGGGGCATCAGGGAGTGCATGTGTATGACGGCTTTTATTAAACAGTAATCCCAACAGCTGTTGTTCAGTCAAGTATTTCCCCTTCCCCCAACTATGTTTTTTCTTTTCCTTCCTTCTTTCCAGACTCCGGATTCCCTTTCTTTTCCTTTCTCCTTTCTAAGCTCCTGTTTCCCTTGTGATAATTGGTAGAATCTGGCCAGATCCACTGAAGACCTCTCATATCCACATTCTTAATAATATGTTTATATTCAACACATGTACATTAGCGATTAGTCACTACTGACTTGAAACAAGCTGGAACACTTTTCTGTATTAACTGAAGCAATAATTCTCCTTCACCTTAACCAAGCCTACACTTAACCAAATATTTTCAGTTTGAAAAATGCTGCCTGTCAATGCAATTCACAAAGCAGCCACCTTCAGCAATAGTGTATCAAGCAAAGCAAGCATTAGTAGTACCTAAGTATATGCACACACAGTAAAGTTGAATTCAAATGTGTCTATGCCGACTATGATGCTCAGCAGGCAAGTGCACCATTAGGGCATCTGGTATTCAGTAGAGATGTGTGTTTCTTTTTATGTGTGTTAGTAAACCCTTTAATGTAGCATAAGAATTAATGAGTCAGAGTGCAAAGGGTAAAAGTGCAGCTGCACACTGGCACCTGCACTCCACTCACACACCCATGCAAGAACACACGACCACTCTACCTGCAGCTGGTTACTGATTGAGCTGTTCCCCACCCAAGGGAACCTCTCAATGAGGGACATGTGTGTCTCTCTCACTAATTACAGCCCTAACACCAGCTTGCCAAGCGCTCACCCCTTCCTCCTTTCCTGGTTCTTAATAGGAAGAAAGATACTGTAGTTTAATCTCTTTCCCCATACATTCATACATCAAACAGTGCCTTCTTACTTCCTTCTCTTGGTTTCCCTCCCTTCCTGCTGCCTGTCTGTCACCCAGGATGTGCTGTCCCACCCCAGATCTCTCCCCCAGGCCTCTGCCCTCTCCCCTGGGTACCATGTGGAGGAAGGGCCTGGGCTTTGTCATTCTGTCTGGATCCTGACACCAACCACAAGGGGAGAAAACTTAATGATGGGTTCTGCAAATGTGTTTACTGGCTCTAACCCACATGGGTGTGGGTTAACACACACATTCTTTCTCCTCTCTCTGCCTTCCTTTCTCCTTTCTCTCTCCCCTTCTCTACTCTCCCTTCTGTACCTCTCTTTCAGTGACAGGAATGACAATGGGGCCGTCTGTCCACCATATCATTAACATGTCCCCTGCTGTACTTATCTTTTTGGGCACACAATTAAAGATTATTTTAATCTAATCATCATACATTTTAAGCTCAATACTAAAACATGTGGGCATTATCCACACTGTAGCCAACTAATCCAGAGGCATCACTTTTTGACATTAGTGTTTCAAAAAAGCTAAATCAATTTTCAGAAATATATCAGTCATACAAGTGAATTGAATCACATGTACATTTCATGCAAACCTAAAAACATTTGAATTCAATGTAGATTTGAATAAAAAACAAGCATGTGAAGATGGTGTGAAGTTGCATTACAGGCTATTTCCAGTCCATCTCCTACAGAGCCAATAATTAGATTTCGACACCATTCTCAGCTGGATTTGTCCAATACTTTCTTCAGTGTGGAAGGTAAATATAGTAGCTTTTATAATAACTTTGTTTGAGGAAGATTTAGACCATATCAATTATTACAATATGCTATTGTAATTATTTCAGATATATTTGCATTCTGTTTGAACAGTTGAATTAAAATATAATGAAATTGCACTTTCTAATTAAAATTCAATGCTTCTTAGGCATGCATCAATGAATTGTTTAATCCTTGAAAGTCAGTGACATTGCAATATTCTCAGTTGGAAGTCTTTGCAAGATTTAAACTCTAAATGTTAAACATAACAATGCTGCAGTGCAACCTCACTTCAGGGTGATCTACAGCAGTTTAGTGACTCAGATGTTATACAATGTAGATGCAAAAAGATAAAAAATACATATCTTCCTGAACCCTTACTTCATACCCATATAGACGTAAAAATCTTGATTGAAATAAAAAAATGAAAGACTTTGTCTTTGGTTGGCAAATTATTTGTCTGACAGAAGGTGAAACGGCAAACTACCTTTCTTTCTTTGTTTATTTTCTTTCTCTTCTCGAGCAGATATTGTGTTTTGAGCGCTAATGAGAAATCAGGCGTGGCTGCTGAGTACTTTGTCTGTGATGGTCTAGACAAGAGGTGGATGTTGCCTTTTTCTTCCTCTTCCTTCTCCTCCTGAGACGTTGCTCTATACTGTCTTCACTAGCCAGTTTTCTCCCTGCTAATTTGTATTCTTGATCACATTGCTGAGTGTAGTTTAACTGTCACTTTCTTGTGTTTTAGTTTAATTGCAACCTGAATGGTAGTCAGCTTATTTCTGTGTGTGTGTGTTTGTGTGCATGATTCTGGCCAGTGGCTCCTGTTCCCTTTATAGCAAGTCTAATGAGCACACAGACTTCTGTGGAACACACCCACACACACACACACACACACACAGCGCAATTGCGCCCTGCCAGTGTATCTCTCTTCAGCCTAATGAGCAATGCTGGACAGCCAGTACAACAATCATATCTCTGTTTCTGTGTTTGTCTGTTTGCACTGGAAGCTGTGAGCCAATGCTAATTCTACAGCAGAATCTCTGCAGCCTGATGAACACTGTTGTACTTTGGTACTCTTCAGCAGTACAGCCATGTTAAAGAGTGATAAATGTTAAAAGTTGTTGATATATGAAGCTGCTTGAATCCAAAACACAGTAGTGGAGAGGAGGTTTGGATTGCATATGGTTGGGATGGTTTAGCATTATGAAAGCAGCTGTTGTTTATTTAGTTTGTTGTTGTGAATTTGAAGGATAAAAGTCAGTGCCATTTGTTTGGAATGGAATGATGAAATCCAGAGCTCTGTGGAAATTGAGCAATTTTTACAGGCAGTATGGCATATGTGTTTCTGAAAATGTGTTGGGCAGAATGCCCCCATATACTTGCAACTACTTGAGCACTTTGTCCCCAAATGACCCACAACAAGCCTATGTCTCATCTGCTTGTGTATGTTTTTGTGTGTGCCCTCAAAGGGCCACAAGATTCAGACTGAAGGGCAGCAGCCCTTTTGCAGTTATTGAAATTCTTCAGCGTGAAGAGGTAGCTTGAGTATGATCATTTTTCAACATCTGACCCATCATTTTTATCCACTGATTAGTGTCTGGGTCTGTGGAGGATATGTTTTAACTAAGGCCAGTAGTTTTGTACTTCTCAGACATTAATCTTCACATATTGTGTGAATTGTCATACCAGGCACAGCATCTGCATTTTGTAATGGATGGAACAGTTCTTCTATTATTTATACTGTTGATATAATTGATCCTACTAATCAACTTTAGTAGTTGTGCACTGGCTAGATTTTGTGTCTGTTTATACCCTAGTATACCTTAGTTTTTCAGCTTGTTTTTTTCACTTTCAGTGAGCCCATAAAGACGTTTCCTCTGGTTTACAGTCTTGTATAACTTTTTATAACACTAGTTTATAGTATACTGTATATTTCTGTAAGCTAGGCCAAAGAATAATTTTTTCTGAATATATTTATATAGGTTGGTGCTTAATGATAGCCTCCAGCTGTGATGGTGACTGACTTTTGATTTACTACCACATCCCTGTGCCGTATTTATCTTGAAACTGTCTGTTTGTAATGATCATCACCAAGTGCAGCAGGAAGGGCCAATAATTGCAAAATGTTGGTGTTTTGTTCTTGTCAGATGTTTTCAGGCTGCGGTTCTAAAGCTTCTTCTTATTGGGTATTTCCTCTGAAGCTGCCAAACCTCTGGTCAGGAAACAAACTTTTATAATTCATCTTGCTTCCTTCATCATCCTCATCTCTTTTGCTTTTCTTCTCACCCCTCTGGTGGACATCTGTGTGCTATCATGCAAAACACAAACAATTAAACACATACAGTACACACACTTTTTTCTTGCCGCCTGTTTGCTCACACCACACTTCCAATTTATTTATTTTTTTTATGACAGTGTGTGTGCATGAATGTCCATGCATCTATGAATGTGTGTATCCTCTTGTCTGTTCTAATGTGAATACTGTATACTAAACAAAATGATTTTAATCTTTTGGCGCACACATGCACACGCACACACTCCACGCTTCAGGGAGCATGTCACTTGGTTTGACCTGTGGAGTTTTGGCACCAGATGTCTCCAGCTGGCACTACTGGAGACATATGCTACATGTGTGTGTGTGTGTCTGTGTGTGTGTGTGTGTGTGTGTATACCTTGGCACTTTCAGTAAGCACTGGTGTTTGCTTTTGCCTTATTGCCTTTTGTCTTTTCATTTCCATTCTGTTCTTGCTTTCCCTCCCTCTTTTTCCATCCCACTGTTGTCTTTCTTTCTTATTCTGTCATATCTTTCTCCTTTCTATCTGTGACTGCTTTCTTAATAATCAATGCTTCTTTAGATTTAAGTTTTAAGACTCCTGCTGTTATTGTGTTAAAGAAAATTGTTTGGCTCAGCTCCCAGCTGCTTTGTGCTGTAAGTCACCCCTAGGGGGAAGAGACCAGCTTGGTATAATATCCACTAATGTGAATGTTTGTGTGTACATTGCTGTTTACAGTTTTTAAATACATGGAATGCATAATATGATAAATCCACATGCAGACCTATGGACACAGTCTCACATAAGAAAATGAATGATAGTTTTAGTAACCTTTTTGTTTTGTCATCTTCTCATTCATCATTTATGAAGCCAATAATTCTTCAGCATGCACAGGGATCTTCCTTTATTTTGTAGAGTTGAATTATTCAGCTCCTTGTTGTGATGGATGTCCGTGACAATAAGGGATAGTAACACATGTGTATACAGGCTTGCACGTGTGTACACACACAAACACAGGCGAGATTCCCCTTTGTGATCTCTTGGGACTCTTCTTCCGTTGTTTATCACTGTGGTGTGTGTCTCCCGTGGTAGATGATGATGATGATGATGAATCATAGACTTGCCTGATCATGTACTGTTTAGGAGCATCACCTTTTTAGCAGACATAATCATCTATTCCATAATAACTAAGGATCATGTTGTGTGTATTCAATTTTGTGTATGTTTTTTTTTCCTTTTGTATTATGTTTTGAAGAATAGAGTGATAGATGTTTATGTGTGAGAAGTGGGCTCCCTCTCATGTACCGTCTTTGTATTGCTGTGCAGTATGACCAAAAATGTGTATTATGGTATTTTTTAAGATTCTGGTTCCATTGCATAATTAAGCAATATGCTTAAGATTATTGGACAGGAATTAACTATTAAATGGCCACTGATCAGTCACAACTCTTTTGTTTCTCCATTTAACAAAGATAACACTCAAAATTTTAATGCACATTAATATTTTAACAGAGCATTTTGGCTTGAGTATTTTCAATGTCTTTGGCTTCACTGCTTCACTAGCACACAAACAACAAGTGTGGCTTGACAATTTTTGTTATATGTAGTACTTTGATCTGCTTTAGATTTTTTAGAAGCAAAAAACTCCAAACTGCAAACAAAACTAATTTCACTGTACTATGTGTGCATTGACAATAAAGGCATTGAATCTTGAAAACTCATTTTTTGGGTACAGGTTCCTCTTTGCATCTTTTCCCTAACTTTCTTCATCCTGTCTCTCTTGTTTTGTGTTGATCTACCGTAGCATAGCATAGCATAGCATAGCATAGCTAACTAGCAAGCTGCACCCAGCATGCCATAATATGGCAATATATTTTTTAAAAATCACACTGTATAGGATATTACAAATCTCATACCAGATGACCCAGTATACCACCCAGCCTTACCTATTTGTTAAATCTCTCTCTCTTCGCTCCTCTCTTATCCTCACTTGACCCTTTCCTTCTGTTTTTCACTCACTCTTTCACAGAAAGCAGGACATCCTTACAGAATGGTGCTAGAAGGATGCTGATACAATGATTATTTTAAGGTTGAGCAGTGGTTACCATTGGGTTTGGCTAGTAGTGTCTGAATAGCAATTTTGAAGCTGCTCTGCTCATTTAGTAGAACAGGATGTGGCAACACAGCTATTAGTGTTGCAGTGAGTTAACATTATTGCCACAATAACAAAAGTGGTTAGAAAGATGGCTCGATGAGGTTTTTACTGCATTGTATACCACGTCCAAGATCTACACAACCAAGACTATTTGTAATTGTGTAATTTCTGAATGTAAACATATCCTTAATGTTAAAATTCACCAAATTTGAACTAAAATTGAAACTGGTTACAAATGCAGACTCATTGTCGCACTGTCTCCCTCTCTGTCTAATGGAAAGTTGCGCCCTCTCCTGTGGTCTCCACCTCTGTATACTTTCCCTCGTGTTTATACAAACAGTGATTTGTTCCACTGAGCTTGTTTACAGTTTGTTACATCATGGCACCTTTCACCGCTCTCCCCTGTTATTAGAACTGATTTGTCTGCTTTTGCTGCCATGCTGGAAATGGAGCCTCAAAAAGTGAGAGAGACTGAATTTGACTGTTGGTTTATATTCACATGTGTATATGTGTGTCCTTTTGTCAAGCTACGCACATGAGCTGAGGAATAAGAGTTTTTACTTTTAATAGTGTATGTGAATTTCTGGTTGTGATTTGTCACTTTTCTTACTTGTGACATTCAAGTAATGGTGGCTGTCAGATTGTGAACCTCCTAGCCCCACCATCATCACACATCATGAGCATTTATTAGCAGATGGAATTTGTTTACCTTCTACCTCAGCTTCTGATGCTGCCAGTGAGAGATTAGACATTTATTCATTCATTAGTTGAGGTGTTTGACCCCTCATAAAGAAATTTGTCTCCCACCTTGCACATATACATAAACAGCACCCTGAAATAAAAATGAATTTAAATTGTACTGTTGTGAGTAATACTGAGGTATGTGTTCACTCTTACACTATTAAAATATTCCTCTCTAGCTTATAGGACATAACTACATTAAAAAGATGGTATACTGTAACATTAATAATGTAGAGCATACATTCACACAGAACAAAACTGCAGAGAACTGAAGATAACATCCCAGTCCTTATTTATCATTCATAAGTGGAGAGACATCTGAATTTCAAACAGTTTACCAAATTACTTGAAATTGTAATGTGGTGAGTTTGTTGTTGTAACCACATTTTGAACTTTTAAATGGTCAATACCTTTCTCTACATAATATATCATATACAGAGAACAAGTACGTTTTTCTCTCAATTATAGTGCTACTCTCAGGATATCACAAACTCCACATTCTTTGACAATTTTGGACTTGTGCTATGACTTCATTAAGCAGTGTTAATATGAAGTTGGAGTTTCACACTAGCAGCTCTTTACCCGTGGGGGGTGTTTTTCAGTCTCTGTTAAAGGTTGTGGTACACTCTTCTCTATATCTCTGAACAGCTTCAACAGCAAGTCTCCCTGGAGATTAATTAATAGTTTATAGAAGAGAGGGGAGAGCAATGAAATTGCCAGTTTTACTGGTTCACGCTCTGATACGCCACCACCAACATTTACTTAATTAGGGCGAAATCTCTTTTAAAATTTTACTTCTAAATACATTTTTGTTTGTGTTTTTATTGGTTCAGAATTTAGTATTTTTAATATCTGTGTAGCTTTATGAGTGAATAAACAAGCTTGCATCTGAGCTTAAGCTGTACTTAATCAGTTCACTAAAGATGCCAGACTTTTTGCAGAATACAGAAAACAAACAGATTAAAAGTAGTACTAGTATCTCGATAGAAGGTAATGTATATTACAGATGGGGAAGCAACAAGGTGAACACACAAAATAACCACAAAGCGACAATTTAAGAAGTACAATTTGGCACTGTCCACATACTTTGCAACACTGTCACAGTGCAAGACTTGAAACCAACAGTAATGCACTTGAGCAGGGCCCTATTCATTTTTCTTGTCAGTTATACATAATTATGACATGACTTCAGCTCTAAGGACAGTGGTCGAGATACAGGGCACTGGAGAGGGGTAACATTGTTTGAATACTGGTTGTCAGTGAATAGTGTAGTTCTAGTGTAAGGATCTCGCTTGCAAGTCTAGCTTAGCCAAAATAAATGAAATGCTCAAAGGCGCTCCCGCTCTGAATACATAATTGAATTTGCCACAATTATTTGACCAGAAGGTCTAAATGTATTACAGCAGAGACTGTTTACTCTTGTTTTATTCCTCTTGGGTTAGCATAATCTCTTTAATGTCTTGAATTTATTGAAGAGAGGGCTCTGGTAGCACTGCAGCGGTTCTGCCAAGGGTCAGTGAATTTTGTAGCATTGCAAAGGTAGTGGCTGCTGCAGAGCACTCTGTACAGCAAACTGTAGACAAGCACAGACATAAACAAACATACAGGTCATGATAGTTTGACCTCATCGGCATTCCTGATAAGAAATTAGGTTGATGAAAATAGAAACGTGTGTAGTCAGACAAGGAGAGAGTGGACAGAAGAGCGATAATAACTAAGACAGAAAAAAATAATTGTATTGTACATTCTTCTTACAGAGTCCTTTGCTTCCACCTTCCCACAAATAACAAATAAACCTTTATATTATCTATTCAACATATTATTCTTCAGTGCTGTTGTCCTTGCATAAAACCCATGTGCTATCATTTTTGACATTTATATTATGATTCCTGCTTAAAGATATTCATGTTGTATGTGCTATCATCATTATGTGACACGTGTGTGAAGTGTCAGCAAGTGGAGCAAGTGGAAATGGGTAAGCATGTATAAATTGTGTTCCTTTCTGCAAAGGAGAAAAAATACCACAGGCAAAAACATTGTGATTTAGTGTATGGTATAGTGTGAGTCTCATTTTTTAATTATTAAGAGAATCTCCAGAGGGGCAACATATAACTGCTTTTCCTCGTTAACTCCATGCAGAATGATGTTAGTCATCTGCTTCTGTAGGCCACATTTGCATCCAGAAATGGATCAGGCGGAAAACTCAATCCCAGCTGGCTTCCTTGACCCCACCCTGACAGACATCAGAACAGTGCCAGTCACTCACCTGCTGCTTCACCTCTGACAGAAACACCTGGGGAAAAGATGGGGGCACACACCAAATCTGTAAAGATGCTACTGCTTTGATGCATTCTGTTTCTGCATTTCCCTGCTCTCATGCAAATACTGGCATCCCTTTTCATCCTCCTCAAAATGTTCATGTTTTTCTGGTGGTTTAACATCGCTCCACCTTTCTGTCTTTCTCACATTCTCTTCCCAGCTCTATTCCAAGGAGAAAACATACTGGTGGTTTTCATCTATTTTGTCCTATTTAAATAGGCCAAGCCAGAAATAGTGTGTCCATGTAATAATCTGAAATCAGGCCTCATCAACTTGAGTCTTGTTTAATGAAACCAAGAAATATTCAGTTCATTTCCTTGTCTTAACCTTGATGGTAGGTTCTCTCCATTCATTGGATAAGTACTCTGGCTGGAAAGATCTGATATGTATTTTCATCATACTTACATGGGATGTAATATTCTTTTCATAACTGTGTGGTATTATTAAAACATGAATAGATTGAGTAACCTTGAGATTCTGACTCTACCACTTCATGCTCTCTTCACCGTTGCCATGGTAATGCAGCAGCAGCTCCTTGCAGTGTAGAGTGTTTTCTCAAAAGCTCACAGCAGTTTTCATTCCAGTGGATTTTGTCTCCTGTGAAAGTTTCCGGCTGCATGGACATTACCCATCAGCTTGTGAGCCACTGCAGAAAGAGAGAGACGAAAAGAGAGAAAAAGCTGTGAAACAATTTGTGTGTGCATGCAAGTTTGTATGAATGCATGTACTGTATATTATAGACCTCTGGACGCCACGTGACTAGTTCTGTTTATGCTGCCATGTTGGCAGGAATAACATAAGAGGGAAATGTGGATTTCATGCCGGCAGATTTTATTGTGCACATTAATTCCAAATATGCTGAACCCTATATTGCAAAACTCAATAGATTGAACATTTCTGACCTTTACAGTGCCCCTGGAGTGAAATCCTGAAACAGCAATGGACAGCGTTATGAACTTGTAGCCCCAACCTGTGCCTGTAACGCCTCTCATTGGAGTCATAGACCGTAAACCAAAAAATCAATACCTGGTCACATTTCTAGTCATTTGACAACACTTGGTTATTTAATTTTCCTGATGGTTAGAAGAGTCCAAGACGTCCCCATATATAATGCCTGTAATTAGCTTTTAAGAAGAGTTAACCACAAGATCACTGTAGGAATTAATTTTGAAAAGCACCACCTCATACATAAAATGATGCCTATATGATAACCCACATCCACCCTTGCTGTAGTTGTAGTTATCCTGCAAGTTTCAGGACTTTTTCATATCAAGTGAATCGGTCAACTGTCATTACTCTTACACAACATGGCAGTGTTTTAATTGACTGATGAATTCTGGGATTGCATGACATCACCCTAGGAGCTCTATACAATATGCCAGGGAGCACAAAGTGTGTGTTAGTGCCATTATACATGTGTCAAGGTGTATAGCCAAAAAGATAACCACGACTGGGTGTGTGACTGCCAGTGTGGCTTCATGTGAAGCAGCAATTTGTCCTTGTCTGTCCACATTTAGAGATAACATCCAACACACACAGCCACACATACAGTATGTACACACATTTTTGACCACTAGACATTCATTTTTTTAGACTAATCACAGTACAAGGTATTCATGTTTGAAAGTAGAATAGTATCTTGGCAACGATATTAAGTAGACCTTACCAGGATTGTCTGTTTCTGGCTTTCAGTGTCTCAAGGCATATCTACATGTGTTCAGTGGCTGTCATTCTGCCTTTCCATCTGATTTAGCCCACGTTAACAACATTCAGGGGGGATGGCAACACCTGTCAATGAGCAAGGAAGAACAGGTGCTGTTGCACCACAGGAGAGTTGCTGAGTCACACTCACACTTTTAAACACACATGCACAGTATATGCCACTCAATATCAAAATAAACCATGAGTCATTTTATTTTATGGCATTGTCATGGCAGTGATGTATCAGGGTATAATTTGTTTTATTCGTGCCGCATTGAAAATACTGAAAATGCAGAGCTGCTACTAAGCATTTTGTCCTATACTAGATGCTCTAATATGACACAATATATCACACAGTTTACAGAAAAATTGTCTTCACAGCACTAGGTGTGTAAAAACATGTTGCCACTGAAGTGTAAAATGGAGAACCAAAATTTCAGTGGATTATACAATAATATAAACTCACCTCAGGTTAAGCCCACAATACCCTGCTCTCCTGTCCACATTTCTATATATGCAGAGCGCAAAGCCTCGGGGGTTTATATGGTCTCTGGCTCAGCAACTTAGGCCTGTGTTTAACCTCTCTGTTAAACATGAAGTTGGCAGCTCACACTGTGTCTGTTAGAGTTAAGCCTCAACTCTGGGGAGACTCTCCAAGCTGCCTGTAAAACAACAACAGCAAATGAAACATTTGGAAATTACAGGAACAGCATCTTCCTATGGGTTTATATGTTCCTCACTCTTCTGTGGTTAATTCCTAGTTCTGCTCTTGCTTTTCTTGTGTTATTCGTGCCGTCATATCCTTACCTTTTCCTCTTAAATTCTATACTTGGCATGTTATTTCTCCTGCTTGTTCCTTTAAACATCTTCCCTCCTTTCTTCCTTCTCAGTATATGCTCAGTTCTTTCATGCCCACCCTTCTTCCACTTTTACCTTCCCCTTCCTCGCTTTACATTCTCTCCCTCCCTTCATCCCTTCCCTCCTGTCTCCTGCTGCACACTTGCCAAGCTCCTGCTCCTCACTACATATCTTTACCCAGGCAGCGCTGCCAACAATTAGAGCACATTACTGCCAATTGTGCCACCTGCGGCCCCCTGAAAGGCAGAAAAAAAGGAGAGACTGTGCCAGTGGAGGTGGGGTGGGTGTGTATGTGGTGGGGAGGTGGAGTTCTTTACAGCTTTCTGGATACTGCCACAAAGAACAGTGTTTAATTACCAATAAGCACTGGTTTAATCAGGGTCCTGAATGCTACCGGATAGGCAGACTGCAACTGTCTTCTTTGTGGGGCAGGGGCTTTGGTGTGTAGGAATGGTGTGTGTGTGTGTGTGTGTGTGTGTGTGTCCAGTGGTTGTTTGGTTGTAGAGAATGAGTTGCAGGCTTGAATAAAAGGGGTGGGAGGGGTCATTGTGTAGGAGGTTCATTATTGTTTTGAAAATACAAGCAGTTGTGGAAATGAAGATAGTGAAATGCAGAGAGAAATGTTTGTGTCTGTGTGTGTCTGTGCACATATTCACACCTGTATTTTGGCCAAGGACTGGCTCAAAGTGAATTGGATGCGTTGTGTGAGGCTTGAGTGAAAGCAGTCTGTTCTCTGGTCTTGTGGCGAAAACGAAGAGATGTCTGTAAGGAGATTTAGCCCAGAGCCAAAACCAATTCACAACCACTCCACACTGGAGAGGGGTCTTATCCCCCAACCTGCCCTCATGATGACAGGCCTGAGCCTCCTGCACACGCAGACACACACATGCACATACTGATAGACACACAGTTGTATGCTGCAAGTTGTATTGCTTGCATAAAATATGAAAACACACACTGCCTTAGACACAGACACGGTGTGTGCCAAGGTAGCATTAAAGCCTTAGTGTTTTTCTGTGCAGACTGAAGCCAGTGGCCAGATGAGAATGTAATCCTCCATTGTGTTTTAAATGGATCAACCTGAGAGCTTAGTGGAGGCTGGGGACAGTGCAAGGAGAGACAGACATGTACACACACTGTGGAGTTACTTGTAATAACTGCTATAACTTTTATTGAGAATATTATGGCTATTTCATCATTGTTTATAATTTGTGTGTTACAGCAGGAAAGCTAAAGGTGATTGATAGGACTTGAACTGTTTTCCAGAAGTGCCTTGTGTGTGCATTGTTGTGTTGAGAGCATGTGTGTCCCAGCTGCAATGCACACATTACCCTCCCCAATGAATGAATAATGTTGTGTCATACTGCTGTGACCCATCTCAGACACACACTCCCCTTAACCTCACACTGCAGACACCACCAAACACATGCACACATGTTTCCTACACACACAATTTTGCTTGACACCTTGACCCTGATCATTGAAGAACAGATGTTTTGAGGTGCTCTCGTCTAAAGACTTGCAGTCAGTGACAGGCAGTTTTCATTCACCCTCACTTTACATCTATATTTTCTCTTTTCGTCCCTCCTTCCTTCCTCAGTCGCTCCCTCTCTCTTCTTGTCGAGTCTTCTCTAGAGTCTCGATGAGTAATTGTTCAGGGCTTCAGAGAGAAGGGGCAATAGAAAGAAAAGGGGAGAGAGAGGGAAGTATGTCAGCACATATTTGTGAGAAACAGAGCAGGAGATGAAATGAGGAGGATTGAATGTATGCGTGTTGGTGTGTGTGCATGAGTCTGTGCACTGTATTAGAGTATATGTGCATATAGGTCAGTGTGAGGAGAGAGAAAGTGTGTGTATGAGGCACAGGGGGATCATTGATTTGTTGAAAGTGCAATGTGCGTGCTGAATTAGAGGAGCAGGCACAGGGCTTTGAGCTTGTAAAACACTCCCACAGTTATAGCTCTTAGCACTCGGTCTGTCTCTCACACTCACTCACACATAAACATGCACCCTCATGCACACAAATCTATATTTGGGTGTTACTTACACTATCCAGACTGAGTGTGTGAGTGCTTTTATTTATGCCTTATCTTTGAATAGGTGACTTGACTGTGTGGGGATATCAGTGGCTGTATTTGAACTGTGCAAACCTGGCTGCTGGGAAAATGGACGGAACACTTCATGTAACCTCATTCTGTGTGAAGCTAATGAGTCAGCAAATGACTGAACACTTTCCTTATTCTACTTTTACTTCACAGCATCAGCAGCAAATTTGCAGACCACAGAAAATAAATGTTAAGTAAATAATACCGACTGAATGAGTTCCATGGCAAATAAATGGGGGAATTTTGAATTTGTTGTGACCATACAGCATAAACCATGAAATTATGTTGATTTTAGTGACATTCAGTCTTAAAATGCGGAGAAGTCATGGCATCAAAATCACTTCATAAAACAATTCATAAAAATCACTACAAATAATGACACTTGAAAATGAACAATAATGATGACTGACTCAATAAATGAACTTTTGGTCGTTCCTCCTTCATCTCTCAGCTAAGGCATGTTACCAATGTGACTGAGAGCTATGTAACTCCTAATGGACACAATCTGTCTGACATGCATGCACAATCAATATTAATTCTCTTATCTGAGATCCAAGCTCCATCCCATTGTTCAGCCATTCAGTCACATGTCACCTGTTTCAGCCTGATTGCAGGCCTGACATGCTAGATTAGCTTGGCGGCCAGCAGGAAGATAGCAAAGCAATCAGAGCTTATCTGTGGTGTAGCATAGTGCAAGTTCTCAACAGCAGAGACTGGCATTATGAGGATAAAGGCACTGATTTCACATTTGTGAATTTGAAAATGATTGTGAGGGTTCCATTGTGCAAGTTCAAAGTAATGATGAAAACTGTTGTAATCATGATGCTAATTATGACATGTCTCACATGAGCAATGCTATCAAACCAGCGTACAGTAATAAAGTCTAATAATGATATGACAGTGGTGACTTTACAGACAGTGAGGGATTGAGCTGCAAACTTAAACTCATTTTACATGGAGAGGCTAAATCTTCCTGAGGGTTAAGTTGAGCGTGCTACACTTACTGTACTAATCCACTTAGAGAAACAACTAGTGGAGAATAAAACTCACAGTGTCAGAACTGAGAAACAAACATGTCTGTGAAAAAAACAAGTATTTCCCCAACCAATTTTATACGTTTTTTTAATGATCACAACTTTAAATTTTTTACTTTATTTTATGTATGGTAAATCCGTTTTTTTTTTTTCTGAATGCACCATCTCCCTCCAGGAAAACAAGATTATTCTTGTGCATTAACAGATAACCTCACAAAGCTGTGTGCAAAATCTGTTCCTCACCATTTTGTTGTTAATACTTGTTAAAATAAATCTGGAACCAAACATCTTGGCCACTTAGTATGCTGTGGTTTTTATGATGAATACTACAGTACAGTTGATGAAAGTTTTGAAAAGATAATTGCAAGGCATTAATGACACTAATGGCAGTAACAAGGCCTGAAAAGAGAGAATAATGTTTAGCATGCTGGGCAGAGTACATAAAAAATCTCAATGTACTGGAAGCAACCATAAGGCATTCATACCCCAACCCAACCCACCTGCTGTTGACCATTAACATAATGAACTATCACCATCTCCATACGAATTACTGCTTAAAGCTTTAAGAGCGTCTGGGAGCTCTAATGTAGCGTCTCCAAACTTTGCTAAGATGACGTATTGATTGTGCCAATCAATGGGCCCAAATGGCTATAAGTGCGTCTGGTAACCATAATGGGGGCACTTAAAAGAAGGATGGGTGATGAGTGTAATACTCACTAAGAATCACTCTATGTGATGGAGGAAGTAGGGGGAGGTGGACGGAGGAATGTAGAACGGAGGAAGATGTACTGTAGTAGAAGCAAACAGAACAAGTGTGAGGGTAAAAGAAGATGTGAAATAGACATGGATGGAAGTAAGATTTGAATCCATATTAGAAAAGGAGTGAAAGGGTTTGTTTTGATGACATGAAGTGAGAGATGCTTGAAAAGTAAAATACAAATTTAATCCATGTCTTGTAAAAGAAAACCCTCCTCTTGTCCTTCCGTGGAGGGCAAGAAGATTGTGTTCTGCGGAAACTGCATGTATAACTGAGTGTTGTGGTTTCAGCGTCATGTTGTCTGTTTTCATTCCTGCTTATTTGTTAATGATTAATGTAGTAAGCAGGGGGTCCTCTCCTAGTACTTTAGCTGTGGCTGTCCTCCCTCTTTCAATCTATCCATTCATCCATCCAACCTACTCTCTTCCCCTTCTTTGTTCCGCATTTACCATTGAGCAGTGATTTATGTCAGCTATGCTCTGATACCAAGACCCAGTTTTGAATATGAAGGACTGCAGACAGTGCATATTATGCACGACAAGGCATTGATCCTCAACTTTTTCTCTGTGAGTAGAAGTAAAATAAATATGTCATAGGAAGTAAACAAAGAACTTCTTAAAGTGAATTTACATAAGGAACACAATACAGTTAGACCCATTTTATTACAAAAACACTTTTCTTATTGGCAAACATTTTCCCAGAGCTTGTTTTCCTGTAGGTTGTCGACTCTGTTCAGCAGCACTTTATCCACTAAAAGCCCACCTGGCCCTAGGCAGCTAGGTCACACAATAGGCCATTTGGATTCATCAAACATTCATCATCCCAAATCTCTGTGCTACTACTTCCTCCGAGACATCCCTCTTATTTCCCTCATTTTCTTTTTTCAAAATAGCCCAGATTCCTGGCTTATTCCAATGTTCTGAGTATTTAAAATAAATCAAACCTCAAAAGGCTGTAAAGGTGTGATCAAGAGAAATGAGGACCAAGCGTTTTGCTGGAGATAAATTTTCTTTTGCAGGACATTGTGGGGTTGTACATTGTCTGATGGAGTGACTAAAATCTAAGCTTTGTACAATGGGCATGGGAGTTTCTCTCATTACACTAAACGGGCTGGATCTGTGGAGATACCTGCCCCAAGGGTTGAGGCTTTAGGACTGATTTATATGCATGGAGGCATACAGTATGTCTGTCTAGGAGAAAGCGAGGAAAAAAGAGGCAAAGGAAGGAGAACATGAGTGGAAAGAGTAAACGGCATTAGGGAGGAGGTGGGAAGCCCTCAAACCTAATCCTGGAAAGATGCTTTATCTTAGCTTTTAGGTATTCCACCACTTTGAAAAGCCCTGAAGGCCTCCAGTGGCAAATTCACAACTCATAAACTCATGCATGTTTTAGAAGGGCTTACCTCCAGGGAGGGGTAGGGGTATTGACCGGTCTAGGATACACAACATCCCACAATGGAGTGGAGGATGGAATAAGAGCTATAGAGAGCATCCCTAAGGCAAATTTCCTAACTAGCAACCGTCATATCTCATACTCCCTTTTTCCCCACAAAATCTTGTCTCTTGGTAGCAGCTGTTGTGTGTTTGAAAGCTAGCTTTTTTATTGTCATTTGATCCATATGTACCCTAACAGGAATATGTGAAAGCATCAGCTATTTTTTCTGATTACAGTACACACAGACATACTTAATGCACACACTGGGGTATGGTCAGAGGTCTGTGGGACAACGCCCCAATTTTGTGGCTTACAGGGACCCATAGAGTCAAGTGTGTTTCGATTGATGATGCCAGCCTATAACCTGCCTAGCATTATGTCTGAGTATATGACACTCTTATCAGAGATTGAGTTTCACATTTGAGGAGCACTCTTCTAAGTTTTCATTACGTTGTGCAAACTTCTGCCTTACAGGACAAACTACATCATAAATATGAACCATATATGTGTTGTGTTTTGTGTGTTTTTCAACCCATTTTCTTATCTAACTTAAAAGTTGGAATATCTTCTGTTTCACGTTTTGTGTTTGCCAAAGTTTGATAGGTATTTTTGGACTTAGTCCATCTCATCTGCAGCCAGTATTTAAGGCCAATAGAGATTAACTTTGTTGTACCGAAACTGCATGTGATCAATTTCTTATCATTTACTGATTCAAATTTCTCCCTCTGAGCAAGAGGAGTTTTAATTACTGTTGAAGTGGTTTGGCTTAAAGCCAATGAGCACAACTTCATTTAACGTTTTCTGACTCTGAGTTTATAACTATTAAGTAGCTTCTTGAGAAGAGTCCCTTCTCCCAATATCCAAAACATCCTTTCTCTCTCGCATTTCATTCATAAATCTCAGTCAATGATGTCCTGCAGCTGACGCTTTTCTTCTGACCCCAGGGATCAGTAAGGGGTCTAGACATATTCAGCACTCTGACACTGTATCGCTCCAAAAGGTCAGGGGTTAAAAACAATGCAGAGGAGAGAATGATTGCTCCGAGCGTCACTCCCGGGGTGAAGGCAGACACACGAATGCACACACACACACACTTATGCCTTTATCCATGCATGACTTGTCTCTACCGTCATCCAAACAATGGAGTGTGTCAGCTGGATAATTGAGTAATTGCACTGGTCCAGTATATACCATGGACATATATGATTCTGTGGATATCAGCTGTTAAATGTCTTCATGAGGTCTGTGTCTGCACTTGCTTCAATTAAAAACTGTGACAAGACTCAAGGTGCCTCTAAAAATTCAGGAAAGATTGGGGAAAAAGATATGTACGCAGAGTGGCAGTATGTGTTTATCCTAATGCATTACTGTGTGAGATGATGGATGATAGACAGTGTTATTATGGACAGGAGTTAAATCTGTGACACTTGATGACAGCAGTGCTAGTAAATATTTAACAGGGTCAAGTACCACTGTCCCCCACCCGAGGCATGATGGGCTAGTTGATGTCTGTGCGTATGTCTGCCTCTTCTCAAACGTACATTTTTGACGCCTATCCTCTTACTGTACGCATGTTAGCACAAAACACATGCACATACTCACTGGTGACATCTGACCTCAATTTTGAGCCAGTGGTGGCCTGAGGGAAGGTGATGAGCTGAATGGAAACAGACACACTGACATGGTTAGACACTGGACATTGGCTGCTATTGATGCCACACAAAGAGCTGTTTCTTTATGTTCAGTCTTTCATCTTCGTCATCGTCATCACAACAAAATCACCCGCTTTTCTTTCATCAGGCTTTTTCTTCTTATCTAGTTCCAAATGAATTAATGTCCTGACCTTCTGTCTACTCTTCTTCCTCTTCTCTATGGCTTCATATCTACCCATATTTTTTCTTTCACATTCTGTTATAGATGGTAATGATGACAGTAATGGCTCCACTTTTGTTGAAAGTCAAAGTCATACCCATTGTGAGCCATATCTTTTATGATGCCACATTAGAAGTATGCAGTCGGTTAGAATTTAAAGTAATTACACTAATATAGTAGTTCAATGATTCTAATAAGAAAGGTATATTTGGGAACACTAGAGGGAAGTAAAAGTTTGCATATAACACACTGATGCATATACACACTGAGAAAACGCACAGCCATCCACTCACCAAGTACAAGACACACAAGAAGCAAGATAGATCTAGGAGCATATGCACAGGTATTTAATTAGGACTGACTGCAGCTGTTACTGTTTATTACCTAGACATTGTGAAGATAAACAACCGAAACGCACACACACACACACAAGTCATTCAGTTGTTTGAGGTGGCTTCCCAAGGGAACATAAGCAGTGAGTATTTGAACGTGTGTGTGTGTGTGTGTGTGTGAGAGAGACATTTTGGTCAGTCCTCACAGCTTCAAAGGGCTTTTTTGGACGAAGACTTGGTTTTAGGGTTCAGCTTAGAATTACTGTAGGCTTAATCTAGGGTAAGATTTGGGGATAGGCATTAAGTTTTGATGGTTCGGGTTAGGGTACTGGGCTAGGGAATGCATTATGTCAATGAGTGTCCTCACAATTATCGAAAGACACACCTGTATGTTTGTGTGTGTGTGTGTGTGTGTGGCAGTATCATCATCTCTATTCCAGTAGAAGTTATTTGTGTGGGAGACTATAAAATAAATGCTCATATAATACTTACATCTAACACACTAAAAACCTGTTCACTCAGCATGTACATGCACACGCTGGCACACACCAGATGGCTGCTGTTGTCTATATCTTTTTCCCTTTTCTGGTGTTAGTCCACATCTATTTTTTCCTCCCTCCCTTGTTCACTTTCACTTCTCTGTAGATGTGTGTTGCCATCTCCCATTTTCACTTTTCACTGCTTTTCTATCCACTTTTCCTGTAGTGCCTGCATTCGCTTTTCCCCCACCCCATCCAACCCTTGTCTTCAGGTGACAGGTCCCTTGCTTGCAGTTAACGTCGTCGTGTTCTGTGTCTGCTCTCTGTCAACATCAGCGCTCCGCCACACACGTGCACACACACAGTGGCACGATTGGAATACTGCTCAGATGATATTTACAATTGTGGCAGACTATACTAAATGCAAAACAATTTCTCAAACTCATGAGCAACACTTTCACATGGAGTGGCCTTGCATGTGAAGGTGGCTGTGGTTAGGTTGAATTGTTAGAAAATGTATTGACATATCCTTTTAACTTTCTCGGACTGCTTTGACAGCTTTGTATATTTGTATCCACTTCTTTGTTGTTCACTGTATGCTCATTATGTTCTAAACTAAACACAATGCACTAATAGTATGGATGGTCACTGGAATAATACGCAGTTCTGTTTATATGCTCTCTTCTTCCTTCTATATCTACAGAAATTAATACAGTTTATATGAATACACCACACCTTACATCCCCTCTAATTTACACTTTGTATTAGGAACTAGGCTAGTATGATTAATGTTCATAGGATGATCTATTGCAGTTATTCATTCCAGCGAGTCCCATAGGGAGCTCTCTACTCTGTTTCACATAGGTTGACTAGCCAGCTAAAAGCCTCCTACGTACTGCATGGTTACCGTGATGAATGATTAACATGCACCATTGCTAAATGATGGCCAATGGATCATTTATACTGTAACTAGAGAGGAAGACCTTACGGAGACAAGTGGCAAGAAAGAGTGTGTTCTTGCGTTGGCTACATTTATCTCTCTCTGTCTTGTTCACAGCAGGAGATTCTTATTGTGCTTCCTTTCAAGTTCCGTGATTTTGGGACTACTCATCAAATATGTCTGTATTGTTTACTCAGTGTAATTCAGTGTGAACCCAGCTCAGCTCCAGCTCATCACCTCATTAACCCATGTGTATTTTTCTGTTCTTCCTCTACACACTGTTTGATTATTGTGCTTCTGGCTGACTGACTACTCTGCTTAGTTAGTGCTTCAGTATTAGTCAACCTTAGTCACCCTCTGTTCATGATCCAGGGCCTCTGTGTTCCCCCCTTCAGTATGTCTATCAGCTTCCTGGCATCTGTGTCATGTTGCAGTGACTAGTGTGAGTCGCTGAGGTAGTGCTATGGCCTTGGCAAGACACACAGACTCACACATGCCCCACACCAAACAGCACTCACACCTTGGGTCTGTTCCATCAGACATCAACAGTCTCTTCTGCACCTCTGAGCATCCTTCTGCATGTCCACTTCTTTTTTCTGCTTTTCCCTGCATGCAGTGCTGTGAAGACAGCCGTGAAACACATCCTCATTTCCCCAGTAATGACCAAGGGAAACCCAAATGAAAAGATACTACCAACCTTTTCTCTCTCCTGCCACGCTGCTCACCATAAATGCTGACAAGAGACTGCAGTACCATCTCTGACCTTTTACATGCATGCGCGCGCGCACGCACACACAGACACACACACACACACACACACAATTATTAGAATTCCTATTACTGGTAGCGCCTTTGAATCAGCAGAGTCTGGTGTGCTGTGGAGGAATTTAATGACACACAATGTCGCTTCAATTTTAGCGCTCCCTGGCCAGACTACCAGGTGTACCATTTGTCCTTTATTCAAAGGAGAAAGGGGGGCCTGGCCGGTTTGACTACAAGGGAGTGAATAAGGAGAGAGTGCATTCCACTACTTTGATGTGAATGAATATAAGATGTTAATGTCTTTCTTACTGTTAGATTAACAGCATATTCACCAAATCCCACTCGTAAAATCCTCAGTAAAGTTCCTTATAACCCCCATCACCCTGCTGTCCCCTTATTGCCATTCTTATAAGCTGTCCATATTTCATGAGCACTGGGTTGTCCTTTCATCATGCCCTGTGACCCCACAATATGTCTTCCAGGGATGGTGGATGAGAAATTGAGAGGCAACGGCCTTAAATATCCTTTATGGAAATACTGCTGAGCCTCCTCTCAGACTCCATACACAGCCCCTCCTCAGTCCCCCCATTTCCCAATCAATAAATAATGGGGTGAGGCGATGAGAGTGTGCAACTAACAGATTGTGAGAGAAGGAAGAGAAAGCAAAGAGCAAGCGAAGGCGAGCACTTGCTGCATTGCAAAGAGAAGCTACGAGAGCTGTACATGACTGGAGAGACAGAAAGGTTAGATATAGATAGGAAATGAATAACAGAATCTGTTACATACTACAGATAAAATAATGTTGAGGGAGTCTCCTGTAACAGAGGACCTACAAAAAAGAGGAGAGGATGATATAAAATTGTCCTCCTAAACATCATTTCTTAGAACTGGGACACTAGAAATCAGCTAATTAATCTTCAAGAATTGGCCAATAAATAAATAAAAATTGAAAATAAAACTGAGTTTAATGCTATCAATAATTTCTGTCTACAGCTCATAAAACTCATAATGTTGTGGCCACTAATTTTTCTGCACCCCTCCTCTTCTCCTCAGGCTAAAGGGCTGCTGCTGTTATTGTCAATTATATCCTATTGACAGGTAATTACAGGCATATTAAGAGCAGTCATTAGTTGCTGTGAAATAATGTGAATTTTGCAGGAAATTAGTTTAAGCCACAGTCAAGTGTGTGAAGGCAGTGTGCAGACGACAACAAGAAGCCCTTGAGCCCCCCCTGTTGCTCTCTGGGATATATGAAGTACAGGCGCACTTGCACACCCAGACATACTCACACTCCCATGCACAAACGCACACATAGTACAATCCTATTTTCTCTACTGTAAGTGTTTACTTAGTGCAGCCTTATTTTAGGAGAACCAGTCTCAGTACCCATTTCCCCTGGCACAGAAATGTCAGCTGTGGCTCATCTAAATGACGCCCATCTGTTGAACCTTAATCAGAATTTCCATAATTTCCTTCATGCACTATTATGTTTCTTCACTCCTCTTCTCCCTTCATCTCTCCTCTGTCTGCCTCCTATCTCATTTGCAGAGTTTAAATGCTAATTCATGAAATGGAGAGTATTCTCAGGGTGGCCACATATGTTGTGTAAATGTAAATTTTAAAATATGATAATGAAATAAGTGTTTCCCAGTAGGACAGACCTATTCCCACTATGAAGAGGGTCTTGACCTAATGTGGTAATGTTATGATGGATGGATGGCATGCAGAAAGGGCTAGAGTTCCTCAGTGTGTCCATGTGCTTCAGCTGTGCCTTGCCATGATGACTGGCAATGGTCCAGCATCTTTTATGGCTTCAATATGGATTTTCTTTTCCTTTAAAGCAAGCCTAATCTGAAGTAAGTGGCAGGTCAGTTGACAGCTAGGAACACCCTTTGGTGGTTGACAGGACAGGCAATTGATGTGTTGTTTCAGCAGGAATTAGTCTTCCCCTTTTTATTTGGTCATGGTCAGTTGGACGGTCAATAATACACTGATTTTGTGAATACTGGTCTCCAGCTCAATAGCTGGTGCGGTCAAGCAAAGCCAGATGGCTAATAGTTAGTTAATGGATATTGTTTGTGCCTTCTAGATTGTGGTAAAGTAATATTCATGTGGATTTAAAATTTTAGCTGTTTTTGTTTAATTCAATTTCATTCATGAACTACTGAAAAAAAATATTTTAGCAATTTATAACAGACTTTAAACAAACATGATTTTTATACTATAAAAATACTGTGGTATTTCTAATACCACTGTTAGGCTGGGCTCTCTCCCAAACATTAAAGTCGCTGGTTACTAAGAAACAGGAACCAATGTGTCTGCAGCCTGACCTAAATGTGAGCTAGCACTCACACAAATTAAGTTCAACACATGGACCCAGCTCTAAACAGGGAAGAGTTACTACTTCCTGTCAGCCAGAGACAAAAGGCTGTTTGGAGTCGGGCTGACCATTGTTTACATTTCACCTCTTTTCAACGCTGTCTTTTAAACAGCGTGCCAGATATACTTACAGTCAGGTGCTGTGTGCTAGAGTCTTCAAACTCCTTCAGAAATAGTGAGTAAACATTGTCAGTGAACCGCTCTTATGTTTTGCTTTTCTCCTTCAATCTAAAAAAAACAACTCAGAAGTCTCAGAAGTTGTGTATCCCCAGTGACTCATCTCCAGGCTGCAGAGGGATCTGTTGCCATTTTCAGCTCTGTCCCTTACTAAAGCTTATCCATTAAAACCTTTTGCTATAGGTCCTAGTGAGAGACATGCTGCATCAAACTGTGTTTTGGCTGCACACTTATGACCTTTTATCTCTAATCCCAGCAAGGCTGTCCTCTTAAAATGTCTGTCTCAGGGCTCTGTGGGGCAGACTGCATGGTTGCTCGTGATGTTAAACCAGCACTTAACAAGAGCCTGGGAACCTTAGGGCATTTGATGGCATGTGCAGATTTCTGTTTTAGGGCCAGACACTCAGTGTGTTGATAGGAACCACTGCAACCACAGAGTGGCTTAGCTTCAATAGCACTCAATTTACAGTTTTCTCAAAGGAGCTAATCAGAGTGGAAGGTGTAAATGACAAAAACAGTTTTCATTTGCTGTTATCTGAAGTATTATTTTTTTATTATTTTTGTAAAGGAAACTAATTTCTGTAGGTCCTCTAGTCTTTTCAAGGAAAAAAAACATCACAGAAAAAAGCATGCACCCTACCTCCTCTCTCCTCTCACCTTTGCAGAACACAAGGGGCCTGTATAATGTCGCACATAACACTGCAAACAGCAATTACTGGCCACTTCAGGCCCTATTATGGTTGACAGTGATTAATAAAGCCAATGTTGCTACATAAACAAAAATAGGAAGTGAATGTAAGTGGTTGACCATAGAGGCCAGGACTGTAAGAGAAATCTGGAGCTTTCAGATAAAAATTCCCACTCTGCTTTCAACTAATTATTCTAGTAGCCTCGTCAATCCCCAAACCAAGCCCATTCTTTCACAGGTAAGTCTCATGAGACAAGCAAGGCATAACAAATATGAATATTTATGTTGGTGTGTGTGTGTATGTGTGTGTTTAATTATGTGTAGGATGTGTACTGGTGTGTTTGTACACCCTTATGTATACAGCATACTATTTTGCTGTTTGTCCAGTAGATAGTCAGAAGGGAGTGAAGGAGAATGGAAAGAAAAGCTGTGCCAGCAGGCAGCATTATTCCCTGTGGGGAGTGTTGATTAATGAATCACATCTTTCTAACCTGAGGCTGCTACTGTGCTGCTGCACTTTCACAGCACTGCAGAGCACCAGTCAGCCCTGTGCCAGCCTGCTTCTCTCTGGCACAACATGGCACAGGGTCTGGGTGCTGTCACTGTTAACAGGGGCTGAGAGTAAGCGCAAGGAGAAGAAAATTAGATTCTGGGTATGAGCAGAAACTGCCTGACAAATTTGATCATTTCAGCCTGTGGGTGTTTTTCGCTTCACACAAACAACCCCCTGCGGAATGTAGTTGAATTAGTTTGACATATGTGGTTATAATGTGGTGTAAATTGAGCATTTCATTTTTGAGTTGTTTTGTTATGCCAGTTTTGATCATTTTTGTTCAAAATATATTATTGTGTAAGTGTAGTTAGTACTTTATTAATATGTTTTTCCCCCTTTTTTTCCATGTTCCTGTGATACCTCTACTTCTGTACACCTATGAAATGGTCCTCTTCCACTATCAGGTATGTAACCACATTAAGGTTCCACACTGTTTCACTGCAGAGTTACATACTGTTGTGCAGCTGTGCAAATTTGAAGATTTCTATTGCATGTGCATGAGTCATACAGTCAAGTGTCATCTGCTTTAATAGAATGATTGATACCATAAATTGAAATCAATTGTCATTTTAAAAGCACAATAGTTCATTTAATCATATAAAACATTTTTTTAAAAATATATTTACGTTTGTCATTGTAAATTAATCCTTAGCCGTGTAATGATGGTTAAGATTCAATTTGTTGGTTTATAAGCTGATTTTTTTGTTTTTCCTTGCTGCATGTTACATTAATTATATTAACTTTTCATAGTCAATATATATATATATATATTTTATACACTATCTTCCTGTTTAGCTTGCTGCACAAATTGATGTAATAGTATCTATTCCCAGAATTTTCCAGCCTGTCCCTGTGTTAAAATCTGATGATGGGCCAGGTCAAAATGTTCTTGTTACATCCTCTTCATCTTATTGTCATCCTGACCTTTGAGTGCTCACTGAGCGTCACAGACAAAAATAATGTGATGTCATGTGATATTGTAGTGGTATGTGCGTGTCTGACCTGTGTGACTTTCATGCCCATACTCTTCGGGCTGTTGCTTTATTCTTGAGCAGTTTGCAGCTACTGCTGCTGCTATCATAGCATCTTGATAACTTCTATTGCATTCTGTAGAATACTAGTAGCTGCTGCTGACCACCTGCTTTATTTTGTGTTCCTCTTCGCTCTTTTTAAGTCTGTTATTCCTATGGTCCATATGAGGTAGTAGCGTTTGAGGAATGAGCAGACAGTTTGCATGGGTGATGATCCAGCCTCGCATTTTACCTATCCATTAGAAAAATAAAAGCTCTGTGCATAATCTGGTCTAGACAAAAGTGCAAAAGTGTTACTTTCTTCTCAACTGTACTGTACAAAGACAGGTGTGTATTTGGCCAGGAATTAATTTAGAGTTTTTTAGATCCCTAATGCCAATGATATGTCACTTCCCTTAGTCACACATAATAATAGCATGGCTTAAGGCATATATTGCTGTGCAGTGTTTACTACCTACCACACATTAGGTCCATAGGGAGCTCTATAATGATTGGGGTGTAGGGTGACTGTTCTGTTGTGTGCGTGTGTATGTACATGCAAATGTTTATTGTTTGAAGAATGATTGCTTTCATCCAGTCTACATATAGTATGTAGCATGTTTGTCTGTGTTAGATCTGCGGCAGATTACTAGTTTTAACCTGGTGTAAGATTGTCAGTGTTCATGTGGGCAGACCCATCAAAACCCTTCAGGTTCACTGCATATTTATGCTCTTCTCCACTTCAATCTTGCTATTCTTCCCCACAGACACACTGTCTTGCACAAACTAGTAAAGTCTATCACCTGTCAAACCACTCTTACAGCTTCCTTCATAATAAGGAACTCTCTACTCCTCAGCACTAATAGCGGTTTTATTAGTTGTTGTAGTTGGTGTCACAGACTGATTGGTTTTTGATGATGTTTCTTGCCAGCTGGTTGTCTTGTCTCACAATCTCACATGTCAAGCAATGATGACATTTTCATAATCTACTCAGTCTGAACACAAACAAGCAAAAAAGAAAGCAGATTAAACGCAAACTCAATTATGTAAGCAGCCACTCATGTTGTCTCACACTGACCTAGTTGAAGATATGCAGACAAAAACACTCACACTTCAAGCGATCCTTTCACTTATTTTACATATTTCTCTTGACAATGATGACCTTTTCCCACATCCCTGCCCCAAAGATGTTGGTTACTGTGCTGTTGCCCATGGTAACCTGTCTTTACACTCAGTAGGATATATTAATAACTTAATGATACTGTTTTTCCCCTCTATCTTCTCAACTTTCCTGTTTTCTCCATTCATCTAGTACTTAGATGAACTATTCCATGCAGTGGATATGGGTAGTAATGACCGTCATTAACCTTTTTTCTCTAAAATATTCAGTGCTGTAGATATATCAACAGCTGTCTTTATTATGCAGCTGCCCTTGTTAATCTGGACATGTTTATTTTCTGGTATAAACATGTCTCTCTCTCTGCTGCTGTTGATGATTTTTGTCCCTCCTGAAGACAGTTTTGTCCTCTATATGGCTTCAGTTTGCTCTGATATATCTGTTTATATCTGAATATATAGACGACTTGAAATTAATCCTTGACTTCTAGGAAATTGATCATATCTGGGTCAAAAAATAGGTGCAAAGAATTCCTTATTTTGTTATTTATAATCTGTTTACTTTACCAGGTGTGTCATTTTTGCTGCATGTCAGTTCAGATAATGTAAGAAATGTTTTCAATCACAGATAAAAAAAATACCAATGCCAGATGCCAATAATTTGACACTTGCAGATTTTATCATACCAAAGTTTTTTTCTTGCAGTTTCCTCTGGATTTATTTTAATGTTCAGTTGAAAACAGACATGTCTAAACTGAGAAACTGTTGTTAAGTGTATCACATTACTGATAATTTTGTGCTATTGAATCTTATTGTCGTTTGTGTATAGTGTTTTTAGTTGAATTAATGCATTTATAATGTCTGGAGTGCCTACAGTCTCAACTAGTTTTATCGTTGTCCTTATCTACCATAAATTGTAACTCCCTTCTCTGCCAGAGTGTGCAAGTGCACGCAAATATGATTTTTAACTTAGCGTTTGAGGAAGATGCTTTCTGAAAGCAATATGCATCAGCATAGGAATTATTATGCCAACATATGCTGTCGTTTTTGCTGTTATCAAAAGGATCTTAAGTGGAAGCCTATTGACTTTTTAGCCAGTGCTTTTCCTCCCCCAATTCAAAGGTGGCTCTTAAGCTCTTAATAGGACTTTTAGCTAGATTTTCAATTGCTGTTTCTGGGTGAAAAACCTTGCCACAAACTGAAAAGCACTTAATCCGTCAGTTGATGCCAGAGGGCTGTGATCATGTCAAGAGAGGGAAAAAGTGGGTGAGCAGGACAGCGTATGTTTTTTTTTTTTCTTCTTTTTTCAAATTATAGTTAAGTTGGCTTGGATATACTATTTTCCCTTTTTCATGTTTTCCTCATTTCCTCAATTGTGTATTTGTCTAAAATATATACTTATATGTCATACTTCCTTTTTTTCCTGTTCCTTTTGCCTGAATAACCTTCAGCAACTGCTCTCATCCCTGCATGCGCCTCCTCAAAAACCCTTCCAGTCCAACCTGGCAACACCTGCCTCCCCCCACATGGAGTCATCTTTGTCTGTCTTTTACCACCAAGTGTACACTGTCTTCCACACGCACAATTTAACTGCTCATGTGATACTGTAATCCATGCTAATTTAGGCAGATGATATGTGCAGCAGCAGAACGTCCATATGTCCCAGCATGGTGTCAAGGGCTGATCACTCTTTACCTTGAGTAGATGCAGCAGATCAGCAGCCTGGGCAGCTGGCAGATGGGGTGAAAATGGAAGATGGGTAATTAGAGTTAGAGATGAAAATAGTAACAAAAAAGCTATCTTAGAGAAATTGCACCATGTGATTTTATATTTAGCTAATAAAATATATGGAGTATAACATGCATGCACTGTATAAACAGAAATACTAATTTCAGTAGAAATATGAATGAATAAGTGTGACATAAACATACAGCCCCTGGTATGCTACCAATTACATAATCTAAAAACAATCAGTAGTCACATCAGACCGTGTGCATTGGCAGCTCTGTCATTAAAAAAAGATGCATTTGTGGTTAAATTCTCACCTGCTTTTCTGCACAACTGTTGCGCACTGCTGGTGTTTGGAGGTTTGGCCTGATTTGGTATCTCACTCTCTCTCTCTCTCGTGCTGTAGCTGTGTGGGTGTCACATGGTGAATGCAGGTCTGGATATTTCTCATGACACAGCAGGAGCCCATCTGGCCTGATTGGAATTCACTGAGGGTGTGTGCTGACTCATTGTTTATCTCTCTGTACTGACATACTATACTGACTGACAAGTTATGACATGTCGAGGTCATACACTCATGCAGATACACATGCACACACAGACCTTGAGGTAGCTCTAGCTGCACAGTTAGCTGCTATAGCTTTATTGATTTATAGGTCACTAGCACATAATATGAATCACTTTTTAATCCAAAGACCAAATGAAGACACCAAACTTACTGAAGTTCTGTTACTGTAATTAAGTCAACCTAAATATGACTGTACTGTCACCTCTAACACTTCAAGCTCCAGGTTTTAATTTTTTATAAACTGGAGATTGTTTTAACAGGTACTACTAACTGAAGCTGGCCGACTGCAGACATTGTGATTATATGGGACATATGAACATGGTGAGATAAATGGTATCTGGGAGTAAAATATCTCCTGAAGAGGCTTATTTACTTCCACGTGCAACAAAAGTCTCCAAACCCCTGGCAAGTGTTTGAGCTGAATAGAAGGATGGTAACAAATTGAAGCAAAGACAGAAATAAATGGCTTTAGTGGATTCCAACACAGTGCTGTACCCCCAGCCATGTGGTTCCTAACTGCAAAGCCATTATTATTACTATCATTATTATTATTGAAGCCATGGTGAGCTGCTGGTCTCACAGCTATCTTTGTATCGCATTAAAATGCCAGTCATGTCAAGCACTCAGCACTCACTTTCCCTGTTGTTTCTTATATTTTCTCCTTTTTTTTATCTCTCTACTGGCTCTTTTCCCACACACTGGATTAAGTGTACAATCCTTACTGATTTGGAGAAAAAAAGAGGAATCCATAAATAATAGATCATTTTTTCTCTGTGTGCTAAACATTATGATTTTTATTTCCTCACGGTTCACACTCTCTCTTCACATCTGTTTGTGTCGTGTGTTTAGTAGTCTTTTTCTTTACTACTCCTTCTTCCTCATTCTTCTTACCTCATGTCGCTGGGAGATTTGGACCATTCCAGGATTTCAAACTTGTCTAGCATTAATATCATCGAGGATCACAGCATCAATGGAGCATCTCTCAGTCCATTACTTCTCCTGCCTTTAAAATATGTATGGCTGCCATTGCTCCCACTAGATCACTGAGTGGACAAAGCTCATATAAATGGGGTTTAAATTATGAAGTATAAAAACTAGTGTAGTTCTGGCATGCAAACCAGCTGTTAAAGTGTTTGCATGGTAATGTATGAGTATTAGTGGAAAATATCTCCATAGCTATACATGCGTATTGGTGTTATTTCTCTTCACTTTTCTAGCCTACTGAACTTTTGATCACAGTGATAATGATTAAAATGCATAGCAGCTGCCACAAAAATCTATTATTTGCTAAATTAAATTAAATCCCTGCTATGAGGGACTCAGCTATAAGTTCTGTAAAACTACTGAATGTGCAGTATTGTTCCAAGCTTATATCAAAATTGATCAAACAGAAGTTAATGAAACAAACACCCCTCCTGTTCGTTCCTGCTGATTTGCTGTGAGTCTCTCAAAGTCTTATGAATATTCAGAACGGCAGTTAGTGTACTTTTTGTTTCCACCCTCTATCGTTGGTTAGTTTTCCTTCTCTGAGCAATGGCCATTTTCCACCTATACGAGGACACAGATATACAGAACCCGCTTGCTGTATACACACAAAAGACACACAAAAGCACACGCAGTGTCTCACTAACTCGCAGGGTAGTAGTTGGAAAGGCAACCTGCTACTCGATTCATTCATGAATATTCATCCACACCTGCTTCCGGCAGAAAGTTTTTAGCAGGTTCCAATACTGCTTAGACAGAAGTTTGGACCAGAGCTCTTTTGTCTAGTGTGTGTGTGTGTGTGTGTGTGTGTGTGTGTGTGTGTGTGAGTGTTACGTCACATCACATCACATCACATGATAGGCTATATTCATCTTCATCTGTGCCTTTTTTGTCTATAATATTCTACCTGCACACTAAAGTAAAATCATTTTCCATGTTAAATTATTGTATTAACTATAATTGTTTTTTTTTACCTTGGGGTACCACTTTGCTTGTATTCTCCTTGTGGGAGCTTAGATATCATATTTCAGCTGCCTGTGAAATATAAAGGGTTACTAAATAGTGACAGGTTGATTTGTTTTACCTAGAAATAGCACAGCAAATATGCAAATCAGCCTTTTCTCACCAGCCTTGGGCTATAAGGAGCTTTAGTGGTATATGCGATGTCTGGTGTACAATGTTCACTGATCTATACCTCAAGGAAAGTGTGTGATGTCATCAAAAAGACAACAGCAGTGATGCAACATCAGTGGATGGTGTGGAAATCACTGGAGGCTAGAAAGAGGAAGGTTGAGGGGATTACAGTTTGGTGAGAAGGGTTTTGTGGGATTGATGCTGTAGCCTCAGGGTGTTGGGTTTTGTGTGTGTGTGTGTGTGTGTGTGTGTGTGTGCATGGATGCTGGCATTTATGCATGGAGTTTGTGTTAGTGTACAAACAGTGTCTGATTGTTTGTGCCAAACCATTCACAGCTTTAGTTTACAGCTTATTTTAAAGTGTTTAGTTTAGTTCCGCCTGTCTTCTGTCTACTGTCCTTTTCTTTTCTAGCCTTTTTTTTCTTCTTTTCTTCCTTCATCTTCCACTAAATTCACCACGTGCCTGCACTTTCCTCCTCATGATGTATACACACACACGCGCACACACAAACCATCCTCTTCCCAGAAAGCTGCCAGTGTTGGAGAGGGTGTGTTTGGGGAATGAGCAGAGCAGGGGAACACGACATGCTCATTAAAGAGAGAAGTTATTGGACTAGTCCACTCACACAGAGAAAATGGCGAGAACAACTTCTCTCTGAGTGCCAGCACTGGTGGGAAAAGTGGAGACAAAAGAGGAGGGAGGGAAGAAGCAGGGAGGGTGTGATGGAGGTGCACAAGAAAGAGAATGAGCAAGAGACAGAAGTTTATCTGTCTTGGCTTTTTTGGCTATTCAGATGACAGTGCAGTCCAGAATGGGAAGATAAAAGACACAGTAGACCCTTTGATGTCTTTCTCAAAAACCATATCAGTTAAACACCAAGCCAAATAGCACTCAACTTTTTTGCAGTGTTATTTACACATCAGAGCAATGTAACAACACGCACTGACATCAAACATGTCTGCTTACTTGGGCAAGTAGATGATTGAATATCCTCAATCATTTATCTTTTATACGAAGAGCTCTATTACGAAATTAGATCAAACGGGACACCTACTTTGAGCTGATGATTACTTTCATTGCAGTAAAATGTATGTAAATATATATAATCAAAATGGAGTCAAAACTCTTGAGTTCCGCCTATGCTGCCAGTCAGTTCTTTTAGCCTGTCTCTAGTTGTTTTCCCCACTAGATGACTCATTGCAATTATACCTGTCCATAAAAACAAAACAACAAAAAAGAACAAAAAAGATTTTTATGCTTTCTGGATCGGTATGATACTACAACATATATACAATAATACCTCTATGACTATGTAAGATCATTGCTCACACTTTCATGTGTTGATGTTTCCTTTAAAAAATATTCTGACCTAATTCAAATTTCAATTTTATTATGTGTAATATATGTCCAGAAAACATCTATAGTATATCAATATCAATCAATAGTTTTAGTTTATTTGTGTGTTTTTCATAAATGTCAAGAGCTTAGGGGAATTAATGTTGCTGAAACATAGCTCTTACACGGCAGTCAGTCAGTCACTCTTCTATTTTGATGTGGCATTTCAATGAGACACATCTCTCGATCAGTGGATAGCTCTACTGCAGGGCTTTCACCAATGTCGCCACTTCCTCCTCTCCTCACTTTCTTGTGGCTTTATTCCTTTTTTTTTTTTTTTTAAGACTGCCCTTCTGTCTCTCTGTTAACCCATATTTCTATGGACTCTTTCTTTCTCAAATATTCTTTAGTCAAAAATATTTGTTGGAGCTGCCCCATGGCATAGATGGTATCCCATGGTGCCCTTTATTGTAAGTCACTGAACAGTAATATGACCTTATTCTGATGTGGCACAGATGATCTCATTGCTGAGCACACACATATCAATAAACCTATAAATTGGAACATGGCTGCATGTCACTGGGGACTGAAGGTGTGCAGACTGGGTGTTACTCATCTGTTTATACAGTGTAGATCATCATCTGACATTTGCTCTCTTCGCAACCATTAGTTTGAATAAACGGGGAGCAAAAGACTTCAGAAGTAATTAATGGACTGAACAAATTTTTAATCATTTCTTTAGGCCCTTTAAAACCTCTCTTTTTTCCACTGTGTAGCAAAAAGGTACTACAGTATATGTGCAGAGGCTGCTGACAGCTCCATACTCTTTGATATAACCTATCACATATTTATTTATGTGTATGTGTGCAATAGAGAAATTCACAGCATATATGTGAATGTGTTATATTTGTTTCTCCTAGCTTGGGAAGAGCATGGAAAAAGATTTTATGGCACACTCAGCCTTTGCTAGTTTGGCCTCTGTCTTTCATTGTACTTCTTTCATCCCTCTTTTTATCGCTTTTAGTCTCTCCACCCCTTTACCTTCCACTTTTCTCATTAGATTGCTGCTATTTGGACACAGTCCACACAAGTCCTGGGATATCTCCACATCTCTCATGGTCTCTTTCTCACAGTAGAAACCAACATGGCGGCCAATTACACCGCTAGACAATGCTCACCATAAATCATCCATTGGACTGTCAGGCACATGGGGACTCAGCACTAGAGGAAACATGTTCACCTCTATTCTCCTATCCTCTTTTTACACACTCATTCCTTTGTTCCTTCGTTTTTTGAACCTCTTCAGAGAATCGTTTGTTGCATTGCAGCCATGCTTTGGCACATTCAATCTGCATATCTGCTTGTCTGTTTCACTTTTGTTACATTTTTTTCGTGGATTTGTCTTTCAACCTGATCTGGCTTTCATTTAATTACATTTCTTTTCATACCTTGGGTGCTTACTTACCTTCTCATCAAGGTTGTCATTTGTTTTTATCTTTCTCAATGCTTGTCTCATGCCCCTAATTCAACTTGGCATGTTTTAGTGACTTACCTTTTACATGAACGAATACTTTTGACAAAGCTTTTAATTATTTGTTTCGTAAGTACAATTGGATTTAGTGTTATGTTAGGTGTCTCATAGCTGTTGTTTGTACATTGTGTGTAGGCTGTGTTTTTGGCAGTCTGTATTCTTCCCTCTACCTCTTTATCGCTTTACCTCCTTCGTTCTTTCTCTTTTTGTTTCTCTCAACTCTTTAATGGTGGAAGAGCTCTCTCTAGCATTGACTTTTTATTTTTTTTCATACTCCCCTTATGTTCTACTTTCTTTCCTTCCGCTTGCATGTTGGGGAACACAACAGACAGTAGCCATCAGGGAGAAGAGAGTTTGATTGGTAGAGTGGGAGAAAAACAAGATGAGCAACATTGGGTCAAAAACAAACTCTGAAGGGAGATCAACTGAGGAGGAGATTTGATTCTATGTTGAATGACTGTGAATAAAGCATCAATATGGATTTATTGTATATTTACAGATATTTACATTCTCCAGTGCATTTCCTGTGCTTCTTCTTTTGTCTTTGTGTTTGAGGACTATATTATTATAAAGACAGCCTTTGTAGCAATGCAGAAATTTGTGTCTGTGTACGTTTACATGTGAGTCCGCTTGCATATAGACATTTCTGTGTGTGTATTTTTCTGAGATTACACTTGGTGCATTCATATTTCAGTGTTCACCCAGAGGTGTGTTTACTTGTATCAGATCATAGAGAACGTGTTTGGTTGTGCACTGGTGTGTGTATGTGATAGAAACACAGCAGGTCACTGTTTGATCAGTTCTCTGTGTTGATGCCCTGTTTCATTCTGTGAGACTGTACTTTGTCACACAGACCATATCAAGATGATTATGTATTGTTGTGTGTGTATGTGTAAGAAAGACAGGGGGTGTGGTTCAATGTCTGTATGTGACTGTGTGAAAAAATGATTTCAGTAGGAGCGTGTGCACAGACAGGTCTTATCTCTTGTTCCTTACACAGTGCTTTGCTCAAGGACATATTTCAGACTCCAGTGGAAACATTCTCTCTACTGACACAGAAAACATTTTCAGAAGCAACCATTATTTCTTTAACAGATCCGAAATCCTATAATTATTTTATATTTTGAGTTTTAAACAGCAAAAGGTTGCAACACACACTGTAGTCATGTGTGTCATGACAACAGTTTGACCTTGACAAAGTGTTCAGTGGTTTCAAACATAAAATTGTCATGTTGAAAGATTACACACCGACACTCACTTTACATAAACTGTGTGTTTATGTTAACCTAGTTTATAATTTTTTCTCATCATGTGCCTTTGCACGAATTGCACGAGTGCTTGGATTTTCTTTCAGTTTGATTTATTGCTGGTACATTTCAGTGGTAACAACAAATTCTGCCAGCCTGCAGCAGTGTTGTAGGAACACTGATAAAGAGTTTGGGTGTGTTTCTGGTTTTATCAGTGGAGCCTCCCTCTGGCAGTGTGTGTTAATTAAAGTAGAGCTTGGCAACCTTGAGAGAGGCTCAGTAATGTCATGTTTATGAATTTTGTAAGTATTTGAAATACGCATGGCAGTAGGTACACAAACACTTTATAGACACAGACATGTTGCTATGTTTGCTATATTAAGTCAGTTTGTCGTGAATAGTCTTTCCTGTTTGTTTTATTTCCACTGTTCATTTATGCACTAATGGGTTCTGTTAATGAATGGGTCTTGCACCACAACTCCTTTTCATCCCTCCATCTCTGCCTTCATCTTTCCATCTAAGCTCTCTTTATTATGCTTATGCAGAGGCGACATCAGTCATAAAAAGCTTCTACAGTGCACCACATCTATTCCACTCAACTACCTCATTATTGCATTTTATTATATAAATGAACATTGACAGGGGCAGTGATGGAGTTGAGGATTTAAATGTTTCTGAAAGTCATCTAACCCCACTACCCCATTTTTGTTTCTGTACTTCCTCTTATCCCTTAATTACTTTTCACTGAAACTTCTCAAGTTTTGACAAATTTTCTCTCAGTTAGTTGTGCCGGTAAATAAATGTTTATTAGCATCAAAAGTCTTAAAATGTCATGACTAAACTGACTTTTTAGCATCAATAGCACCAGTTGGAATGGTGGCTTTGGCCTTCATTAGCTGTGGCAATGCTCGCCATGTTAGAGCACCACTAAGAACTGTGTGAAAGCAAATGCAACTGCAGTCAGCAACATGTGGTAATGTCTATCAAATCAGTCAGTCGGTTCCTATTTATATATTTCTACAAAAAATCTGTGTTTGACAGAATTATATTTATTGTGGCCCCAGATGATACCAAACTGTCAAAACAAGCTGAAGAACCAAGAAATATTTTACAGCAGAGTGTAGATTCATGACATTTGGTAGGATCCATCCCAGTGTAATAATACCTACACTGAGATATGCAACAGAAATGTATTTGTATACGCATGCACACACAAAAACACAGACTCTGTCTCACACCCATGTATTGTCTTTGTCAAAAACAGGATGCTGGTAATTGGGTTATGTTGTCTTCCAAAGGCAATGTGAGCTGCACTAATGATAAGCTTGCTGCCTGTGTTATGTGTCAAAACGGGATCCAGTTCTGTTTCGGTGCAAAGCATTAGAGGATGTCTCTGAATCTGATCATATCTGGGTTCTATGTGATTTCCTCTTGTCATCCAATACCTCAAATCTAAACCAGAATCAGTTGATGAGATCACCCAGATCTGAGTTAGTTTGGTAGCATAAAAAGTGAAGATGAATGGTAGTGTGTGTTTGTGTGTTCTGTTTGTGTGTTGCTGTGCATGTGCATTGATGTTGCATCTATATGTGCCTGATAAGAATCTATACACTCTGTGACAGTCAATATAAATTCTTTTATGAACATCTTTATCAGTCTGATGGGAGTCTCAGCACCCTCGCCCTGCTCAGGTCAGATCGTTACATCAGTGTGACAGCTCTGCCTTTACTTGTGACTCTAACAGACGAAGATATAGAAAGACTTTATTACTCCCTGCTGCCTCTAAAGCCATATAATTCTCTCATATCATATAACAATATAGTGGGAATTATGATAAGACTACATCTTGTATCATTATCAAAGCATGAAAAAATGATTTTGTACAGTGTAGTGCAACAAACCTAACGTCTTAATATGATGCTATAATATCACTGATTATTGAGGAAATGCCTCCTTGCTTGGTCAGACCAGATCGTCAGCAGCACAGAAGCAGCTCTGGAGCTGATAGGTATTCAGGATCGTTCTCAAACACACCCAGTACACTGGGTGCATGCGAATGCAGGGGTTTGATCTGTGTGTTTCTGGTTCTGACACAAGATTGTGCTAGTGCAAGTGCCAATGTCTAGTATTCATAAGATAGAAAAAACTATCTGTGTTGTAGGTTTTTGTAAAACATTTGAAGTAGGCTATTTTATTCATTTTTGTTTGAAACCAGACATCCTACAGTGATTCATCTCTTTTAGATCTCTTCTAGGATAATACCTACTGCACAGTACTTGCATTATTTTGAATGGTACATACTATATCTGTGATGTAAATTGCAGATCTGAAAAGGAAGCATGTGATATAGTGTATAAAAAAGTGCTAGTTGCCAGTAACAGAGGCATCAGTTTTATGTCTGGCACATAAATCTATTGTCCAAATATTTCCACAGGATATGACATCAGAGTCATGCATCCACAAAAGAAAATTCACTACTCCAACATGCAATAAAAGCTATTTTCTAGCCTCAGTAAATACATATAAATCTGATATGATACTGTAAATAAAATGAAGCAGAATTATGTTCTTTCATCTCTTCAACAAGGTGCAGAAGTCATAGACAGTAATGACTCCTCTCTCATTTGCTTAGCTTAACCAGGAATGACATTTATATAATTACCACTCTCCTTCATCACTATGGACCAAATCACTGTCATTATTAATTCATTCTGAGGGATGGGGGAGGAGAGAAGGGAAGGAGGGACACGAAGAACAGAAGAGAAGGAAAAAAAGAACGACAAAAGTTGGAAGGACAAGTATTGAAGGAAAGACACATTTGGGGGGAAAAGATAGAAAAGGAGTGTGGGCTAAATGAGCAGATGGAGATAAGAGATGAAGAGACAGAAAGACGAGTCAGTGTTGAAGCTGAAGGACAAAGATGTTTAACTGAGAAAAGAAGTTGGGGTTGAACTCTTGTATCTGTGTCACTGCCCCTAGATTCCCCTGAGGGTTTCTGGTGCTGGTAGGGGACTGCAGGCGGGCTCTTCCTTCTCTCTTTTCCTCTCCTTCCTCCCTCCGTAGTCCTCGCCATGCTGCACCAGTCCTTGTTGCCATGGTAACACTGGGCGAGCGGAGCCATGCAACACAAGGATGTAGGAAAACACAGGGAGAGAGAACAATCTAGAGGAAACCAGTCTTCCACTTCTGTAATCTACAGGGAAGAGTGTCCCTGAGGTCCTCAGGTCCACATCAGTGGAAAAATAGATTCAAGATAAATGTTTTTTTTCAGAATGTTGTTTGGCTTAGTGTTTGCACTCATATCCTGTGTTTGAGTCTTAGGAGTATATTAAGAAAAATGTGTGAGGAACATTGTTTATGGTTGAAGCCTGAAGAAAATGAGTCTGTTTACACATTTCTGATGAGTGGTGCTTTTGACTGCCAGCACCAATGCCATCTAACACTATTACCACAGTACATATATTTGTGTTTATATTACCTGTTGGCAATATTCGCCATGTATCACCCACAATTAAGAGAAACAACTTTGCCACTGGGACACCAGATGGTCTGTCTGCTCTGCTATAGTTTGAAAGTGCAGAAAAATACAGGCTTACATAATGTGTAGCTATTCTTGCAATGCATAGTTTGTTACCTGTTATGGTGCATGTTTGTGTGTGTGTGTGCACATGTTGGGAATGGGAATATGTACTTTGAACACACCTATATAAACAACAACCAACCATCTCATTACTAACTCTGCTTAGCAAACTGCAAAGATAACAGAAACATAGGGGGAGTGACATCATCGATATGCTTGTTCAGCAGCAAAGTGTGATTTTTGACACCTTTAGTATGAATAGAGCACTTTATTGAACCATTTAGAATATCTGCCTGGCTTTGTTTATGAATAGTTCCTGACTTTGTGTTCCCCTGTTCACTCACTCCAGCATTATGAAGGAATTTTAAATTTAGCTGGGGCTGGGATGTTTGTTGATTCACATGAAGAGAGACATACCTGCCTTTGGAGCTGTTACAGGACATATTGAGGGTGTTGACAATGACGAGGGTTTAGGACCACTGCCCTACACCTTCTCTTCTGCTCCTGGCTGTGGTGCCTTGTCCTCTGGCCTACGGTAGTCTCTTGCTTGTGATTTTGTGATTTTCTTGCTTGAGTCTTGTTTTTTCTTTATTTGCTTGAGTAAGTCAAAGATGATACTTTAACTGTTGGAAAGTTTAACATTTTGAAAATACATATTTGAGTCACAAACATAATTGTATGCATCATATAATTTTGAATTATATAAATTAGAATGTTGTTGTTGAAGTCCATGAACCTCAGAGCTCATTAGTGTCTAAAAGCAGATCATCAGCCGTATCTTTTATTGCCGTCCATCACATGTTTGTGTTTCTCTGTGAGCAGGCTAATGGTCTCAATAATTTACTGATTGTAACACCAAACTCTGTGTCCATCCAAATAGGAGCAAGGCACACAAAATCATTGTGTATGCATGGATATGAGTACACAAACAAACACACACATGAAATAAGAATTAACCCCATGAAGTGAGGGGGATAAATCCATGGTAATTAGTGTTCTGTGTAATCAGTTTTTATTTTCCTGTGCTGTTATTAGGCGCAACAGACAAAACAAAAGGAGGTTTGCATGCATCTCTCCCTCTCTCGCCCCCTAATTACAAACATATCCAATTAATTACACACAAGTCCCGCTTTCATCTGTGTGCACGATGTGAGAGGGAGCGATGAGAATGCAAAGTAGTCAGGCTTGAGCAGTGACACACAGTAATACATAAAGAAAAATTAATAATTAGTCACACACTGGCATCATATGTATGCACATGCACATCAGAGTCTTGGAGTGGTAGCTTAAGACAAACACATTGGGCATTTGTGATTTAACTCATTGTGATTTGTGCATAGACTAAAAGTTGCACAAGAAAGTTGTACATGTACATGTTGTGTATGTCCTTCAGTGCATAGTGTAGAAGATCATTTTCTTTTTTATTACTTGATGTGTGTGTGTAAATGGAAAGATGAGAGAGCTTGTGTCCTATGAGTAGGGGGATTAAACCACACCTGCTGTTTGAAATCAAACAAGATTTTTAGCAAATCTATTAAAAATTTAGCAAGAGCCTTGCTTAGAGCATCTTTCACCTTTCATTCCTTACACACACACACACGCACGCACAGAATTCCTTGGGCATCAAGTTGGATAGCTGAATTACTGGAAAGCTGAGTTGCATATCTCAGCTTTTAACTTTGTAACCTTTGTAACATTAATACAGCTTAATGTTGTATTCCTAGTATGTTGCTTGTAAGGACCAAACCTACTGTGTCATAACATATTACACTTGATCTCAAAACTTTAAAGGAACTTTGGTTTTTGCTCTAATTACCACAAACCCTCCTGTTTAACCTCAGTCTGTACATTTATAGTGGGACTGGGCTCATACTGTACATCTACACGGAACATTATTCTCCAGATGTTATGCAATTTTATGCATTTTAACTTTTTAAGGTACTGCCTTGTTGTCCAATTAAATCACTTCTCCCACTTCACGTGTACTTGTACATGGATTTGTACTTTATGTGTCTCCCCCACACACACCCTCTCTTTTTGCCTCCCTATGAGGCATTTGCCCTATTTCTTTTGTGGAGAAAGTAAAGGCCTTTGGGCCTTGTGTTTTTCAATTACACATGGTGAGGGGAGCTGGGAGGGGTCTTACAAAGAGGAATTGAGAGAATGCTTGCTGTCTTCTAGTTTCTGAGTGTCCCCTCAGGGAGGCTGTCCAGGTAAAGCAGAGGTGTTTGTTCTTATTTAGTGCCTGTGGCTGGCTGTGATTTAGCCTGTCTTGGGAATATAGGGCCTCAACACAGAGGAAACGGCGTTATTGAGATAAGACGAGGAGAATAAATGTTAGTTGAATAGAGGTAAAGGTCTGGCAGACTTTAGACAAAACTGGAGTGTGAAATAATTAGTGCAACGGGTGAGAGGTATAGATGAACATTAGTATACAGGGTCAAGAAATTACAGAAAAAAGCAGTGGGTATATTGGCTGTTTCACTGGTTCCGGATATGACTACAGAGAGGGATGGTTGTCTGCATTAGTACTTACCACTTGTGTCTGGGATCATTCAATGTATGCGTGAGAAAGATTGAGACAGAAAGACAAAGCCTAAGTCTTTGTCAAGCCCTAGTGACAGTAATGATTGTGTTCTATGCCCCTTGACACCCAGGTCATAGGACTGAGTCTAGCCCTACTCTATAGGAATTTATGCCCTGAGGTCTTTGGCTGTGAAATGGTTCTCAGTCTCACATTCTCACTGCCAAAACCACCGTGAAGTGGACTTTAGCCTGTGTCAATGACTCCTCTTCATGGACTTCTCCATTATAACCAGTTCAATAGCCATAGCTGCTCGCCTTCACACCACTAGCATTCTTTGGTTGGTCTCATTCTTCCTTTTTATGAAATCCTTTATCAGTGACACCCACAGAACATCAGTTCAAGGTTATTTGTGTTTTTCCCTCCAGTTTGATTAGCCATGCATTCTTGCTTTGTGAGTGTGTGCCACCCTTTTCGTCCTCTGTGATGATTGACAGGCCTTTTGTCAAATAGAGAGGGCTCCCTTGGACCTCCTGCTGTGGATCCAGTTTTGTTTTGCCAAAGGGTTTTCTTTTAGATTCACAAAAATTGTTTCAGTCTAGATTCTTCGAGGTCTCATTGGATGCTTGCTCCCATGGAAGCATGGAGAAGCACATGCACATCCAAGTGTTCAGACACCCACACACCTTTGATCTTCATACACACCAGTAGAGCCCTCAGCCCCGTAGCCTTCCCCACTGTCCATTGATGTCAAGCCCTATGGCAACCCTATGGCTTTTTGTCCATTCTCTCACTCCAGTGACAGTAGCTTTGTCCTACTTTAAAACATCTAGTAGACATCTGCCTTGCATAACCCCAGGTGGCTTTGGAGGTCTGTCAGAGCCAGTTTACTAATAATGAATACAGTAGCACCCACACGTCCTGTTGATTGCAATACCACGAATCATCTAGTCTTTTCTGTCAAAAGCTTTTATATTAAAGTTGCATGCCTGTATCCATCTCACAGTCTATAGACATAATTTAACAATTTAAAGAGAAAAATAGCTTGGAAGCATTTGTGCATTAGTTTAATCCCAGGGCAATGCCGTCCCAGACATTATTTCACTGATGTAGCTTGATGTTTGTTGTTTTTTATGAGAGTGATGTTGCAAACACAGCATTACCACCCAATTTATTTCCCCTGTTTACTTAACCCTTACCATTCACTTGACAGGTTTTGTGCACTTTTAAAAGGAAATTTCTCAGGTTTTCACCCAGTAGTAATAATATTCATATCAGCAGGTAACTACAGTTCCTTCAATAGAGCGTTAATCCACATGTGCCCTCTCTGTGTTATCAGGGTGCATACCAGGGAAGCTTTGGAGGCAGGCCCATAGAAAGACCTAAATTACTCTTTTATTCTGGGAGAACACACACACACACACACACGCACAGGTTTGTGCATACACACATAAACTGTACAGTATGACATCCACATCTGTCTCTGTCTGTTTCTCTTTCAATTCCCCTCTCATCAGAGCCATACCTCACTCCATTTCTCTGTACAGTCACTATGTTGTATTAGAACCATCCCTGAACCCCTGCAGCCGTGTTCTGTCCCCAGGCCCAGATGTGACACAGTTGGCTGCAGCAGAAGAAATACCCTGTGGCACTGCCTCATTAAAATGGTAAAGAGCTAGAGGAGGATAGGAAAGTTAATCCTTCTACCAGTCCCGTTCTAGAGCCCTCATCTTCTGGCCTGAGACCCCTAGACACACACATACGTATAGATCACGAAAAGCTAAGGGGGTATGACTTGGTTTGCTAAAATATGTAGCCGCAGGGAGATGGAGATGACAGGGCTCAAGTGGGTCAGTTGAGGGGCTGAGTGAAGGAAATAGAGTTGGGGGTAGGAAAGCTGACTTGGAAGCTGATTTTAGGTGTATTGGTGCTTATGAATGCATAGCAATGTTTTTCATATTGCTTAACATCAATAAAGCAATTTTCTGTTCCAGTCCAGGTACTATTTGATCTACAACGTTTCTGCAGTAATTAGAACTGACATAACAGCATACACTTCAGCCATATTACCATGATAACCTGTTTCAAATCATTTTGGCAACTGATTGTTACGATACCCTTGTTCTACTCAATGATTAGTTTAATATTTCTAAATGAAAAGTCAGTCACAAGAAAACACAATTGACTTGACATTCACTGAAGAAGTTAATTAATAATGAATACTGAATGCAACATACCAGTAAATAATTTTGGATATTTAGTGTTCTTTTTCCCAAAAGTGAAATTTGGCTCCAAGGCCAATGTAGCCTAGGCCACACTGCATCAGCCATTCAGTCAGTGAAAGTTGCAGGACTTGTAAAGCAGGGAGAAACAGGCAAATGCTGTTAATTTCCCCAAAGACTGATGTTACACAGGGTAGCTGTGCAGTGACAACAATAATCCATTTTACACACACCACACACACAGTAACAGCCAGTAAAAAAATGTTGCCGCTATTTTGTGATATTAATTGCATTTATTGATTGAACATTAAACACTAACAGTGCCTTGCACCAGTATATACAGTTTGTATACAAGTACAAGCACCGGCTTTACCATTTAGACAGTATTCCAAGTACCTCTACACACCCAGAACAATAGGCATGATGTACTGTATAGGGGAAATGGATGGGGTCAGTCAGTGTGCTTACTCAGCAGGTCCACCTGAGTACTTTTGACAAATGAGGATAAGCTTCTATCTTAGAGAGGAAGAGAGAGAGGTAGCGGGGGAGAGGAAAAGGGTTAGCGAACCCATCTGTCTTTGTGTGGCCAAAGTTAAAGCACTGACGCTGCTCTCCCCTCCAGACTGTGCAATTAACCCACTCTAGAGGTTGGAGGGAGGAAGCAACATTTAGCCCTGCGGCTGCTTCTCTGAGGAGACCCTGACAGTGGTCTGTTTGGACAATATTATGTATTTGGAACTGACAGCAGGACTGATACTTTATACATATAGCATTAGATTTGTAGAAGTAAGCAAGCATTTCCGTAAAATAATAAAGTAGATAATAATAAGTAGTAAAATAAGTAGTCATTTAAACCATGATAATAAAAAAAATACTTAGCAGATAATATCATTGATACATACATTAACCTAAAAGAGTACATCAGATTTAGGTGAGTGAGCCTTAACTGTGTGTCGTTGTAACTTGTATCCTCTTCCTGAGACAATTATTCATAGTAATGCTGTGACATTTACACATATTGCAAAGTTCATTACATTATGCACAAGCAGTAGAAACAACTTGTGCTCCACACTGTACGGTTAATGGTTTAATTCTTCACATTATATTCATGCTGTATTATTGAGAATTTTCAGTTCTATTTTCCAACTTTGCACAATGTAGTGGATGTTTCATTTTATAATTACTTGTCTGATCACAGCAATTTCACATCACCTTTTCAGGAACAATGAGCTTCCCACAGAGCCTGCCAAATTAGCTGTTTTGTGGAAGCCTTTAGTGATAAATGCTTATCATAACAGGGTAAGACTTGGCTCTTATCATTGTCTATCATTGTGTGTGAGTTTAGTACACGTGTGTGCGTGCAGGATCCTGCTTCGTTTTCAGATTCTGTAACAGGCCATTTGTCAGTCTGTTGATCACTTTATTCATTCACTGGGTGATTTCTGAATCTGCCTACAAAGGATGTGGATAGCAACCAAACAGCCTCTAAGGGCTTATTGAGACAACTGTAGATAATTCAGAGTAATAAGCACCACATCCTTTTGGCTTTGGTTATGAGAATTATCATGACACACATGTTAATGTATTCATTCTGTGTCATTGCCATTTTAGCCAAAGACTAAAGATTCTTTATTTTGTGAAACTGCTAAATCAGTTTAGTTTGTGAGTGTAAAAGCTCTGTTTGTTTTCTTCCTCACTCCACATTTCTCTATCAAGTCTTTTTCTTTTTCTTCATGTTTTGTTGCGAGCTTATTGTGTTGCCTTTACTATGCTGAGGTTGTTTCAGGAGGGAAGACTGTGATTTTGCATTCAGTTTTTGTTTGTTGTGTATTTATAAACTTGTTTAGTTTTTGGATGAGAGAGGGATATGAGTTTGTATTGTAACTAGTGTCATCAATGAGCACTAATCATATTTGCCTATCACTTCTGTTCTACATTTGACTGACATATTGCACATTCTAGAGTAGTGTTGTATTTCAGTGGTCTCACATTCACACTCTCCAGTCCGCACACAGCTGAATACACACACATACAGTGTCTGTGTGTCAGCTGGCAGCTATCCAAGGCCGTAGTTGTAAGGCAGTGACAGTAGATGACAACAGTAAGATTAAAGGGTGTGGGAGTTGTGACTATGGCTGGAAGACTGGCAGGCCCATAAATATCACACGTAGGGATGCCCCTAATACTTCAGACCACCATATCATCACACAGTCCCACCATAAAGGATAGACCTGGCACAGTGAGATTTGGATGTGATGATGTGACTGTGTGTCTGATAGTCTTTTGATATGGGATTTCTCTTTTTTCAAAAAGTTTAAAGAGATAATGATTGATTGTTGCACTAATCATTGACACACATGTGTTTACATGGACACTTGTCAACAGACACATGCAACAGCTTTTACTGTTAATCAGTAACCAAACCCTGGAGCCTTTGGACATAAATGTTACCCCACTGTGTAAAACTAGATTCTCACCCACTGACACAGTCCACCCTATTTCCACAGCAACACATTTGCCCCAAAACACATACAAGAAAAACGCAATTACACACCCACTCACACTGAAACTGAGCCATAAACAGCTAGAGGGCTTTCTGTAATTAAACCTGTACTGCTGCTTGTAAGCTGTCAGTGCATGTATGTGGGCAGAAACACACAAACACTTAAGGCACATTTTCTGCTGCATTTACATCTCTCATGTATTCTTTCTCTCAAGGCTGAGTAAATTTCAGTGTGCTGGGCAGAGATAAGTGGAGCCTATCTGATCAGTTACATCATAAACACATCTCCAGGTTTATTCCGCCAGTGAATTTCTGGTTTTTAATTGCTTGAACATTCAAATTGAATGCAAAATATAAGATTGGTATTGTAGATTATTGAGGTGGTAAAATGAGTGTATATTTTCAGTATGAAGCATGTTTTGGACAGTTTTTTTGGATTTATGTGAACCGTTATGTTATTCATTTTGTTGAGGTGTTTTCTTACATTACACATTTGTGATCTTCAGGTTAACCTGTACTGTATGTGCGCTTTTGATTTTGTGTATGATGTACTGTTTCCTCTGTGTCTTGCTTTAGCCAGTGTGTGCATGTATGTGTGCGCATATTTGTCTGTCCCCAGTGAGGTGTGCTCTCAGCTCTGAGTGGGTGTTTCACAGACAGCCAAGAGACCAACGGGAAAATTTCCCATCAGCACATGGTGCAGTGTGCAGTGCAGGTTAACCACTGAAGGCTCTGAAATCCAGTCGCAGTATAACACAGCCTTCTCGCTCTCTCTCTCTCTCTCCTAACATTCTCTCCCTCGCTCTGTCTCCCCAGATGAATCGGAGCAGAGATGAAAAGCTTTCAGGAATGCTGGCAGACAGGCAGTGCTTTACAGTAATCTAACCTGGGGAAGATGAAAGCCAGCTGGGAAGCTGGGAATAGAGCAAGGGGGAGAAGGCGAGAGAAAGGGAAAAAAAGGGGATAGAGTTTTGGGAATGAAAAGGAGTAAAGGGGCTAGATGGGCAGAGAAAATATTACAAGACTGAGTGAAAGAGGGTTTGTGGAGAGAAGGGACACAGAGGTAACGAGATGGAAGGTTTGTAAAGAACGTTGAGGGGTTAGACAGCAAAATGAGTAAAATACGTGGATTAGAGTGATGGGATGGTGAGTGCATGAAGAGGGGAGAACAGGAGCTAAACTTGCCTGGAAGTGAGACAGATTGGAAAATTGAAAAGTTAGAAAGGGTAATGTAAGTATAATGTTACTGTAAGTGAGTAAGGTTTCTGTATTGCCAGATAGCAGTGAAGAGAAACTTTAAGCATGGTCTCATTTTTCTGTTGGTTATAGTAAACATGTCAAGAACAAGTTGGTTTCTGACTATCTGAGTCCCAGGTCCAACTTTAACCTAATACGCTTGCTGTTATGCTGCTGAAAGTTATGCTTTCCATGGCCAATGAGATAGTATTGCAACATTTCAGGTGATTTATTTTCTGTTATGTGTTTCTTCCATTTCTAAAGAGGTGAAACATTTTAAGTACAGTGCCACAAGCAAGTCCAGTTACCATCAAAAAACTGTTTTTGGAAACTTTTTTTCATCCAGTAAAAGTCATTCCGAATCTTGCAAGTCTCTGATCTTTTGACGGGGGCGGCTGTGGCTCAGGAGGTAGAGCAGTCGCCTGCCAGTCGTAGGATCGGTGGTTCGATTCCCAGCTCCTCCTGTCATATGTCGAAGTGTCCTTGGGCAAGATACTGAACCCCAAGTTGCCCCCGGTGTGTCACGTCAGCTGCATAGCAGCTCTGCCATCGGTGTGTGTGAATGGGTGAATGAGAAGCAGTGTAAAGCGCTTTGAGTACCAGTATAGGTAGAAAAGCGCTATATAAGTGCAGACCATTTGACTTCTTGTGTTTTTTTCCCCCCCATCAGACTTTGCTGAAGCAGTTTCTCTGTGAAGACAATGTTATCACAACCACAGAAATAATGTCCAGAACTACAAAACCTAGGCCCCTAGTTCTAATAAACCAGAATTATTATTATTTTTTCATAATTAACTGAGATTTAAGGGCACTGTTTATCTCTGGCTTCTGCACTGCTTTATAAAAAAATGGTAAGAATAGCTACTAGTACTTTTATTTGAATACTATTTGATTATTGTGGTTCTTTCTCCTTATGACTTTAAGAGAGATGGTGACAGACAAGGTAAAATGGCACTAAGGTGGGAATTAAATGAAAACACACCGTGAAAATGGGCTTCTACTTTTGGCTTTGTAATTACTGTAAGTCAGTGTCATTTGGAGAGGTTGACACACAGTGTAATTGTAGCTGTCGTACAGATGACAGCAGCCCAACACAAACCTGTTAAGTTTAAATTTCAGATCCTCTTCAGTGGAACAAACCCAATTGCAACACCGCTCACTGAACACTGAAGCAGCATCAAGTGTACCACTGTTGTCACTTGAAATGGCTGTGGCTGTGTTGGAAGGTGTGTGTGTGTGTTTGTGTGTTCTTTGAATCATAATGTAGGTGGAGCAGACCTGTCGCTGCTGTGACAAATCCTACCTCATGCACCTTGTAGTTCCTGCGCAGAGTGAGAGAAGCGCACCACACTGAAACGCTTCCCCACCTAATTGAAATTTTGAGGTATAAGAGGATTTCTGCACAACGTGAGCTGACAGGGCCCATTCACCAAATATCCGCTTAGACTCCTCTCTCTCCCTCTCTCTCCCAGAGAAAGAATGAACTTTTATCTGTCTTCAAGTTTTAGTGTAGCTTACACCCATCTCTATCTAACATTCTGCAGGTGACATGTTTCAGTTCATCTCAATCTCTCCTCTTTGTCTCTTTTTCTCTCTGTCACTCAGGCTTTCTCTGCTCCGACAGGGGCACTTGGTTTGCCTGTTTGCTCGTCACATTTTGATATGTCACCTCATAAAAGGGCAGAATAGGAAGACGGGGAAGAAATTAATGTAGATAACAAGACTGAGAGGTGGAGGGTGGAGAGGAGGAGAAGATGGTAAAGAAAAAAGAGCAGAGAAGATGAGGCACAAATATTCTTACTCTTACATAGAAACATATAGTTTTTTTTCTCAAATGTGTTGCATGCTTCTTTTTTATGTCCCCTTGTCTTCTCTTAAGATAACCAACTATCTTGAAACAACACGGTCATTTATTTTTGGGGTGAAGTTATTCGACTCCCACTGTGAAGCTTCCATTAACATGCACAATACTTTGCTTTTGTGCTACAGCATAATGCATGGGCGTGAAACGCTAATGTGCTCCCTTGATAAAGAAGCATTAAATTTAGAAAAACCTCCTGTGGAGTCAGTGAAAAAATGGTTTATACTCATGATGTCTTCATTGGTAGAAGAGGAAGAACATGTATACTGAGTGCATTCATAACCACTTTGGCAAATATATTCTTGATGAATGGAATATAATATTTAGCTCAAATCATAAAACTCAAAGCAGTTGCCACAGCAAGTGTCACTTGACCAATGCATCATATAGATTTTTTTTTCTACCAAGTGAGAAAAAACCCTGTTGCTGGCTACATCATAATGATGCACTCTGAGTATGTCAGACATAATTCAGGGTCAGATATTCTGCCTCACACTGGGAGATGTAGAAATGAGTTTGTGATTCATGTTTGAGCACCGTATTAGGGTCGTAGGTAATGACACAATAACACCCGCACATTTTTTTAGCTTTTGAATTCTCAATATTCATCCCCCAGTTCTCTTTAGCTTTAAAGGCTCATTTCAATCACCTATATAAGCAAGGTTGTTGTAGTAGATTGAAGTACTACATCCATACAAATAATTAACAAAAACACATTAGATTAGTTCCTCTGTTTATTGTGGATAAAGATACTTGTGGAGCATTTTTATTGAGGAAAGGTATATTATATAATTCAATCATGTACATATACATGTATAGGTTTATCAAAAAGATTTCAGGCTAAATGCATGAATAAACACAACAAACAGTATTGGTCTAAGAGTTAGTGGGCAATGGTCCTGCAGCTGGTGGACTTTTAAACTATTGAATACACAAGCATGGTATTTGTTCTCATACACATTACAGTGTCATGGAATGCATCTAAGTCATATTCAGTGGACATTGGCCTTTAGTCTTCTTCCTCTTTCTCAGTCTTATCATCTTTCCTCCAACGATTTCCATTATTATAGCAGTTGGTGAATCAACACATGCCTCGAGGGCTTAGTGCAGTGTTATTCCCTGCTCTCCCTAACCTCCTCTCTCTCCTTGTTTTTCATTTTCTCACTCTGACTCTCTCTTTGTCCCCCTTTTTGTGTCCCCTGCTATGCCAGTAACACAATTTTTCACTTCAGTGCGAAAACAGGTGTAATAGAGGGATGGTGCCAGTCTGTTTAATAAAGAAATAAAGGCAAAGAGGAGAGATGAGAAAGGAAAAAGGACATCCCCTTGGGGCTGAAAAATGAAGGAAATGACACATAGACATATGCAAACAAACACACTTGCACAGAGAATAAGGAGGGAGCACAGAAATCCACACCTGCTTATCTCTGAAGAATTGGTTGTAAGGGGCTTCCCTGTTTAATTAGAAACTTTTGTAGAAACCCCCATAAATCATCACAGCATAAAACTGAAGGGTTAGCAATGAATACATTTACATGGTGGAGCACACACACACTTCTGTAAATATCACGTCTTTCAGGAAAATTGCTTAAAAAATTCACCTTTTAAAGAAGATTAACAATCAAGATCATATTACTGATCTCTACCCATCTCACCTCAGCAAGGAGTCAAGACAGAAATAGTGTTATTGAGCACAGGGGTGCAGAAAGGTCGCTGTGCATAGCCTTGTGCGTGCCTCTTAATGCTTGAACTCTAGATTTGTGGGCAAGAGCGTGCTTGTGTCTCCAGAGTTATTCTGGTGCCACGGTGTAGTAACGGGATCCAGGGTGATGTCTGCTCTCAGACAGTGTCTGGCTCTCAGCTCCACATCTATTATTCACACATCTGGATACATGAATGCATACACACATGCATACTGTACACACACTGGCTTCTTCCCTCGTGTTTTACCCTTTACTACACTTTCTTTTTCACATTTCACATTTCTGGACTACTGCATTTTCTGGACATTTTTCCTTGTGCATGAACGAACATTAATGTAAGTAGTGTATGTAGTGTATTTCTATTTGTTTATTTATTTATTTGTGCTTTTCTCCCAGTGAAACAGTTAGTCAATGAATTGCTCTCTGGCATGGTAAACAAGCAGAAAATTAGTATTGACCAGAGAGAAGAGGGTATACTGATAAGGAGTTTAAGAAAGAGAGAGACAACTGCTAAAAGAAAGCACAGTCTGGCATGATGGGACTAAGAAGTTTTCAATGTCATCCTCCCACCTTGACCAATGTTCATCTGAGCCTGTCAGTAGGTCATTATCAGACCTAGACATCTCTTTTCTGACCTGGCCCTTCTCCACCATCCAGGTAGCTGATTGACATTTATGGAAACAGAGTATGGTTCCATCAAGGAAAATCTATTTACTCTGTTAAGGTGAAAGAATGCATCTCTGTTGTTTTGTTGTGAAATACAACCTTACGTAAAGACGGATGCTTGTGGGATGATCCTGTGAATGTTGATCAAAGGCTGTCACCAGACCATTATCTAAAGAGCTCATATTTATCTGAGGTTCCTGAAGAGAGGTCTATACCTTGTCTGTGTAATGTTGATCTAAGGTTTTGCCAGTCTCTGTTTTTGTCCAATTAATGTTGACCTTAGGTTATCATAGGTCAGTGATTCTCAGTCTCTACTCGTTATCTTCAACAGTCCGACAAACTGGTGATTGACAGCTAAGGAAGTTTACTTAAATAGCTCAGTTGAAAAATGGAACAATTTCATCTCAGTTAAAACAACTTCTCAAACAAACTATGGTAAACATGCTCTCTGCACTTTGGGCAGAGATTTAGGCTAGGAAGTTCTGTCTGAAGACTACATGCCAGTCATTGGAGGAAATGAGGGAGCAATGTTGTGATAAAACTGCACACTCACAATAATGGACACAAATGCAAGAAACCACAAATATATTAATATTTACAGCATAATAAATAGATCTTTTTCTCTTTAACATTCTTCTGTTTTTCATCCTCCCTCTGTTCCTCTAACATTAAATCTAATCACTACTTGCTTGGCTACATGTTCAGCTTATTGGGTGCTGTAATTCCTAATGGTGTGGACAACCCACATACAACCTTTCCCTCTCTGTCATGACACACACTCTCACACGCATACACAAAACACAGCCCTCCAAGTATAATTTCAACATGATTATACTGAATGAGCTGTATTTAGACATTTTGGCTTGTGGAAACCATTTGCCGGCCACACTCCTTCAAATGAACGGCATCCATAGCTCTGAGTTTGTGCACTGCCGTGTTGCCTGAAAGGCCAAGTCTTGATTCAACACAATAGGCTGATTTGGTGCCCTCACTACTCCAGGGAGCATGTTGACTTCATTAATGGCTCCCAAAGCCTTTTAGCTCTCACACTGGCCTCTGGTCACAAAATATAATGGGGTGCACCCCACTCTGTAACACTGCCACTGGGTTGCAACACTAATAGAGACACAGGTGGTGATGTGCTCTCAAATTATGCTGTTGCTTCTTTTGAGTCCTTAAGGCTCAGCCAGTAGCTGCAGCAGTAGAGTGAACAGCAGCTCTTATCACTACAGAATACTGCGGTAAGAAGGGAAAAACAGTAGAAGGAATAATTGGTTTGAAAAGGTTTTTCCTCAGCCAGTCCTGGTATTTGTCTGCACTAAATGAGGTCTGTCAGGAGATCTCTACCTGTCACCTCTAACACTTTGCTGTGGGTGTAATGAGACATTGAAAGAGGAACTGGATGGGAAAATGGGGAAACAAGGATGAGGAATAGTGGAGTTGTATAGAGAGGAGCATACTCTGACATCTTTTCTACACAGGAAACGTGATGGAATGATGCATGTTGCACAAGAAAAAATGAAAAAAGTGAAAAATCAATGGACAAAAATGAATCAAGACGACGAAAACAGAAAGTGGCAGCTGAGAGGAAAAGGCATCATAGAGAGGGAGCATCTGATGAATGAATAGAAAAGGGACAGCATGGCATGTTTGTGCTTTACTGGGCACAATGAATATATTTGTGTTTTATCTTATTGACTTGATGAAAGAGCACTTCCTGTCCACTTGCACATAGAGTAAAGTAGTAAGAACTAGGACCTTTTTATGGATTCTCTTGAAAAATTGGTTCCATCAACAACCATGTACTGTACCAAGAGGTTTTGCAGAGTGAAAAAAACATCAGGTCTGTAAGCCTTCTTATTTCTGGTCACATCTGACAGAGAATGTGAATATTTATGAGACTGAATGTGTAAGCACAATAAAAATAAGGCAGATAAAGGGTGGGGGGGACATACAAAATATATTATTATAGCAGCAGAGGAACAGAGTCTGTAATAAACAAACTCAGAAAAAGGGAATTCTTGAAAAGAACAACACAAAAAAAGCAAATGAGAGAAACTGAGTGAGTAGTGAGACGTCAAGAGGTCACAAATGTTCTCAAAATTGAACTAGCCATAACCCTGCAGGTACTTTAGTCAACGTCTAGACTTACAGATTGAGACAGATCGAGAACGAGGGAGGTAGAGAGAGAGGGAACAAGAGCAAGAGCATAGGAGGGAAATGAGTAACAAAAGCTGAGGCGTGAGCCCCCTGCTTGGATACAGTGCTCAAGGCAGCTCACCAGTGAAGGCAACGATAGCAGGTAAATTGGCCACTCACCCTTTAAACCTGTTGAAGAGACTGAGGGAGGAGAGAGGTGCAGGGGGAGAGTTAGGAAGTCTCCAGATACTTTTCACGTCCAACACCGTCATCCCTCACAATAACATTCTTGTCCTTCTCTTTGGCTGTGTCCTTGCTTTTTCTGATTCTCAGCAGGGTGGGGTGAGGTTAGATTAGTTAGCCATATGGATCTGCGGGCTAACAGGTACCTAACCTTTAATGACAAAATTAATTTAATGTCAGTCACTGAGCCATGGTTCGCCAGTGGCTCTGTCTGTGATAGTGTCAGTTCTCAGGTGTAAGTTAATGGAAACTGGAGTGCCACCAATAGAAACACAGATAGTACCACTCAGAACACCATGTTATGGAGATTTTCCAGTTTCTTTTAACTTCTTATTACTAAACAACCTATCCAGAATAAAACATCTGCAGAGGATTAACCCTTATAAAACCAAATCTCAACAGGAGGCTCATTGTAGAGGTCATATTTCTGCTTAGTTTTGACCCTGCCCATTCAAGTATCTTCTGTTACTTCCCTGCCAACAATGACATTTCTCAGATTTTCACCCACAAAGCACTTCCCTCACAGTGCAGGCATCAGGAGCAAAGGCATTAATTAAAATCCTGCTGTGTAGCAGATATGCCTAATCGCAAACATAAAACAGAGAATAGTGAATTAGAGCACAGAATGAGTTCAGTTCCACTCAGCAGGGTTTTTTGCCCACTCATCCTCCTATAGTGAAAGGAGTCGAGCCGGAAGGGAGGAAAGAAGGGTGTATTTTAAACTTGTTTTTAATGAACTGAGTGAATATTTAACTTACATGAAGGAAAGCAGTAACGCATTGAGTCAGTGTCGTACTTTGGGATAACTACAAGATACTATGTCTCCTTTCTAGCTTGTCCTGAAACATTAAATACTAATTACTAATTAATTAAATTAAATAGTGCTATTAAATACTATACCGAAAGACACAGTAGGTTTACGCATGTCACCTGCAGTACTTGTTTATACCATACATCTGTAGTGCTTTTTTTTTTTGTAAATAAATCAAGTCACGTATGACCCTTTGACTGTGCCTAATGACTCCGGTTGGTAATGAATACCAGGTCTTAGTTATTCTTTCTCTTTGCTCTAGATATGCTACACAAGCAGCCTGGCATCCCACTTTAGTGTAACACATCTTCATTAAACCCTCAGATTAATGTCAAATTATCCACACTCTGCCACTAGTCTCGCACCAGTCCAGCTTGCCTAAAGCTACATATAGAGGCACTGAATGTGCAATTGAAGGGTTTGTTCCAGAATTGATTGATACTGAGAGATGGATCCAGTCCGCCCCCTAACCCCCTTTCCTTCCATTATTCCTTCTACCCACCTTCACCCCCTCTTTTCTTTCTGTCTGCCATATGTTTCAGTGAGCTGGACAGATTTGGGCAGTCAGACAGCAACCATTGTATCGCTGTCGGTATGAATAGAATGCGTGGAGAGACACATTGCCATTATGTAGTGACGATACGTTGCTTCTTTTCTTCCTCTCCTTCACATTGAATGTCAGGCTGCCTCTCTTTCTGGGCTCTTATTGCGTGTCCTGCCTTGCCTGGTTGAGTACCTTACACTTTGCTGTGGTTTGAAAGAGAAGGTTGAAACCTGAGTAAAGTGTGGCAGGTTGGGTTACAGTGACATTTGGCATGAGGTTCTGCTGGTGCTGCTCCAAAATGTTTCTGATTGATATCTTGAACAGGGTAAGGACCCAAGGGCTCAAAGAGAAGGCCCCAGAGGCCCACATGAGCACATTTTGCTTCTATTCTGTCGCGTTTTTGAAAATATAATCACTAAAAAATTTGTTGAGTTTGTTGTAGCAAGATGACTATAAAAAAAAAATAACAGTGTTTTTGTTTTTTTGGTAATTTTTGCCATTTTAATAGGCCATAAAATTTTACTTTTTTTTAAACTTTATCTACAGTAAGTTAGTTTTTAAGTACATTTTGGAACCAGGCGCATACATATTTCATCATGTGGATACCCAGCAGAGAAAGGTTCATGACCCTTCTTCAGCTGCAGAAGGGCTGGCACTGATTTTGGGTTTGCCCATGTGCATGTTTCAGTGGATTGGTGGAATCCCTCACACAAATATTGTGGTAATCTAAGTTTCCCAGCATGCTGTATGACTTTGGGTGACATTCTGCTCCAGCCCACTCACCTCACTGTTGTTGCATGGCCCATGTCTGAACATAGTGATACTTTAGTCAGCAGTTTATTCTGGATTCCACCAGCACCATGTTGGTCATGGTGTGTTTTCCAGCCATGGTGTGTTAGTGTGTGTGCCATGCTTAACAGACTGCAACTCTGTGTGACTAGCATTCCTTTTGCTACCCCGAAATCCATGGCATTACAGGCAAGGACATGCAGTAGTCACTCTCACAGTCCCCTCTCAAAACTGCACACATATTCCTCTACTTCAGTTACTGTATTTTTAAAGTATACATACAATATATAGTCTGGCTAATATAGTGTTGTCCAGAAGGAGTAGTTTTGGCTGTGTAGATCCTGCACATCAACTGCACTAACACTACTACAGCATGTCTCCCGAGGATTGACTAGACTCTGCCTAAAATGTGGACTATTCATCTCACCACTTGATGTAAAGTAGTTTCTGCATAATGACACACCAGTTTAGAGATTATCCAAAATCAATAGAAGTACTCAGATGTGTAACCAGAAATACTAAATGTCAAGGGAGGTCATTGGAGATTCCACTGGGGCAACAACATTATTATCCCAGGATATATAAGGTGTCACTTGTGTCAGACAGTGACAAAACAAAGTCTGTATTTTGACCTTATGATTAGTTGATAATATAATGTTTTTTCTTAGACTTATATTTGATACACTTATGCATCTCTTCCAGCACACATTTTAACACAATTTAAACTTAACAGCATAAGCACATGTTTCACTTGACTCCAGAAAATGACTCCAATATTACATTTTACCTGCCTCAAAATGGACTCTATGCCAAGTGAGGGAAGCACTGTGCTTTCCATGTGTTTTTGTGGTCTACAGTGCCAATAAGAGAAAACTGAGAGAGGGTACTCCCATGGTTTTCACACCGGAATGGCTTCCCTGTCTGTATCACACCTTCTGCTAACTGTTAGCCCCATGGAGAGAGGGAGATCACTTTGGGCACATTATTTTTCAGTGACAGGTTTAAGGCATTAATACCATCTGCACAAAAGGTTTGCATTTGTTTATCTCTGCACTCTACACTGAAACTGATTTACAAGTGTACATACAGTTGTCAGTATTTCTGTTATATCAACACTGCCCTCATGTTCTGTCATAGGTCTCAAGAAAACAAAGGAAAGTCACTAATCTTGGAAGGTCTGAATGATTTAAAAAAAACACATAATAAATATTTAATTTTCTCTAAATGTGAGAATTAACTTTAAAGAAAATATACTTGAGGCACATTTACACTGCAAACACCAATATTTATCTGTGTAAAGGTGATAGTACTGGTGTAGTTATCCTTCACAGCCACTAGGGGGACACCGTTTTTGACAAGTGTAGTGTCTTTAGGAGGGCTAGAATATTTATTTATTTTTCTGTATGATCTGTTATATTGCATGGATCTCTTCCACTGGTACATGTGCACACAGCTCATGACACACACAGAGCTATTGAAGAAATGTTTAATACACACATTTTGCAGGGCTGAGGACTCGTGCTCTGTGAGTCAAAAGTAACAGTAACTCTCCCTACTTTCCCCAGAGTATCTCTCATTGCCATATGCGTAGCTTTAGCCAAACGGCCTGTGTGCGTGCATGTGTGTGTGTGTTTGTGTAAAAGCGAGAGTGAAATATCAGTGTTTTCTGTATATGCACGCACTTGTCTGAACGCATACTTTTTTGTGTGAGCCCAGTACATCTCTCACCTTCTCACTACACAGACAGAATTAAGTCTGTCTGGCAGTGAATGACTATTGTGTGGTGCTAATGTGATAGCAGAGATTAGCATTGTAATCCATTTAGCATAGAGCAGCTAATCCACTTTATTACTGTTGAAAAGGAATCAGATAATATTGGCTAGCTCCACTGTAGCTGACTTAATGATTTTAGGCTGATGAAAAAAACGACTTTAAGATATATTAATAATTACTGTTGCTGACAATTAAACTGGGATTACTCATTTCATAACAAACCAGAATTATTAGCTTTGGCTTTTCATCAGGGGAATTAAGGTACTGGTTGTGTTCTGTCTACACTGGGCAGGCTTTATGTTAGTGTGTTTTTTTTTTGTAATGACAATGTTGTACTAGTTGTTTGTTGTTTTTTAAAGTACTACACATTCTGGATATTATTCTTGTGAGTGCAATTGATATCAGAGGAAATCAATTGTGCTATAACCGTTAAAACTGACAAGCCCATGTGATCCTGTTTTGATAAAATAACTCATGGTGAAATGTTTATGAAATATTTTACATGTGGCAAGTATTGTATAAATAAGTCCACTTGTCTTTGAACAGTCTTTCTCCCTTGTGTGTTCTTCTCCTGTCCCAGTGCTCCGTGCTTGCTCACACACACGCTGTGTGCTCCCTGGTGGCTCATTTGTTTTGTTGGTGGTCAGATTGAAGGATAATATACAGGAGCTTCCCCCTTGAAGCCCCTCTGCTCCCTGGTGACTGTGGATCTGTCCCAACACAATAAAACTCTATATTCAGGCACAGACTGTCTGCCCTTCAACTCTGATCAGCAATTGACACCGCACTTCTCTCATATGCACTGGGTGTAACCTGATACTGCTGATCATTCCATACATGCACATTCACACACATGGTGTATGCATACGCACAGCACCTCAAATTAACTCACCTGATCGGGCAGATTAGATAACCCCACCTGCTGAATCTGGTTCTGGCTCACATGGAAATCTTAGTTCTTACCTTACTCTCTTCTTACTCTTTCTCCTATTTGCCTTCTGTTCTTTTCTTGCAACTGACCCTAGTGCATACAATGGTTCCCAGTGAAAGTGTGTGAGGCTTTGATGCACACAACTCAAGGTCCTTTGAGATCAGGATTGGTGCACAAGCCAAGCAGAAGGCAGAGCGAGAGAAGAATGAATGAGAAACAAAGGGGAAGGGAAAGTAGGGTGAAATCAGGGTGAAAGATGGTGCCTGTTTAACAGAAAGTCGTGTTGTGAAACTGAATATCAGTAGAAACAGCAGATGAAGACCAGGTCTTAAACAGCACTCAGTGTACTTAGGCTTTTCTCAACTGTCTAAGCAAAGACAAAGAAAATGTCCTTTGTTAATTTTTGTTTTTTTTGTTTTCCTAACAACAAATCTCTACCGCAGTATTTTACCAAAGGAATCTGTTTACTTACTTAGAACAGTTGAGATTTCTTCACCTTAAAACGACTTTAGCTTTAGGCAGGCCAGCAGAAAGGTATTTTTAATGATATGCTGACAGAGAGAACACAGAGTATGTCATCAGCGTTTTATAATTAATCATTAAGTGACTCACCTGCCTGCTCTACCATCTGCTTCCTGTCCAATTTCCTCCCATTTGTGCCTGTTACCTGTGAGTGCTGAAGAGCACAAAGAACTAGTAAGAGTCATCACAACTTTAACAAGATTTTCTTCACACCTGTCCACAAGCCCACACAGGCCTGTGTGTGTGCTGAAAGTTGCTTGGGTAGGTATATATCAGGAGATTCAGATCCAGATTTAGAAAAGATCTTTTGGATCTTAGCCTGCTTGTGCATGTGTGGAGGGGGGGAGCAGATGTTCAGGCACAACCCAGAGCACTTACATCACACTACTTAGTGTGTGTGGGGCCAATTTCATGAACTTTCTGCTGAGTAAACACACCTAGGTCCCACAGTCCACACCTCTTGCACAGATGCCTAATTACCGTAATCGCTTTCGAATGGCTCAGATTGTGATACAGAAAGAGGAGTTTCTCACTTGAAGCACTGAAATTCATGATGCATGGGAAATGCAATCCAATGACAGCATGTGGTAGATGGGCAGTTTTGCAAATAACATTGTTTAAACGTATGTTTTTAGTGATACCCTTATTCATTGTATACTTTGTAGTACAAGAAATGACAGAAGATACTGTAAAAACAAATGGTGATGAAGTGGGTGTTGCTGGCTTTTCTGTCCTCAGCACTACTTCATAGCTTTATAACTTTTCTATCATTGGTAACATTATGTATTGGTGGTTGTTGAATGTAAAGAGGGTTACTTCACCCCAAATGTATAGGACGCTAATTTTCTCATCTTCATTAAAAACAAAGAGGTAATTGTTTTGGATTTTCAGTTGTCTTTTCCTAAATGAAAGTTAAAATCATTTTACTACTTGGGCAATTAAAGCTTTTTATACCATTGGTATTGAATAAATCTGTCTATTGAATAAAGTCATTCTTAATGTGCTTATGTTTTTCCAGATCCGGGTAGACGGCTCCTCTCGTGCACTGCAGTATGAGACGGTGCAGGCGGTGGAGAATGGACCCATCCTCAGAGACATGGCCTTCTCTTCTGACCACCACTACCTCTATGTCATGTCTGAGACCCAGGTCAGACACACAAACACACACATCAGAAGTTTTCTCTGCTGACTCAGTATCATAACCACCGGTATTTATCATTTTCTTATGTCACAGGGTAGAATAACCTTTGGTGTAGCATAGAGGATTTCATTTCAGCCTGACTGGAGCAGAGAAAAGGATTAGATGGGCTATTGGATGCTATGAACATGCCTTTTTACAGAAATAGACTGTAAGGGTAGAGTGAATAAATGTGCAGAATTATAGGGAGAGAGGAGAGTGGTCTTAGTCCACTTCTGTGTGTGTTGGTGTGTACTGTATGCCTGTGCACAGATTCACACATCCACACTATCTCTCCTAGTACCTTTGATGACATGGCATGTGGAGCGAAATAGCAGCACTCCGTGTAATGGACACAGACACAGAAAGACTGTGAACACCTCTATCAGAGGCAAAACCTTGCTAAAATACCACCATGGAAAGTCCATAACACACATGCTGTGCTCACATAAATGCACACACACTCTGACTCACTGTGTTAGATATTCACTTTCTCTTTATATTACACACAGACCCACAAGCATGTTTTTCCTTATATTTTATACATGCACTTATGTATATACCAATATGTAGTAATTTTTGTGAGAGAATGATGAGCCATGTCTATGTTGGGCTAAACACTGTTAGAATAAATAATACAGATCTTTTCTTTGTATTCATTTCAGTTTAGTTTAGTTCATTATTAATTTGACTTGGAAATAATATGACAAAGCTCAAAAGTAACAGATATTATGCATATAATTCCCCCTTTCTTCTCGTCCTCTTTATCTGCTGCCACCTGTAATCACAGGAGGCTGCTGCTGTTTTGTTGGCAATGATAGCCTTGTTACACCTGTATATTGTCTGCAGCTTCCAGAGGATTATAGACCTCTGTGGCATCTTGAAAGAGTCAGTATTTACTAATGTGTAGTGCCATTTGTTTGTATGCATGAGTAAATGTGTGCACATTTTAAGAGCCCGGTTAAAACTTAAAATATCAGACATACAAAACAAAATTTGAAGTTGCCCTTTCAAATACAGCTCTATTTGCCTTTGAGAGAGATGGGGGAGAAGGGAGAGAGACAAGTGAGCAGAATAAGAACATTTAAAATGCTGTTTCATCATCTCATCTAATTACAAGTCTTTGTACAGATCTCTGAACCAACAATGTGAGAGCTTTTGCTTTTTTTTGTTTTGTTTTTGTGCTTTTAGCCTGTCTGTGCATGTAATTGGGCTTACACAAAATATTACAGAATAACAAATGAATTATTAGAAAAACTTAATTTCCATTTCTTCTTCTTTTGTCTCTTAATTGTCACCCAACAACATGTTACAAATTTAGAAATTTTAATTTGTATGCCGATTAGCTTAGCTTGAGGTTTACTGTGCAATACTGGTCCCATGTGCATGTGTGTATGAGGCCTTTGCAATAATTAGTCTATTAGCCTAGTTACTGTTGAGGGCTGACCTCCGCTAAATGTTCAGGAGGAACATCTGGGAATTACCATTCACACAAATATAGAAAGTAGTTAATGAATACAACACAAACACATTAAACACACAGTATTTCAGTGAACGGGCACATAAACACACATGTCTTTAGTGTGGTAGTGTGCATATATGGAATAAGATGAATGTAGTACATCAAAAAAACCTAAGATTTGATAAAGAGTTGTTAAATCAATCCATTAAAATCAAAATATTTCTCTTAGGTATTCAAGTTATGATTGATATTTTATAATTTCTGTAGTTGATTTGACAGATACACAAATTCTCCTTATTTAACTGCTTATTGCAATCATGTCTTTCATGCAGAGAGAGACAGGTGAAAAAGTACTGCTTTATTACTGACGGCTCATATCCTGATATACTGTTACTAATCACAGCAGTCATTCTGTCTATAATCACTTAAGAAGATGTAAAATCCTTCTCTCTAAAGCAGAGAACATGTAGCAACAGTGTTTTTGACATAACAGGTTTGTTTTCACAGTTTTCTCTACAGCAAGTTGATTCTTGAAGGTTTCTTGTAAACTATGAGCAGAATTGCGCCCTATCACGCTGTTGCCTCGAGTCAAAGCATATTTTATTAAATGTCAAAAAAGGGTCACAGAATGTTCTACAAATGCAAAGAAAGATAAACTAACACAATAAATTTCCACTGTTTTTGAACTTTTAGAAGCAGTGGAAAAAATACAATAATGGCATTTTAAGCATGCACCTTTGATTAACAAATATATGACTAACATATGAAATTTGACAGTTTACCTGTCATTTGTTTACTCTTGGTCTTGGTCTTGCCATCTTGTGTTTGGTTTTTGTTAACCTCATATGGACAGCTAACTCCAAAGGTCGCATTGTGGTCACTCATACATGCTAGAGTTTTGAAATACAATACAGTACTTTTTGGATCAGTGTATTGGTGTGGTGGTTTAGAATAACATCTTGCACACACAAATGCACAATCCCTATTCCCAGCGGTGGCAAACAATATTAAAGCAGCCTGAGCTGCTCGATAGCTGAAGGCCACCTGCTCTTTCTGAGGCCTGGGACCCAGACACAGAAGAGAGTGTGATAGACGGAACAAGGGAGAAATACAGAGAAAGAAAGCACAGGATAGAAAGAGAGAAGAGGAGTGGGTCCACAGCAGCAGACTGAGAAGAGAGATGGTCAATACACGTTCCCTCCTGCTGTTGTTAGCCTTGAAATCCTCCCCTCCACAGTGGTGAGGCCTAGGGTAAACAAACAGTATGGGAATAGATGGTTTTGTATGTTTTTCATATTTTATATAATTTTTGAGGCTCTGCAGGCATGAGGTGTATCTGAACTATATGTTTAGGTTATAAGTACTACAGAAACGACATGAAGGCCAATATAACTGTGACTGGACATCTTGAATTGCAAATATGTGGTCCCAGCAGTTGATAGTGAAAGCAGCTTGGACAAAGTTGATCCAGAAGGAGAAGGGCTCTGTAATCTTCTTTTCATTAATGCTAAGCACAATCCCTGTCCTAACTGAAATCCCTCTTTACTGAGTTAAAGAAAATAAACATGATTACTTGAGTATTTTTTTTCAGTGGACAAACAGATTTGTAGTGATTATTATTATTATTACAGTATTATTATACCAGTATATATATTTTATATTTTATATATTATAAGTCCATCCTGAGGAACAGGGCATCATACTGAGAGTCACACTGTACTGTGCTTGTTTGTGTCACATTATACACTCATTAGAGAAGAAGCAAAACAGTGATACATATCCATCCTGAACTGTCTATTGTTAAAAAAGAAAACTACTAGCGCTAACCCACTGTATTCTCCCTTGATAGATTTTCTTCTCATTTACTTTATTTTTGTTTTTCTTTCTTCTATTTTGTGACAATATTTGTTTTTCTTTCAGGATTATAGATTTTTGCTCATACAACCTATATTAATTATAATATATATATAAGTATTTGTATTGAAGCAAATTTAGGATTCAGTCTTTTGTGTTTGTCTTTTCTGCTTTCTCATCTTTTGTTTCTCTTCATCTTCATTTCTCACCCTGTCTCACTACCCATTGTCATTTTAACAACATTCCGTCCTCCAGCCATTCCTGCTTTTTTTTTTTTCTTCAACCTATCCTCACTGGCAGAGTAATCTGTCATCCCTACCCTCTCATTAATCTAGTGATGGGATGTACTCTAATTGGATCTTTCTCTCTCTCGTTCGAACACATACTTTCTCTCTCTCACACACACAAGTCACCTTATTAGTGGGTTAAACAGATGTTCTGGTATAAAGAGGACAGTCAGATTATAGCGTGGGCCATGATAATGGATATTAGGGTTGCAGTTTGAGTGACAGGGACAGGTCCCCGTAGTTCACTATGTTTCTATCCCATTAACACTGGTTCATCTGTCAGCTACAACATACTGTATATGAAGGTAGAATGAATGAGGTCTTGTTGGTGGAGTTTGGTGTGGTGGGGGGTTTTAATAGCTGCTACAACAGTAGCAACACTTTAGAGGTTATTTAACAAATAACAGGTATTCCAAAACAAAGATATAAGACAACAGTAGATTAGTCACAATCAATCACACTAGTAATGTGTAACTAGCTTTAAGACAACAGTAATGCATAATTACTTCAGTCTGTATGTTTAGAAATGTATTAGTCAAATGTGGCAAAAAGACAACTTCTGTTTGGACCAGATCATGAGAAAGTAATTTGATTGAATATGATTTTGACAGAAGAGTACATTACAAAGTAGCCTTATTGTGCAGAGACTTGACATGGGTATCAGGGTGCTTGGGAGCAGTTCAAGTCGTTTTTTATTGTGTCTTAGTCATTCAGTCCTTACTCCAGTGCTCCACCATCATACCATTGCCCTCCAGCAACACCATAAACACCACCAGTCAAAAGTTTTTACACATCTTCTCCTTCAGTGCTTTTTGTTTATTTTCTTCAACATTGTTTATTAATACTGAAGACATCCAAACTATGAAAGAACACATATGGAATTATATAAACCCAGATTATGTTTTCTATTTTCTATCCTTTAAAGTAGCCACCTTTTCTTTGATGACTGCTTTGCACACGTTTGACACTCTCTGACAGCCTCATGAGGTAGTCACTTGGAATGGATTTCCAACCATTTTGAAGTAGTTCCCAGAGGTGGTTGAGTACTTGTTGGCTGCTTTTCCTTCACTCTCAAGTCCAACTCATCCCAAACCATCTTAACTGGATTCAGATCGAGTGATTGTGGAGGCCAGGTCATCTGATGCAGCAGTCTATCAATCTCCGTTTTGAATATTTGCTCTTACATAACATAGAGGTGTGCAGGGGTCATTGTCCTGTGGGAAAACAAATGATGGTCAGAGTAAGTGCAAATCAGATGAGATGGCATGTTGCTGCAAAATGCCGTGGTAGCCATGCTGGTTAAGTGTGTCCTCATTTTTGACTAACTGTGTCACCAGCAAGGCATCCCCACATCATCACACCTTCTCTATACTTCACAGTGGGAACCACAAATACTGGAACCGTCTGTTCACCCTCTCTACGTCTAACAAAAACAGCGGTTAGAACCAAAAATCTCAATTTTGGACACATCGGACCAAAGAACAGTTCTCGGATTGACTGACCTTCATTTCCTTAAGTAATGAACTGTCTTTTCTTTTTACTTACCTGTTTCTTTCCATAATATGGATTTGCACAGTAGTTGTAGTAGCACTACTGACTCTGTACCCACCCCTGCTCTGCACAATTAAAAAGTGTCACAAATTAACTCTTGATAAGGCTATCTTTGAATTGAAAACCATTCCCGGGTATTATCTTGTGAATCTGATGAGAGTGCCAAAGCTAAATGTAAAATATAATAAATTAATAGAATATAATAAATATTCTGGGCTATTGAATACATTTCTGTTGACAACATAGTTCTGTATTTGTTCTGTAATTTCAATGTTTTCAGCAATGTACAATGTTGAAAATAAATAAATAAATTCTGTGGCTTTCACATTTAGCCTATACATAAATTGTTGTTGCAAAGTGCTGCGACTGTCACACTCATGGTGCTAAATTATTTATACTCAGCTTAGCAAATGCAGATCTGTAAGTGTGAATTATTAAATCTGTGTGTACTATAGTTGGGTGTTGAATGCTTTTTTTCTGTTTTTAACCCCCTAAGGCCAATTTGTGGAAGTATTACATCTTCACATTTCATCAAAGATGTTTAATACCAACGTCCTTTAATTTCATAATGCAACTTTTTACCACATCCCTTACAGTGTAGCTCCTTTACCTCTCTGTGGTTGTGAGTTATGAAGGTGTTTAGACGTGTATTTTGTGTTGTGACACACTTTGGCTCCAGGCTGTTTTGGTCTAACAAAAAATGTGAACTGATCTGATATGTTGCAGCATTGCTGCCTGACACACTTCTGAAAAATGTCAGCAAAGTGGGCCAGACAAGGTTGGGGTGAACTCTTGGCTAACTCGGAGTCCTTTTTGAAGTTTTACCTCTGTCTTTTCTTTTTATCCCTTATTGTATCTTCCTGTTTCTCAATATAATTCTCAGTCTTGTAGTACTGTGTCTTTCCTGAAACCCCATTATACTATATAACAGACAGAGATAATAACATTTGTCAGCCGTATCTTCTGTCACCATCATAGTAAGTGAAAACAGTTGAAACATTGCACTCAGTATGTATAATACTGGTCTTATTTTCACCCAGGCTTTGCCCCAGGGCAAGATGATGCACCATGTACAGTATTAGCTGTGGTGTGTGCGTGTGTGTGTTTTTGTGTGTGTCTGTCTATGGATCGAATCTCACCCCACAGCTTACATGTACTTTGACATCTTTCATATCTTCAGCATGGTTGCAGGTTTGACAGTATAATAAGGCATTAGCATGATGTTAGGGCAAACTGTCTTCTGAAATTGTTGCTGCTGAGTTTAGCCTGCTTCAGCTTGTGTTTTTTTTTTTTTTTGTTTTGTTTTTTTTGTTTAGTGTAAACATACCAAGGAAGACAGATGACAAATATATTACAGAAAATTCTTCATGCAACAAAATCTAATTGGTAAACTATTATTAGTTAAATGCCTCACTCTTGTTTACCTGCTTGTTTCTGTGCATGGGTGGCCTTAGCCTCTTTGGAATAGATAGATAGATAAGTGAAAATGATTGATTGCATCTGGGTCATTTGTCATGCACTGACAGTCCTGACAGTACAATGAATGGTTTTCTCGTTGAACTCTGAGAATGTCAAATGAAAACAATATTGGACTTACAGCCATTGACCCACTCTGCTGACTGAGTTTGTGACATAATACCTTTGGTTGGTTGTTGACTGATTGAGTGGTGCGTCAGCTGTGACGAGGTAACAGGTTGTTGATGTGTACCTCGCTTCATTTCATCAGTCTCTGCTCTGGCCAGCTGGAGAGGAGTGAGGTGGGGCACAGGAGGACAAGAAAACTAGAGAAATTCCAGTATATGAAGGAAGGAATAAACGACAGATTTAATAGTTATCCAGTGTTAAATAGAAAGAAAGCAAAACAGAATTAGAGAGGTGAAGGTGTGAAGAAACAAATTTTGTTTGTTTTGTTTGTTTGTTTTTATCATTTTTAAATAACTAAACACTGTTACTGCCTTGCATAAATGGATGAATAAATGTTATTCAGGGAGGCTAAAGAGCACTGCAAAAACACCACACATGGTAGCAGGCTGGTGAAAATCTGGTTGGTGATTAGTTAAGGATGTCAGGCCTGTTTCAATTTTCACGTTCTGTCCTGACAACAGCAACTCAGAAATTACTTTTCATATACATTGTCATGTGTATGAATAATTATTTAACTTTGCCAAGCTTTATGATTATTTTACTTTGTTAGTTATTACAAAACTTTCTTTGACACATGCACAATGTTGCTAATTTACAATCTATTATTAGGAACGACCAAATAACACTGCATTACATAGATTTACATTTAATTATTTCTTACTAATTTTTACGTCCAAGCCTATAGCAATGAATATACTGCTAGCATTGTGCCAAGCTAATGAACAAACTTACACCAGGGAAGGAGAAAAAGACGAAGGTAGCCTGGGGGAAGAATAGAAGAGATAAGAGAAGTTCAGTTTGCCCTACAGGCTGTAAAGCAGGGTGGGACTATCACTTTAATTTCCCTCTCTCTGTTCATTTGGAGTGGTGGAGTTTGGCTGCAGGTGGAATCTCTGTTTAATTATAAGTGGAGAGGGCAGGAAAAGAGTAGGATAAAGAGAGGAACAGAGATGAGGTGGAATTAGTTGATAATAGAAGTCTTTGCAGATTTAATAAATGATCACGTTCCCACTGCAGGTTGACTCAAAGGCTCCTGGCATTATATAAGGAGGAGGGGAGACAGATAAAAGGAGAGAGGAAAGAAAAACAAAAGAGGACATTCTACTCTTCCTCCCTGTCTCCTTTCAAACTTATCTGACTGGGGATTAATATGTTCCCTAAAATGGAAAAAATATTTTTGACGCACACTTAAGGTATATGTATATACTGTATATATAATTTGATACCACTGTGCCGCCACAGTAAATGGTCAAGTGCATCTTCATCTCTCTCTCCACACATTAAGGCATCAAGTACTTTTTTAAAAGCATGATTATAGTCAGCAGCTTCTATCTTCCTATTGTAAAAGGAGGGAGAGTGCATGGTGTAATGGCTGTCATTTACTCACCTGAAACGGGGAGAATTAAAAATACCATTTACCCCATCTTTTGTATTTATCCCTGCTGATACATATGACAGCGTAGCCATAGAGAAGAGACAGTGAGGCATAATGGCTGCCTCTCTGGCAAAGCCCATGAAAAAGATTGCATGAAATGAATGTGATATCGAGATGAGAGATCAAGGGGTGCATTGGGTCGTTTAGCCACCAAATCCCCCTTTTCTTTTCTTTCTTTTTTTTTTTTGATAATAGAAGGGACAAACATGTTGCCTGCTTGAGTGTGTGTGAGCCAGATAAAAAACGGAGGCTCTGGAGAGAAGATGAATGTATGATTTTACACACCTCAGAGCGTCTGAGTGACTGAGGAAGAAAGACAGACAGACAGACAGACAGAGGGAGAATGAATGATATCAGGATGCACACTCTGGAACAGAGGACTCACATTGGCACCCATTGCTTCTGCTGGGCTCTAAATGTGGTGTGTGTTTGTCTTTGTGTATGTGTCCATTTTTTCTTTTGAGAAAACCATTTCCCCAGATGCAGGCATCTGAGGTCTTGATAGGCATCAAGAATTCCCTTCCATTCTATTCTAAATCTGTGTGTGTTTTTGTATATGTGTGTGTATATGTGGGTGGTGTGTGTATCAGCATATTTGCCGCTGATGAAGTGTTAAATTATAAGCGTTCAGATATGGTGGCATTGTTTGCTAGAGTTCTGTCTGGGTGCTTAGGTTTTATGGCAAATCACAAGGCGACAAACCCCTCGATGCAGTGACATGGCTACAAAGATTACATAAACGCTTTGGCAGCTGAAATCTGTCCATAGACTAACACAATAGGCTTTCTTTTCAGTGACTAACAGGTTATTTAGCTGGCAGGGTGCTGAGACAGTGGTGGATCTATTGAGGAGGAACTCTTGCTGGTGAGTGACAGAAAGTAAGAAAGTCTATCATGTGAGATGCAACGAGGATCGGTGTTGAGTCTCATCATGTGCACACACAGGTGAAGCGCTATCTCTCAGATTCTATCTTAAACACATTCCCTTTATCTACCTAATGCAAATACACTTCTACACAGTAGGGAGGACAAAAAAAATACCCGTTTATCCCCCTCCCAAAAGCACGAACAAACGCTTGGCAAAGAAAGATGCACTTGCATTGTTTCTAATCTGTAATAGCATGCAGGATTCCTCTTGACTTTGTCAAGGAGATACACCCTCTCTGAATTCATTCAGTTGTGTGTGAATGTCATGTGTGTGCGTGTGTGTGTGTGTGCGCGCGCGTGCATGCACATGTCTGCCTGAGTACTCTATTTATAGTACTTGGAAAGATACATAGACAGAGCAAAAGAGAAAATGATGTAGTAGTGTGTTTCAACTATCTTTATTGTGTTACTGTGTCTGACTTCAGTGACAGTATGTGCATCTTTGTGGTACACATGCATCTGTTCACATGTAGAAATATGACTTCCATAATGAGCATATGCAAAATTGTAGTATTGACTTGGTGTGTTTTTTATTTCAGAGGGAGAGAGAGGCAGTTGTTCTGTGATATTGTCAAGTTCAATAGAGAGAACTGCCGTCGGTGCCAGGCTGTGCTTTAGAGATACCACTACTCATAGGCATTTCTGATCTCTTGTTACATTCAGTCATGCCCTACATTGGATGGTTTAATTATGGACCTTTTCATGCTCTTAAATATGGAATTTAGTCACTAAAATGTACTGCAAAAAGATGTATTATTGCATGACTTATATCCTGAGGTATAAAGAGAGACCGCTGTGCAAAAGAATTTGACCCCTCAACAGCTTTTGAAGATGGTTCACTGAAGTGATGTGGTGAAGATGAAATCTGATATTGTAACTTGCTGGTGGTTTTCTTTGGGTTATTTTTTTCCTTTTTGTTATGTGTGACAGAGGAAGGAAACAAAACATTTGTTTAACCTCACCTTAATCTAAAAACCCCATTTCAAGACTAGAATACCAGTTAGTGTGAAGGTGCGCACACACACACAGACACAGCACACAGCTTTACTCTTATCATAACTCAGTATCAGCCCCACACTGATAATGTCGTCTCTCTTTCCTGGCTGTCATCGGTGAGTAGTGTGAGTGACAGCGGTCATCCACCAATGACGGTTCATTAATCAAAAGTGCCAGCAACATCTATTATTGCAACATTCTGTTACCATGGAGACAAGAGGAGGGGGACGGCTGGATCTATCTCGGCTTTGCCCTTTGCGATCGCTCAGTCAAGGCACATGCCAATCAGTGCCAGTCAATGCCAGTTTGAATTGGCAGGACCATATATCATAAAAGATGGACTGCTGTCCAAAAGTGGCCACATGTCCCATATGGAACCAGTAGAAAAATTTTAGAACTGTCAAGCAATAATGTTTTTATAAAAATCAGTCCTGTTGAAAAACACTGTGCATTTACTTAACGTATAGACAGATCAATAGATAGTTAGATAGTTACATACATAAGTTGTGTTTTCAGTAAATGGTCCACATAATGCTGTCTAGGTCTGCACTTAAAACATACTTTGCCCATATGGTATGTGATGGTGAAAGGTTTAGACCTGTGTTGTGGAAGTTGTCTGAACTACTCTGCTAAATTTCAAGTAGACTAAATGCAGAACTTGTACGGAACCACAAACATTGTCCAAATAATTCCCATTTACATGTACATGTACATCTCTATTTTCACTCACCTGTTGTCTTACATCTTCACTGCATCAATAAATGAAAAAACGTATTACTTACATTATTTAATCACTGTTATGTCTCTGCAGCTGTCAAGGGTGCCAGTAGAGGCCTGTGGTCAGTACTCAACCTGCAGTGAATGTCTTGGATCAGGAGATCCCCACTGTGGCTGGTGTGTCCTGCACAACATGTAAGTGCTAATGTCATGAACCTGTGTATACCATATACTATACTACTACTGTACTACTTTTTTATAGATTTTATTTACTATCTATGCATTCACTGAGCTTCCAACATACTAACAAGGTAGTTTGGGGAGTGTGTTTGGGTTGCTGGTCTGTCCTACCTCAGTGACGCCTGGTCTCATGCCCAGCACTCCATCTTTTGCACCCCCTGAGCATTCAGTAACTCCTCTAGCCAACTCAGGCCAAGTCTCAGATTGCTTTGCTGGGGCTTGGTCTTGTGCCAGTGTCCCCCTTAGATCTATTACCAAACCTAACCAGTGGCATTGTTTAACAGCCCTGAAACCGGAGCCTGGTGAGAGCACAGACACTGGCGGCCGCTGTAAGGGCTCTGATGGGCACCACTCCAAACTTCAGGAGTTGACACGAGGAGACTGATAGCTTCTTTTATTGTAGGAAGGTGAATGAGATCTCAGAGATTATCTCATTAACCACAGTTGACTCACTATCTGCCTTGCTTACTTGTTCTCTCTGCTGAATTTTTCTTTTTGCTTTACCAATAACCTTGTCTGTCTCTTTGTGTCATTCTTTCTGTATTGCACACACATACACACACGTACACATAAATTCTCATGCACCCCAGCTGCTGTCAGAACTTTGTCCCTCAAGATTGAAGTGGGAGATAGTGCTTGCTGGGGGCAGGGAGATTTCCCACTCCACTGTAAATTGAAAATTGGTTTCTTGTGTTGGTGCTAGCCCTTGGGTAGAGAGAGAGAGAGAGCGCGCGCGCGTGTGTGTGTGTGTGTCTGTTCGAGTGAGTACATTTAGCACCTTCATCCCTGCTGGCTCTGAGAGGACAAGGCGAGGGCAGAGAAGCACTGTGACTGTGAGAGGAACAAACACTGAAACCCAGAGAAGAAGAAAGATACACAGGGAAATAGAGGGAGGAAGTCACACACAAAAACACCAATGTATGAATTCATAATTTATCAGTATAGAAATTTCACGTTCACCACAATTTGTTTTATTGTATTCTCTTTTTCAACAGTATTCACTTAACTAAACATTCATGTTTTGTTAACAATAAACATATAGGGTATTCAAGCAGATCATTTCTTAAAAACAAATTTTTCAGAGACAAAGTTGAAGGACACTACTCAAGATATATACTTATATATACACTTGTATATAAAAGTATATATCTACATACACATATATAATCCTAGCTGCAACTAGAAGATATAATTACAGCCACACTACAATGTTGTACACAGTATACAGTATAGTTATAGTTGTAGCTAAAGACAACAAAGAGAGGAGAACAGTGCAAATGTGGTGAATAGGGTACTTCAAATGTAAACAGTTATCAAATTAACATTGTGCAAATGTGACCAACACTCTGTAAATATTCACTTAGACTATACTTTGGAATGTACAGAATTTTAAATCAGATCTTAAGTGTGCATATGAATATAGTACACATGCAACTGTGTGCTTGTGTGTGTGTGCATGTATAAACCCATTAACACCCTGGACATCCTCTCAGTCAGAGCAAATGGGTGGTCACAGATTGGCCTGTCACACTTTAGCCTGATAGAATTGGCTCACTTTAGCTCACCCCACTCTTTACGCACTTGGGCAGGCATACACACTCTCAAAAACCCTTCTTGCTCGAGAATTAATGTCAAGTCACCAAAACAAGAATCGAGTCCAGAGAGAAAATAACCAAAATGCCACTTAAGTTGGTCTGAAGTGTTTGACCATCACAAGGGCAGAAGGGGAGATTGCTAATGTATTTTGTGTGTGAGTGTGTGTGTGTGCATGAGCATACGTAATTGAGAGAGGTAATGGCAGATGTGTCTGTGTAAACGTGTCGGCTGGACACACAATTTTGCCTCTTCTTCAGCCTTGTTACCAGGAACTTGAAATAAGGCCATTAAATGAAGCCTAGCCTGATAGAAGATGTCCAAGCAGGTCCTGAAAACATCCTAGAAGAAGTAAATGTTCAAGCAGGCAATTGTCCAGTCCAAGTGAAAATATAGTGGAAAAACATTCAGAAATACTACTTCTCAATTTTTGGAATACTTTCCAGTAAATCTATTCTTCTATCTATTCTATCATATTTGCAGTATCATGGATCAACAGACTCTCAGACTCTAAGTATTGCTGTATATATTTAAAAGTGCTGGAGGATGAAGAAAGTTGAAGAAAGGAAAGATGTGCTGTGTTATGAGGAGGATAGTGTGACCATGAATTAATGCATTAAGTTTGTCCTTGGTGAGCAGAATCTGACATACACACAAACAGAACACACACATACCCTGACCCAAAGCCCTGGTCCTCAGGCATCTCATCCATAACAAATACAATATATCTAGAGTGAACTGAACAACTTCATGTTTAGAGGATAGAAATATTTATTCTCCGTCCTTCATTCTCCTCTCGTCTTCACTTAAGTTTCTATACAGTAGTGCTCCAGTACATTTTTACAGTTAATAAAAACTATAAAACATAAATGCTGGTTCTAAATATAAAATATAAAATTGCCTTAGCAATGCATCTTTATTAAAACAGATAGCAAAAAGACAAAAAATAAGCTACTCTTAAAATGTACACACACCCTCCCATCCACACATCGTGATGGAAGGAGAGAAGGATAGCATGCAGTTCCTCTTCAAAATGTGCTTCCAAATAGTTTGTTGTTCCCACTCAACCTTGAAATCACCTTACTGGTCTGAGACCAAACAGAATTGCAAGCTCTGTCCCCCTCTTTCTCTTTCTTTTATATTTCTCTTCCTCCCTCTCTCTCTCTCTCTCTCTCTTTCTCTCTCTCAGCATTGCCTTTATTTACTCTATAGATCGAAGCTGTTAGAGAGAACACCAGGGGAAGAGGAGAAATGCAATCAATAGTACAGGGGAGGAAATCAACAGGAGTGGAAGGAGCACCTGTGTGTGTGTATTCGTGTGTCAGCATGTGTTTGTGTGTCTCTGATAGCAGTTATTGTCCTTGACACTATCCATTTATTTAGAAATGCAAATGTCTTCAATACTCACTGACAAGTTTGACTTTAATTGTATGTATGTTGAGTGTGTATAGACGTTATATTTATCCAGTCAACTCTATATCCTCAATACCCTCCATATATTTGAGCTCGGTAGGAAACATTGCATCAGATTTTTTTTTCTTCCCTGCAGTGATCACTGCCACACTTTGAGTAAAGTGGAATCCTCACCTGTCAACCAAACTGTCTTAGCCCATCAAACTAATGCTCTTCCTCTCTTCTACCGAAATGCACAACTTATGCTAATGCCTGTCTAACTCGCCAGGTGAAATATCATATCAGCCCTTCCTATTCATCGTTCCTTTTCTTTCCAGCCTTTTACCTCTGACATTGGATGTCATACTGTCAATCAGAAGAGATCCTCTAGAAGGGCTCTTACAGAAGATTACCTCTAAGGGGATATGAAAGAGTCATAGTGTATGCACAGCAGCATCATATGCATGTAAATTATATAGCATACATCCTAGTATTTCAGTTCAATCTATTGAGAACTTTTAAAAGCTACTTGTAAACCATTTTCTGATTTTCAAAATCTGAAGTACTGTGCCTTTAATTTAGCAAGTCACTGGGTTTTTGTTTGTTGACAGTGTGAAGCTAGTCTGACATGGCATATTTCTTTTTCTGTGTGGTTTCCATCCACACTTAAACTCCTCCAAGTAAGGTAGGGGCACTTCTGCAATAAAAACAGTATGCCAGAAATGATACAGCTACGTTATGGATATGATACCTCACCTAATGCCAGTCTGTCAGCTGTCAGTTTTGTAAGTGGTTAACTAGGCTGTCAACGCGCCTGTCATGCATGACAGCCAGACAGATTGGAAACCATATTTGGAGAAGTAGCATTGTCAAAATGAATGCCATCATATTTGGCATGGGTGTTGTGAATATTTCACATTACTCTGTAATATCAGTGTCAGTTTCAAACAAGTGGTGCTAATGTTGCACCACTATCACATTAATAATTGGTCTGACATATCTCAATCTCTGTATTTGACTGCGATAGTGATAATATTCCTTCAGTAGTGATCTCATTTTCTCTTTCTCACTTTTTCTCACTGTCATTTGCATTTATTTATTTATATATGATCAGTTCCAATACATGTTTTGTGTGTTTTACTCTAGCTAACATTTTGCATGTGCCTGTATGTGTACACATGAACTGTGTGTGATGGATTCCAGTACCTTTTGTATTCAGAGGCACTTTTGCCCAGAAACATACACTCCCTCACTCTTTTAAATCCTTTTCTCTCTTTCCCCGCACACTCATAAACATCGATCCTTCGTCCCTGAAGTGGAATGGGGGCAGTAAAGTCATCTGTGCCACTGGCCACAGGCAAATGCCGCCTTCTAGTTCATTAGAGAAGGTCTGTCTATACAATCGATAGAAAACCTCTAAAGGTGAACTGTGATGGGCACAACAGTCCTTATAAATCAGTGGACCCCACTGTGTTCTTAAAACTGTCATCACTATTATTATTATGATTGCTGGTATGGACACATCGTACATGCTTGCTTCTTAAATTTTCAATTGGTATAGCGCTCCGCTGTACATGAACAGATGCAAATGTTTTTATGAAGACGTATTCTTCAGTTACACAATCACACCTTGATAAACAGTTGTCAAACACATGTACAAGCTTATTAGGATGATACAAAAAGTTCAAGAAGTCATAAGTAAACACACAGCATGGCTGATAAAACTTGCAAGTCATGCTGCAAAGCTTTTGTCTTCTAAATCCTTTGTATTCCTAAGACGTCTTTGGTGCTGTCAAATGAATAACCTTTTCAGAAGGAAAAGCTAATTGGCAGATCCACAGAATGTTTTTTCCCCCTCTCTCTCTTTTCTCTTTCTCTGTCATATTAATTCTGCGCGGCCGCTACCTGTCGCTGTGTTCACAGTCATCCGTTACCTCGGTGTGCTCATTACTAGGGTATGCCACACTAATGCTAATTAAACTGCAGTGCCACAATTAGCATGCTACCAAGGCCTCTTTGTGTTTGGTTGAGGCAGTCACTAGCCTCCCTCTGGAGATGACTATAAGAGCTTGGAAAGATATTGTTGGCAGGGAAGGGCATTGTTTACACCAAAATAAAATGTTGTTTTTTTCCCAATAATGGTGAGTGAGATGTAACGTTAGACTACAGACACCTTAAGGTAAACATTAGTTGTGAGCTCATCATTCTATACTAGATATTAACTAGGCTAACATTCAATTATGTATGTAACAATTAACTGCATGTGTGTGTTACTTGTTTGTCTATTGAGTGGTTGTGCTCCCTTGTCTGTAGTCAACAAACTTAAAACTTGCTACCTTTTAGTGCATTGTATCTTCTACTGGCATCATAGATTGACTGAACAGAAATTTCACCTACAGGTACATATACATTTAAATTAGTTAATTTCTGAAGAGACCCTTAAACACAAGAGGAAACATGAAAAAGGCACAAATATAGAACATAAAGACAAACGTCTGATAAAAAGTTGCCTTTGTGCATAAAGAATTTAATGGATTTTCATGATGGAACAATGTGCAAGGGTATTGAAAATGTAAATAGTATAATGAAAGAAAAAGAGATAATAAAAACAAGCTTTCTGGTCAATGATGAAACATTAGAGGACATTGACTATTTTCATTGTGTAATCATTCATAACTTGAACTAGATAATGAATCAAGAACAAACAATGAAATGTATCAACAAAAAGCACAAATGCCAGTATCACTGCTGTATGTTTTGTCTTTTATTTTACTCACACTTTACACACTTTACAAGTCACTGCCAGACTATATCAGCGTTTCCAGTCACTGGTAGATTCCCAGATAAAGGCATGTCTGGCAAGAAACGGACTTTAGTTTAGTTAGGCTCCACCTTTGTAGTTCAATGGTATTCCACTGCTCTGCCTAATATTTCCAAGTGGAGGAGCTGGATTTGGTTTTAAACAACATAGTCAAGGCAGACATGCCTTATTAAACGTTTATTGTACCTTGCTGTTGGTCTATTTTTGAACCCACATGCAAACGATGTTTGTCTCAAACATTAAACAATAGTCTGAGAACTGTTCTTACCATTAAACTTGTCACCTCTTCTTCATTGTTAAATATGTCAGACCCAAGCATCTACATGCAAGGTGACCTCACCCATTGATCACAACTGTATTTGCAAACTGCCTGATCATGACTCTTTGGTCCAGTGTATAAATGTCCTACTCTGCCATTCTTCTTGGTCGGCTTCTCAGATTCAATGTGCCTGTAAGCTGACCGTATGCTGACATACCAATAAAGCACTACAGCAAAGTTCTGAACAGGGCTTTGGAGTATTTCTCCAACACAAGTCATTTTAGTTTTAGTCACTTAATCTCTTTTAATTGGATATAAAATCGCCTGCCTTATCCTTTAAAAGTGACTCAATTAACTCTAAAATGTATTCAAAGTTTTTCATTTTCTTGAGTGAAAACTGAGTGTGTGCTCAAAACTGAATGTGTGCTGTTCGGGGACCCATCCTCTATAGCTCCTTGTGACCAGGGCCTTGGACCTTTGGCTCCTCACTTAAAGCCAACTGTAAAAAAGAGTCTTGCTGGACTCCGATCTTAAATTTGACATGCAAATCAACACAGTTGTGAAGTCCAGCTTTTTCCAGGTGAGGTTAATTAGTAAAGTCAAGGCATTTCTTTCTCCCAATGAGCTTGAGATAGCAATTCACACTTTTATCAGTTCTAGGCTAGATTACTGTAACGCTCTG
>JAUMHL010000016.1:9927531-9987941 GCA_032362345.1 Sandelia bainsii | reverse complement strand
ACGGAGAGCTGCTGTAACATGCCAAAATAATTTCCCTCTGGGATTAATAAAGTGTTTTGAATCTTGAATCTTGAAAATCTTTTGCCACCATCTCTGTTTCTTTCTGTTCAGAGGTCAGCAGCAGTGTACCTTCTCTTCCTTTTGTCTTCCACCTGACCTGTCTGATGGGAGTTGACAGCAGATCACAGCCTACAACTACAAAAAGGACGGAAAGGGTACAAGACGCCTGTGCCGGTGCTGGGGTGCAGAGATAGAAAGAAGCTGTTGGAGGGGAGATTTTCTCTGAAGGTGGGAACCATTCAATCCCTGCTGGGCCAACAGATTACAGAAAATGGGAGTCAGGGTGGATGGATGGGTAGGGGTGTAGAATATGACAGGATATCCCAGTTGCTCTGCCTTCACTGACAAAGCAAAGACTGAAGAGTATCCAAAGATAAAAAAGGTTAAGGTGTTTTAAGTACGCAAAAGTCTGAATGCCCAGTTCTGGGTGGGATGGAGAGTTTTTTTCTTTCTGTCAAGGTAGATTTTTTTGATGGAGAAAAAACAGACTTTAAAAGTTTTAAGCTCTGTTCCTGTGAGTCTTGTAGCTAGGGGCGATTTGAGCAATGAGAGGACACAGTGTTTGCTTTTGTTGGCACAAATTATCAAATGCATTTTCCCCAGGTTTAAATTCAGACTGAGAGTGCACAAGTTTTAATATTTTGTACCAATAGAGCTGTCCCAAATTATGAGCGAGGCTAAAAATCTCATTTACAGTTTTGTCACAGAAGTTGAGTTTAGGCAAGACATTAATGTGACTCAAGATATCTTCAGGAACTGTGTAGATTTTAATGGCAGTCATTTAAATCCAATAACGCTTAGACAGATGTGTTATTAGTAGATGAAACATAGTCATTACAGGCTGTTAAACTCTTCCAAGGACTCAGTTTTCTGAAAAGAGTTCTGCAAAGTTCAACATGCCTTTTTATTTAAAGCTGCTGATAACAAATGTTCACATGTGAACATGAGGTCAATAGTATACTGATAATTGACAATGTTCACACTGAACAAGCTTAACTTGTTGAGTTGAACCATAGTTCCTTAACATTAAAATCAACCATCTAAGAATGTTCAGCATCTGATCAGGATTATTCTTGAATGCATTCTGGGCACGTGCAAATTGAAGACATCATGTGTCAGACCTGAACACCCTGGAGGCATTATAAATCCTATATGGGCTGGGAGCACCTTTGCTCCCTGTTCCTCAGGAAGGCTGGGCAATGTGGCTAGTAAGAAAAAGGCTTGGGTCGTTTAACCTATCACCCAGAATTGGATAAGCAGCAGAAAACTGATGGGTGGATTAAAGGATTTTTTCTTCGTCCGCTGCCTCTCCATTCATGCTTAGCTGGTGATGTTTACAACTGAAATACTTTTAATGGCTTTTTTGATAGGACCACTGGAGGGAGCTAAACTCAGAAATTTCAAATTCTGTCTACATTGTCTTTAGCAAGTAGCATCTGTGACCTGCTATCAAATTAAGTCTGACAAAGAGATAATTTGTATGTACCCTCATACATCATTCTACCTATTTCAAATGTACCAGATCTTCAGTGTCATGGTTACTATAATATACATGTGGTTAAAGTTTGTAGAATAGTCAAAAATCAAAGAAACTCAGAAACAAACAGGAAAGCAACACCAGTCTTTCTTTGTCTTTCCAAACTCGCTTCACCTCTTTGCTTTGTTTCACTGGTATGAAGCCCGAAAGGTGACACTGAGAGTTCGTCAGTTTTATTTGGAGGGCAGATGCAATCCTCATGTTTTTAATCAGGTCACTTCATATTATTGCCACAGCTCTACCCGTACCTCACCCTCTCGCTCTCCAACATACACTCACGTGTAATATGGTCCTGCTCTGGTCAGAGTTAACTTCATTACACATGACTGAATAAGAACCACATGACATCTGTTATGACAAATGGGCATTAGTTGCGTGTGGACACTGCGTGTGTGTGCTGTGTGCGTGATTGTGGTGTTTGTCGGCACTGGGTTAAGGAAGTTCACTGGGAAATCCAAACCATTTAAAAATATTACAGACGTATTATGTCTGGCTACCTTATACCTATAAAATCCCTCATTTTCAATTTGAGGTCAAGACCCCAGAATCGGTTACCATCTGCAATCCACACGGAATTACTATACGAAATTACTGCAGGCATATATTATATATAATATATACACATTGTATTTGTTTACACTATAGCTTTAATACGGGGCTTTGTTAAGTCTCTAAGTGGTGCCAGGCCAAAATAGGGTTAAGACAGACGATATCTTCCTCTTTTGTGAAACCCTTAATATGTCTAGTACATTATCTGGAGGTTGAGTCCTGGTAACTGGACTTCTATCTCGTTAAGCTGAAACGTTTCACTACTCATCCAAGTAGCTTCTTCAGTCTAGAGCAACTTTAAACTGACAGGTTGGTTCAATAAGAAATCACTGTTTTAGCACCTTGTGACTTTCTGGCCACAGTCGAAACAGTGATAAATGCTTTGCTCAAACATCACATGGAGGAGTAAAGCTCACTTATTTTTGTTTTTTAGGTTTTTTTTTTGCTTAAACCAGCTTTCGAATCCCTCTGATTCAACAATAATGACAACGTGGCTGGTCCCCACTTTTTCAAAGGCATTAGAATTACTTTCAGGATAAGGTAAGGGTTAGACATTCGGTTGTGATGACTGAGGTTAGGTTAAGGGGGCAAGGGAATGCGTCCTTGTAGCTAGAGAAAGACAAGCATGTGTGTTTGTGTGTGAGTGTGTTGGTGAGTTAAAAATCACTGAGCCGTGAGATGTCAAGCCAGTGCTGACAGAAGTTGAAAATGTCAAAATGACTCCAGATGCTACACACACACATACACACACACACACTGGTTGTCATATACAGCAGCTGTGGTGGTTGGACTTAAACCCACCTCTGAGATGTCATGCAAGAGCCACCTAGTCAATCACTGTATCTGTTTCGGTCTCACCTTGAGTCCATCTGTCTATCTCTTTCCCAGTAGACGTACGGACTCACCCCTGGTGCTACCCAGCCTTTCGAGTGAATCAATTTAGAGCCTATTAACTGTCACACACACATTCACACAGTGGCACTATCCTCTCTTGCCCCAGTATGCCAATGAGTCAATTTCAACCCAGTTAACCCACAGAGGGTCTCTTTTGTCCCCCTCTCTCTCTCACACACACAGAGGTGCCACCCAGCCTTACCTTCATGTGCCAATTAATCAGTTTCAACCCAATTTCCATTGAGGGGTTTGAACTTGCTCACTCTCTCATACACACACACACATACAGAGTCACAGGTAACTAATTGAACACCTGGTGCAGCTTGGCCTGGCTAATCGAAGATTAATTGTTTCCTTGTTGTAAAGGGCCGGGGTGTGTGTGTATGTGTGTGTTTGCACTAATCCTGTATAAACTCTATCCGGACATAACAAAGAAAAGGTGCGTGACACCTTTTTGAGTGAGTGTGTGTGTTCACACATGCACGTGTGCATATTTGTGTATGAGTAACATTAGGCTCATAGCCAGAAGTAAGATTTTGCCACTCAATAAATCACTCCCTGTTAGCCTCCCCTGGTGCTATGGTGTACACACACACAGAACACACAAAGGACCGGTGTGTACTGTGTGCAGGCCATTGTGGAATTTCCACATCATTCCCACTTTTCTACAGTATAAGTAAAAGTAAAGTTAGAAAACAAAAGATTGGTGGTTTAATCCCCACTAAATGAAAAAGAACCAGTGAGGTGTTCTTGAGCAAGGCACTTATGCCACATACACTTCATATCAGACAAAGCAGAATTACATAGACAGTGTCAGCCATCTGTAGGTGTATTGTAATTCCAAGCCAATGATAATTAAAATTGCTGACTATTATATTTCCCAACTGGTGAGAAGAATAGCAAACAATACATCAATAGATTTGTTTCATACTGCCACAGAATATATGCGCCTACATTCTCATTTTAATAAAAAAAAAAAAAAAAATGTAATTCAACTAAATTAAAATGAATTTATGTATGTTGCTAGTTGACTCAAAAAAATAATGTAGTAACATGATTAAGAAAAGTTGATGTTGCAGGTGTGCATGTCTAAACTGTGTGAATGTTGGTGAAAGTGAATGAAAAATAAATGGTAAACATACACTAGAAAAATACATACAATGAAAAGATTCAAGATTCTAGATTTAAAAAACTTTATTAATCCCAGAGGGAAAATATTTTGGCATGTTACAGCAGCTCTCCTTTCAAACAGAAAGAAAGAACCATAACCAGAAAAGATAAACACCAACACAAATACTAAATACTAAATTTACAGAACAAAAATAGGTAATAAAAATAATAAAAATGAAACAAAACTAGGTAATTTCCGGTCATAATCAGTCCTGTGTGTAATGTAGTGGGGTTATCTGATTATAAATATGATATTAATATGATTATGATAGTTGTCATCACCCCTCCCCTTAACCTGAAGGAGAGGAGTTGTACAGTTTGATGGCCACAGGCAGAAATGATCTCCTGTGTCTCTGTGGAGCACTTGACATTGATCAGTCTCTGGCTGAACTTGCTCCTCTGTCCAGCCAGGACACTGTGAAGTGGGTGGGAGGGATTGTCCAGGATTGAGAGGAGTTGTACCTGATTTGGCATCTTTTAAATCTCAGCTCAAAACCTATTTCTATTCCTTGGCTTTTAATATTTAGTGAAATTTGCCCCCCTTTTTTTTTTAATCCTTCTATCCTTTTATCTGCTTTTAACTCCATTGTGTTTTATTTATTTTATCTTAGTTGTGATTGTTTTATTTCTTTCTCATAATTCCTAATGTCTTTTATTTTCTCTTTTATTTTGAAGATGTTCTTGTTTTATGTACCTGTTAAGCACTTTGGTCAACTGGGTGTTGTTTTATAAGTGCTATATAAATAAATTTGATTTGATTTGATTTGATTTGATTTGAGATCCTTGTTCCATGGCACTTGCTCTGGTGTTTGGTCTCAGGGGAGAGTGACCATCTCCTGAGTATGGGTGACTAGTTTCACCCTCCTTACCCCCACCCTCCACTTCTTGCTGAATGCTAAGGGAAGTTGAGGGAAAGGAACAAGACCAAGAAGTGACAGGGGCATCAGGATGGAACGGAGTACTGCACCTACCAGTTCCCTTTCAACTGTCACCATCATAGTGTGAAGACACACAGACACACAAACCAAGCTAGCTAACTCCAACACACAACCACAAGCACATAGACAACAGCTGGATGTCCACTTCTAAGTCAGGACCATTGCTCACTGTCACCTGTTGTCACCCCACCACACACGGTAACTTTGGGAAATAGGCAAGCATACAAAAACACACACTCTTAGTAGGGAAGGTGTTTTGCTTTTGTCCAGCAGAGCATGAACCAGACACTGGGAGTGACATGAGACACAGGATGAATGAGAGATGTGGTGACAGTAAAAGAAAGTGAAGATATATGGTGATGAATTCCAAATGATGAGATTGGTGAATGGGACAATAGATAAAGAGAGGTTACTTAAATTCACAGAAAGATAAAGTGGCGATGAGAACATTTTCAGTAAATTAAAACTGCATCAATTAAACTCCAAAAGTAGGTACTTTAGTTGAGTATATGAGGGTAAACACATAGATACATATGGTTCAAATTGACTATGACGGAGAGCACCTCAGGGAGAGTACTCATGCAGGTCACCTCACATGTCACATAGTCGTTGCTACGACAACAGCAGCATAGTAAGCATTAAATAAACATGTTACATAATTCAACAGTAATCCCCACTGATTACTGTATTAATGTCAGATAGTGTTGACACTATTACGCACACATGCCAAGATAGTACAGTGGAATCATTATGTTGCTGTCAAAGATTCACTCAAAAGCTGCGCACTTTATCATGCAATGAGTTGAATCCAAAACTGTGTCATTCAGAAATAAGACATACCTTGGACTCGGTCATCACCCCAGCTGCTATATGCACAAGCTAGAGTTTTCCAGGAGCAGATATGTTATCATGGAACTGAAAGATACTGTGCAGAGGGTTCTTTGTGTGTTTTCTTAAGGCCTGACAAACATGTTTGCATTTGCTCTATTTGCAAGACATTTAACGTTTTGCAACATTTGCAAAAAAAAGAAACTGTCTTGCAAGTGTTGGTCAGAAGTAAATACTGTTATTTTTATATTTTGATGATACAAACAGAACAAGTTTCTGACAAGACAAAGAATATAAGACTTTTTCAGACATCATACATTGTATTCACACATGTGCTTGAAGACCTCTAAGTAGAAAATGATTATATACAGTTAGTTACAAACTGCCTTGTGTCTGTGAATACACACACCATAAAGCCACAGGCTGGATATTGACCACCTGGATCAATATTATCATGTGGTGCTGTCTACAGCTGCACATTTGCAAAATATATGCAAGATAAAAGCCAAGTGCACTATTGAGACACAATTCAAAAACAGCTCCCCAGTGCCCTGCACTACCACTTACATGGGCAGTTATGAGAACATCATCAAATAGGGGACTTGAATTCACAAATACCTTGGGGTATACAATAGATGCAGAGCAATGATAAGCAATTGTTTCCCCATGTCAGTGCCTGGGCATTTATTCTGTGAATGTGAGGTCAGATTGCGTTTGATGTAGTAAAAAATGTGACATTGACGAATGAGCTGTTGGGAAATACTCTGGTATTAGCTTTATTGTCCTTCGGCTGTCTTGTCACATCTAAAGTAGCACATCAGTACAGTTTTCCTCAAGTAAGAAATACTGAACATATAACAAGCAGTAGTGTAGTGAGCTGAATTCAGAAAAACATTTTAATTACTGTGCCCTTTTTGCTCTCTTTGTCGTTACAATATTACACTATATTTGACTCTAATTTGTGTTTTTATTTCATAAAATAGAATGATTTAATAATTCAGATAAAGCATTCATTAAAACTTAATATGTAATTGACATCTGCTTTGTTGTCACCCTCTTTAACCTTCCTACTTCGCACACAAACACACCAACACACCGCTGAGCCAGACAGATAAAGCTGTTTAATGTAGAGAACCTGGCCTAATGGTATCTTCAGGGGCAGCAGTGTCATCACATATACTAGATAAACAGCCTAATAAGGCTGCCACACCACCACATCATTAGATAGGGGATTGTTTTGTGTGTGTGTGTGTGTATAAGAGAGAGAGAAAGAGAGATGAAGGAAGTTGGTGGCACAGCTTTTGACAGCTGATGAAATTGCACGGTGGAGTATGAGGCACCAAAAAGTCACGACAAAGAGCAGCAGCAGCTGCTTGTTTGCCCAGAGGGCCAGATTGATGCTGCTGATGACCATCTATTCTAGTGTGTGATAGAGAAATAAAGAATTTATGGAGGTTGTTGAAAATAAATGCTAGTAGCCCTCATTTTAGTCTAACATTGATGGTTTATTTATTAGTTTTTTAAGTGATAGTTTTATCGCACAGGGCTTTATACCTCTGCAGGCTCTTAGCAGAAGTGTTACTATGTAATTTTCCGCTCAACCAGTGTTGGTAGTACGTAAATGGGATGGTTTGCAGATTTGTAAACCTGGGGGCAGCCACTCTGCAATTTCTCTGTCTTTGGATATGGGCTTGAATGAGAGACGCAGGTGTGTGTATGTATGTATGTATGTATGTATGTGCGCGCGCGCATGTGTGCGTGTGTGTGTGTGTGTGTGTGTGTGTGTGTGCCCACAAACGGGAGTCATGGCCAGTGGGCCAGGTAATGACTCTCCATGCGGATTTCTGCTCCGTGGAACACCACTCTTAATGATAGCACAGGGAGGCACACTGACTGCCCTGTGTGTGTGTGTGTCACTATGTTAGGCTGTGTGGTCACATGTATGCATGAGAAAAGTAGCGAGGCTGGATGTAGATGAGTCATTTGACTGCATCTCTGTGACACAGCACCTGCTCTTCAGTAACTTCAACAACCTCAGGCTATTAGTATGTACAGAACTGTGTATAGTGTCTGATGCATGGGTATTATTGTAATTAATTGTCCGTTGGACTAAATAGTGCCTATTTGTTGTGATGTGTTTTACACATTACTGTAAAGCCAGATTACAACAATTACTTTAAAAACTGGTACTGATGCAGGAGTGTGTGTGCGTGTGTGTGTGCACAAGAATATGCAAGCATTTGAATAGGAGCAGCAGTGGCTGAGTTGGTAGAGCAGGTCATTTATCGATTCTGTGGTTGGCAGTTTGCAGCCTAACTCCTCCTGACAATATGTCAAAGGGTCCCTGGACAACCCCCTAATGTCCAAGGTTGAGTCAGGAAGGCCATCCAGCCTAAAACCTGTGCCAAATAAACGAACCATGATCCTCAATGGCGATTCCCATAGTATAAGCCAAAAGAGGGAACGTGCAAGACAATGTCAACAAACACACATGATATACTGTATATACTTGTTGAACACTTATATGTCTGATGCTTGTGTATGCTGTTTATGTGTGTGTACAGTACATGTATGTTCACACACATGCTTGTATTCTTCAGTGACATGAGCATTTGATGGAGCTGAGGTTGGCTGGACCTCAACTTTGTGAGAATTTAATAGCTTTCATTTCTCAGCCTGCTCAACTTTCTCCATGCCTCACATTAGATATGCATTACACCTGAAGTCTCACATGGCCAGATACATCTGCATCTCCTCTTTGGTATATTCCCTCTACGCTCCCCTGAGCCCTGCAACTGAGCCACACTGAAATTTGACTAGTTTGAACCACAAGGGATCAAGCCTGGATTATATTTTTTCCCAGTGCCTTGAAAATACCACAGTATTGTGTGTTTCATAGTGACTTATGACATTGTGGTATTTATGTTTGTTGCCATGATATTATGTTGCATTGAATGTTAAACTTCATAATACACATTCTGAGGTTTACATATTTCTGTTATTCTATTTTTCCATTTGTACACTGTGTACCTGCACAATTCAAAACGTAAATTATGAATCAAAGAATGAGTGGTTGTCAGTGTTGTTCCTTTAAGTTAAAGGTTACTTTTGAAGATAAAAATATCCATGTAACAGGGCCTGTAGTGTAGCACAAAATAATAGGTTCATTGTGTATTCTAAACACTGTAGTCAATTAGATGATCAAAACATTAAAAGTAGATAGATATGTGTGATTAAATATATTATCTACGAGACTATTTAGTTTTGAATGGCAGTGACAGCCTCATCAGCACCAACTGCAGAGGCTAAAAATCTTTCTCTGCCCTCTCCTTAGTCATACTCTAATTGTATCACCTTATCAAAGGCTGGGAGAAACAAGGGTGCAGATTAGTTTCCATTCAGTGCCAATCTAATCCTTTCAGCTCACTCTCTCATAATGTGTCATTGCCAGTCAGACAAACAGCTCTCCACAACAGCAGTGTTTACTTGCCAAATGAATAGATGTTGGACATCTAATTATCCACAAAAAAAGACAGTCCCAGTCAGGCTTTTTATGAACGGTATTTGAAATCTAAATCGCTTTGATTTCTGGGGTTCTGGTCTATCCTTTGATTACAAAGTTTACAAAGGGTGGGATTGTTTCATATTGTTACAAACGAGGCAATCATTTTCTTTCAAGGTCTGTCTGGATAGTAATTGAAAACAATTATCCAGTGCTTGGCTCTGATAATGTCCACCTCTTACATCCGCTACATAATATACAGCTTTATTTTCAGTATCCCGTCACTGAATCTCCAGATCAGGCAGAAGCAGCTACATACTGTAAATTCCCCTTTACAATGCTGTGGGAATTAACTGAGTTAATTCAAATCAACATGTGTTCATGCTTTACATATTGAGTAACGAGACAAGACACACACACACACACACACACACACACAAAACAATCCCCTATCTAATGATGTGGTGGTTTGGCAGCCAATACCTGCGGTGAATGCAGATGGATTTTCATCGATGTTTGAAAAATTTGTGAAGCATAGTGAGGCAAAGGGAGCTATAGAAATGTGGATGCATGTTTATAATTATTAATACAGGCTAACCCTAGCCCTTTCTGGAATTTAGTAGTTGGTTTCAGTGATGTTCTGACCCAAAAATGTATTGGTATTTTAGTGCACTTTATCTTAATTATGCCCTTTAACTTAAATATATATTTTTTATAGTTATATCATATAACATTAATATCACCATATAACTTTTTTTTACCCTGCCCCATTCCCCCTTTGGAAAATGAAGCATAGTTCAGCACAGAGTTTATTTTAATTGATTTACTTTATACTTACGTGAGCTCATTTTTACATAGTTTTACTCATGCTTTTACCTCTACTAGAAGTTAAACTTCCCCATCTATTGATGGTTTTGTTTTTACATTTGTTTTAGATGGAAGATCTGTTATAGTGTAGTAGTGGAAGTGTAAATAAGAAATTAATCTATGAGTTCTTCTCTGAGACTGATTTTTGTTTTGTTTTGGGGTTTTTTCTTCGTTTTTTTTGGTACAAGAAAATATCCATGTTCATTAACCATTTGCATAACAAACAAAACAAATTGGCCCCTGTCCACTTTTCTGAGCACAGTGATATACCCTCTCTAATGATAATGCATTAACTGGCTTCAGTCCAGTTATGTCAGGTTCAGCTGTGACACTAATCAACTCATGCTGCCTCATTATGTCTTGTTGGCTTGTAAGATACATTGTAAAAGTCTGCAGGTGATAAAACTTGTGGGCTTAAAATTTTTGCAGAAGTAATTATTTCTCATAAACTTTGTACATTGCGACCCACACACTAATCTAAAATGGTATTTCCTGTGATATAGACAGTAATAAGTCTGCAGTAGTCTTATTCAGTTGTTTCTGTCTCACTGTTTTCCTGCATTATCGTCTTTCCATTTCTCTCTCGCTGTAAAATGCAGCAGGTTAGCATCTCACTGAGATCCGATGTCCGAAACCTAGGCTGAATAGTGCTCAATGGGGAATGATAAGCATTTATCAAACTTCATAATCTGTGTATTCTTATGTATTTAATTTTCATCTGTTTTTATGAGGGTCTGTTATTTAGTCCCTTGCATTTTCTTTATGTTTATGTCTTACTCTACTGTGGTCAACACCACCACATCAGTATATAAAATGTAATGCAGCTGTTTAAAGAGAACAGCATTCCGATGCATCTTTACTTTGTGTATGCGTGTATTTGTGAGTGTGAGAGGGCAAGTAGTATAAACTTCTATTCCCCCATTTATTATTCATTTGGTCATGATTCGCTTACAGAAAGTGTCCCAGTAAACACTAATAATGTAATATGGTCTTTTTGGCAAGAAATTTGAGATATTTTTACCAAAAACAATATACACTGTGTGGCACTGTCAAGAAACAGACAGAGAGAGGAACATCATTATACAACCACACACACACACACACATCAAATACAAGCACATACAAAAAATGTCCTGCTGAACATTTCTTTTACAGTGTTCCCTTGGTGTAAATTACAGGAGAGCAGGAAAGCAAACTGAATGTATATGTTTATTATGTGTATGTTGGTAGGTGAAAGTGTGTATTTATTGGTTTTCTATGTGGATTGTTTGCCTGGAGGTTCTTGTATGATGGGGTCTTATTAAATACTTGGGCTAGAGTAGGATGAACAGACAAGAGTTACAGAGAAGCACAAAAGAACTCGAAGCGATTAAAACCCTTCTCAAACCAGCTTAGCAGAGAAAGCTTCAGAGAAAGCCAACAATGGTTGAATTCCTTTAAATCTTGCTTCCCTCTTGCTTACTTTTCCACCCTCTCTCTCGTGCACTTTTTACCCCTCCTCCTGTTCTATCCTTCTCTCAAACAGATTACTTCTTTTCTTTTTCTTTATGTCTGTCTTCTTTGCAACACGCTAGGCCGCTTAACTTGACAATACTCATGTTGGGTCAAAACCCAACCTACCTCAATCTCTCCAATTCCGGATAAAAAGCTTTGTGCTGCATAAGGTATTACTGTATCTCAGACGTCAGCCACCTTGAAAGTCTTTCATTTGTTCATGATGACCTCTTCCTTTCTTTTCATTCTTTTATTTCTCTTAAGGAGTTTTAGGGCACTCTGGATTTGCCAGGTTGTTAATTGTGCTGCAGGTTTTTGTCTAAATCAATAGGGGATTAAACTTGAATACATTTATGAGGGAATTAAATGTGTGTGTGTGTGTGTGTGTGTGTATGTGTGGGGAGAGAGGTCACAAAGTTGAAGTTATATAGTTTTATATCACAATTAAGGCTGGTTCAAGTCTCATAGAATTTCTCATCAACTATACACTTACTGTATAAACAACTTGTCGGCTTCTTCTGCTGTAATATTTGACTGAAATATTGAAGTTTCTACTGAAGATGTTTGGTTGCACGAATTGCAGTTCTTTTACCTGTCTCAGAAACCTATTTAGATGTTCCGACTATGGGGAATTACCCTGCAGTATACCAAGGAATAGGGTCAGCTTCCCAAACCACTGTGATGGACCATCATGTCTGATATTAAGAGGGGAGAGGAATCCATGCCTGCAGCCTACCAACATCTATATCACCATCTGTACTTGGCATTGCCCATGAATGCCAGCCATTAAGACAACTTTACAAAGACGAGGCCTACCTCTTTCCCAGCGGACCAGCTCCACTTCCACACATAGAGGAACCATTGTTTTAAATGCAGCTGCCCCTCCCCCTGGAGACTGGGTTTCCATTCACTGCCCACTGTAGCCAGTTTAGTGCCAGAGACGAAATATGATAAATGCAACTCTGTCAGAGAGTGGTGGGACATTCTCCTTCTCCCAGGTGCCAACAGGTGGAAAGAGGTAAAACCTGATCAGGTTACTACATGCGTGTGTATGTGCGCACACATGCGTGTATGTCTATTTATCATCCATGAATAACGCCCCTTCTGGTTTTTTTTTTTCTTTTCAGGTGCACCAGAAAGGAGAAATGTGAACGTTCATCAGAGCCCAGGCGCTTTGCGTCAGACATCAAGCAGTGTGTGCGTCTCAGTGTTCACCCAAATAACATCTCTGTGTCCCAGTTTAGTGTTACGGTGAGTGGAATGAAACATACTATACACACACACTAAAAAAAGAAACAATGACCTTTTTTTCTAAACCTTTTGTTAAGGGTTTATAAAAACGCTTTGAATAGATGCACAATGTTGGCCATATCATAAATTTCACCTTATTCACCTAACTAATCTTCATCCAAAGTGCAATGCCACTGCAGCTTTTCTTGTCAGCCATTCCAAAATGAATTACTAAACTGTTCCTTTTGGAGGATACTATGTGGTCAGATTTTAATTAGAACTCTCAATGAGGAAGTATTTGTTTTAGTAGAGCCATATTGCACTAAACAGTAAGGATTGCTGAATGTGTTGCAAGTGAGAAATCTTGTCTGGCAGATTGACAATATTACACACTCAAGCATAATTTGTAATGCAATGTAATTATGCTCTAGATACTGATTAGTAGCTAGTGTTAACGCCATAATCCCGCTTTACATCATTTTACAGCCTGCCAAGATGAATCCTTCATATCCTGACCTCATAACTCATAGTCCCGTCCAGTGAAATAACCTCCTAACAAATGTCAACAGTCATTAGCAGCACACAGTTTAGCTCAGCTGTGTTTATTGTGATTGTTGGCAGCTAAATGCAGCACTTTTCCCTTGGACATCTCGTTCTAAAACAGCTGCCAGGTTTAAAGGGTATGAATTGTTTTTGATTATTTGTGTGTGTGAGTGTATTGATTAGTGTGCAAAGAGCTATGGTCCACTACAACAAAAATATATATCTGCAAAAGCTGGAGAAATTCACTTGTTGAACACTTGTTGGGTAGTTGTTTTACTCCAGCTTTCAGCAGAGTACACAAAATATGTGTCATATCTGTTTAATTAATCAAGTAGAGAGCTAAAGGCTGTTTTTTCTCACATGTGTTTCATCTCCACCATCACTATTTGAGTATAATTCTTATCTGGGACAGGATTTGGCTGAGTCTAATGTTTAGTGGCTGTGTGGTGTGTGTCTAAACGTATGTGTCATTGTGTTGCTGCAGGCCCAGGAGAAGATTGCTTGCAATGCATCATGTTATTCTACTGTATGTTTCAACGCTTACTGTTATTCTTTATCAAAACATGCAATGTTATAACCTATTTTAAAGGTTGTAGCATTGAATGTTATGAAAATCCCATTGACCTTAACCACTTTAAGTGATGTCACAATTCATTTTCCATTTCCTGTTTAATAGTGGTTCGGAATTGGTTTTGATTCTTAGAGATCAACTGCATAAATATCCAATATGATTTTCTATGGTCGAGCCTCGAATGACTGTTCTCCATCTGTGTTTCTCAGAGGGTCACACAAGAGGTTGATTTTCGGAGGTACACCTCTCCATCATTCTAATGATATTCATGGTGTGTGTGATGTTGGTCAAACCTGAGCCTTTAGAAAGTGTTTAACCTTTTCCCAGCAAGCAGCCTTTACTCAAAGGCTATGCCACACATCTCCCATCTAACCGATTGTAGGGCAGAGGCTTCTGTTAGACAGACAGGGGCTTCTCCTTAACCTTTGTGTTATTATATATTTGTTTGGAAAGATAAGCCAAGCCAATTTTGAAAAAAAAAAAAAAACTTCAATGCTGAAAATCAGATTTAAAAAAAAGAAGAAGAAGAAAAGCCATTATTTTTCCTTGACTTTTATATCTCTCTTTAGTCTATGAAAGTTTCTATATACTAGAAAATGTTGTTGTTTTTTAAATTGAATATCTATTTGGTTTAAACACAAATGAAACATCACTGAACTAGTTCAGATGCTGTACAGTTTTATACAGTACATATACAATTATTATTGACAGTAAAGTAGAATATTAGCTGTGACATTTGTAGGCAATTTTTGTGACTTATTTTATAGCTTATAAGGATACAAGGATCTCTATTGTCATCTCATCACAATAACATTAGTACCTTTCCAGCACTTGTTACAAATGACATGGAATTGCATTTCCCCAGAGCTTTTGGTGATATAAATATTACTTAGTTTTATGCTTAGAGAGATTTAAGTAAAAAGAGTATTTAAAAAGCATGTACTATGTACAAAATGGTTGGAGTAAGTTACAGAAGGAAGGTGCATATATTGTAATGATGATAATAGTATATATATTATACTGAATTTATTTTTAGATGTATGTTCAAAGTTAAATACATTTTTCTCCCCTCTCTTTTTAATGGTATCTAACAGCTTTTGAATAAATTCTCTTTCACCATGGCAACATGAGAACAGTCCATCATCACATATCCTCAGCAGTAGACAAGGTGTTTTAAAATCTACAGGAGGACATTTGTGTACCTGTGTGTGTCAGATGTTTCTATTAACACAAGGAGGTTATTTTCATATTTATGCCACCCTGCTGTGGCTAAACTTGGCCATGAATTCTCTGAATGTAATTGAGGAAACTGAACTTCTGGCTGCATTCCCTCTTTGAAAGGGTAAGTAAATAAAAGCGAGAGGAGAAGCAGAATTTGAGTGGACAGAAACGCAGATGTCCTTAGAGGGTCCCTCTGGACATTCACAGGCTTTGGAGGTGATGAATTTTACGTCACGGATACCAAAGCAGACACACAGACAGGAAAAGTATGAGTTAGCCTTCAGAGATAAAAGCCGGGTCATGTCCATCTTATGTGGGAAGTTGTGTATCTGTTCACACCTATGCCATCATCTTTTCATTAAACAGATATAAATAAACAGAGCAGATCAGGCATTCTCTGCTGCTCAGGGAGCTTTCAGCATCACAAGTGTACTGTGGACTGCCCTTCAGACAAGCTTTTCTGTTTTATAATATTTTTCACCTGCCTCTCAAACCCTCTTTTTTTCTTCTTCTTATTCAAGGACAGTGTTTTTATTTTCTTTTTGCCTCCTGTCACACACGAAGGCAGTTTTTTCTGAGGTGCAGGAGAAGCTATATAGTGTTTTCAAATAAAGTGAGGGAAATTTGCATTCTTTATTCCCAGAAGGCCTCTTTTCCTTCCCTGTCCAGCATTGCCTGTCCATTATTCACTGTCTAATTTGTTCACCTCAGTCTTCCTGCTTGCTCTTTCTTCTTGTGCATAGTTTCTTTTCATCCTGCCCTCAACATACATTTGGCTTTCTCCATATTTTCTAATTCCTTAGTGTTCCACTTGCCTCGACATTATGATTTTTAGAATTTGTTTCACTTTGTCTGGTAAAATACCTTTTTTTTTCCTTCACTGAGCCAAAGAACAAAGAATGACCTGTAACTGGTTTATCTTTCATAGAGATAATGTAAGGTGAATATGTAGTTTAATATTGAACAGAATTCTGACAGATGTTAACATAGCCTACTTTTCTGTTTTTGCTTTTCTGCAGCTGGTGTTAGAAGCCCATAATGTCCCAGAACTTTCTGCAGGTGTCAACTGCACCTTTGAGGACCTGGCTGAAATGAACGGCTTGGTGGAAGGAAACCGGATTAAGTGTTCATCGCCTGCTGAAAAGGAGATGCCACGCATTATTGTTGACAAAGGTGAAGCTCCATCCTTACTTTTGTCAACTTTTTTCAACCTTTTTTGGCACCTAAAAGCAAAATTGGATCAGGAAATGTACTACTGCATATCAGACAGCAGTGGATGTCATGAATGGTATTTGATGTTTGCTTTGTGAACATTTTGTGTTTGTAATATTAAGAAAAAGATAATAAAAAGTAATTGCCTGAATCAACAAGTTATCAAAGTTAGGGAACCTGTTAGAGCACTAAACATATATGTCTGTCAAGGAACCACACATTCATCTGGATTTTTTTTTTCTTTCATTTAGGAGTACGCCAGTCCTAGAGCTATGAGTGTTCTATGATTTTTTTGTTTTCTGATTGCCATCAGTAACTCTGTAAACCTTGGAGCACTGCCCTAGGACATGTTTAGTAATTGATTGAACATTAGTTATTAGGTTGCTGTGGGATTTTTTATCACCCTCATTCAATGTAGATATGCTCCAGGGGGAGTGGTGAGACCCCAGTTAACCCCAGTGCAAAAAAGAGTTCTTACTGTATTTCTCTAATTTAGAGCCTGGAGATTACACAGTCCCTGTAGACAGTTGCTGTTCCATTGCCTTCAAGATGCAAACAACTACAACATTTCTGACAATCATTCCACAAGCAAAGAAGGGAAAATATTTTTTTGTCTTTCTAATGTCCCCTGCTCTTCTCCTCCCCTGTCTGTGGTTGGCTAAGCCTGGCCTAATTGAACCAAGTACCCAGCTGAGAAGCCCTGTCCCCAGGCAGGCAATCCTTCATCACCAACCCTGAAAGTGTTCCCATGTTGAGATAATGAAGATGCCATACTTCCGTACTCCCATGAAAAGAAAAATGAATAATGAATGAAAAGGAAAAACAATGGAGAATCATCAGTAATGCTCAAAATTTACATACAACACTACACTGATGGGTTTTACATTTATAGTGAAATGTGTTAGGCCTCAGCTGTAGACATGCACAAATATTCACATTTCCATTAATGCATTCAATCATATGAATGGAAACCCCATACACAAATCAAGAACAAACACACAGCACTACTTCAGTGCAAATACAGTGGATATATAGCACATATATGTGCAGCTGAGTTTACTTTGGAGAATTAAAAGCATTTCCTAAATTTTATCACGTCAGTCAAATGTAATGCTTGTGATGGTGCAGTACAAATACACAGTAGATGTGTAAATATATGCTCTAAGACAGACTCTTATGAAGTGTAAAGCATGTCTCCCTATCTTTTGTCTCTTTTTTTTCTGTTCCACATCCCCAAACACAGGTTATATCCTTTTACTCTGTTTGAGAAAGAGGAAAATATTCCACATTTTTGCCTATATTTAGACCTTTCATGTACCATTTGTACTAGTGCTCATTAGTCTAAGCTTGGCTGAAAGAGAGAAAAAAAGAGAAAGAGACTGATGGAGGGATGGCAGACTTCAAGGTAACATTTAGGTGGCCTAATTAGGACAGATCTGTTGTCAGAGGTGCTTTAGTGTGATTGATGAACGATTCCTTCTTTGTTAGAAAGATGGAGAGAGACGTGGGAGAGAAGACGAGTTGCACTGTGGAAGGAAGCAAAGAGACCTGTGTGTTGAGAATGAGTGGGAATGAGAGAGAGGTACAGAGGTAGAGTAGGGAGAGTGCAGTTGGATGTGTGGATGTGCTGTTGAATTAAACATGAACGCCTTCATTAGGGCCAGACAAAAGGACACACCAAATACAGATGAGACACAAGCACATATACACACAGGCACACAAATACACACAGTTTCTGTTTCATCACCTTCCACTTTACCTTGTCAGGGACACTCTCAAAGACTTTTTTTTTTCCCAAGGGAAATGCATGTGCAAAAATTTTGTTGTCTCTTGTAAGGCGAAAGGGATAGGGAAATAGGAAGACTTAATCCATCCAACAAAACCTGTCTGCTTTCCCTCTCTTAAGATACTGCCTTTCGAACTGCAACAGACTGAGCACCTGTGGCTCAAAGCAGTGTTGTCATCTTTTCTATTAAGGAAAATCTAATGTGGCTAGACACTAAAACAAAGCTATGTGAACAAATGAATAAAATTATGTCATGCTGGAAAAGTGACATGCTACTGTTACTATTGTAATAGTGTTTTATTTGTCCATAGTGGGTTAAGTAAATACATTTTGAAATAAAAGCAATTCTTTCTTGTTCTGGTTACCTTGCCTTTTTTGAACACAAACAATTCTGACTGCTTCTGTGTATCAGACTGTTAATTTTCACTATGATCTGTGTTTTCTAGGTGATCACCAGATTGTGCAGCTCTATCTCAAGTCTAAGGAGACAGGCCTGGCATTCGCAAATACCAGTTTTGTTTTCTACAACTGTAGCGTGCACAAATCGTAAGTCTATGTCTGCTTATAGATATCAGTGTTACTTTCGCTTATTTAAGTGGCATTTTTGTGTACCGATTTCTGAATTAGAGTTGAAGTAAGAATTGCACTAGGTGAGTGAAACCATGGAACATTTGTAATGCATTCAAGTTGGAATTCTAGCAGATACCTTGTCATAATGATAATCCCTTCATATGTGTTTACTGACATTGATTCTTAAAGTGTTGGAAATTATACTGTATACATAGTTAAGTAGGAATATTGAGTTATATTCTGCAGTGTTTGCTACATTTCAATTGAAATCCATAACAGTCTCCTCTCTCTTCTGTTCTCCATTCAGGTGCCTGTCATGTGTAAGTAGTCCCTACCAGTGCCATTGGTGTAAATACAGACATGACTGTACCCATGACCCGCGCACATGTTCTTTCCAGGAGGGACGAGTCAAGAAACCTGAGGTAAGCCCCCGACAGAGTTGTCTTTGTCTTTTTGGTTTGGGTTGATTGGGTTTGCTAGTTTTTACATTACTTGCAGTTAATTAGTCATCAAACTATGCTATAAGTGACATGGTTTGAGCTGTTGTCAGGAGGCCCAGAATGTCTAGCAGAACCGCTGCCTGTAGATAGTTTCAAAGACAGTCAAACTGTGGCCCAACCAGACGACGTCCAAGAGCCTCCACAGTTTTAGTGCTGACCAGCTCCAGCTGGCCATTTTGTAGTAGGCCAGCTAAGGAATAATACATAGTGAAATAAATTGAGGGGAAATGTTTGGCTATGTGAGACTAATAGCTATAATTCTAGGTTTCACATGCAAAAAGAGTTATGTTAAAAGGATTGAGACACCTTTCAGCTGTAGTGCTTCCATCTGGCATGAGTCTCTTGGCATGTCTTGTTCTTGACTGCACATCAAAGGGCAGTGGAAACTAATAAAACTGAGCCATTTCCTCTTGCCCATCCCTATTCCCTGCAACAGCTTAGTCTGTGTGAATTATCAATAGTATTGGCAGCCAGTTCTATTCCCGTCGAAGCAGAGCCCACTGTAATTAGGCTGCTCTGCTGCAGAGGACAAGCCACTCACTGGATGGGGTACATTCAGTCAATGCCCCCAACCCATCCTCTCACCATCCTATGAAAGGAGTCTCAGTTTGACTTAGAGTCACTGCCATAGTGGTGGCTTCAAGGCAGTTCAAGGAGGTAAAGGAAGATTTGAGTATATGCCCATGTATGTGTGTAACCACTGGTGTGGGCCTGTAGGTATGTCTAATGTGGTTCAATATATTTGTGTGCATATGTGTGTTTGCATTTTTTTTACCTGCCTGTATCTTGCCAATTCATGATCGTTTTCAGGGGATGGTTTAACAGAGAGTTAGTGGCATGTTAATCCTAGCCGGAGGTGAGCTATGATGATCACTAGTGCTCATGTCTGGGTTGGCAGACGTTGCATGATGGGCAGGAACAAGCTTAGCCAGATTGCCTCGTTTGATGAGCAGTCTGCTCTCAATTGTGTTATTCCACCCATGTTTCCCCCGAGCCATTCAACCTGAATAGATGATATTATTTTTTCACTCTTTCCATTATCCCTTTGAATCTTCTGCTTAGTCAGGCCAAAGCCGGAATCTTTGCAGGTTTACTTTTCCAATTAACTCAGACGTTGGTGGTCAATATTGACTGAGGATAATAGTGTGAATCCTCTCCTGTTGTGTTACTGACTAAAAGAAAACCATAAATAAAGCAAGAGGGATTTCGTATTAGCACATTAATGACATCCATTTTTTGACATGTTGTTTCAGAAAAAGCAGGTGTTTTGCAGGCTTAATGACTTTTAATTTGCTTTTAATTAACCCCTCAAACTCAAGGTCATGTATTTACAGCCAGATGTTTGGTTGCTGTTTAGAATTAATCATTTAAACACACTCACAAACAAGCTTAAGAACATGCAGACACACCTGCAGCCATTTCCACATTTCATGAAAGGCAACTTAGCTGTATGAGACAGGATGGTCTCTTTCTGCTGCAGATGATTTTTTTGTGTAGTATTACAATTAATGGATTTCAGGCAATGATCTGAATAATCCCTAAACATTATGCTAATGATCGAGGCCAGGGAAATCTCCCTACTGGTTGAGCATGTTGTTAGTATGCAGGACAAGACAGAGTTAAATCCAGGTCTGAGCGTACAGTGGGCACCTTTTTATTCATGCCAGCAATGATATGGGCACCTGGATCAGACTTTTCCTCTTGGCACATTAACCAAGGCCACGTCCCTGTTTTTGCTTCACACATCTCAAGGACTTAGCCATTCTGATGAGCCTCACTGACAAATAACTTGCATGAAGCTTAGTTTGGATACACTGAATAAATAGCCAAAAGAGATTCCTGACCACTACTGTTGCATTGATTATAATAGGAATAGACTGTTGTTTACCTGATAAACAGTGTTTGTTTTCCTGCATGTATGGCACGAAACTGATAAAAGTGAGGACACTTCCTGTTCTCTTTGTCTAATTAAAACCTCAGCAGGATATTTCCCTTTTTCCTCTCTACAACACAGCAAGGTCAAGTCCTGGACTGCAATCGATGGATGGATGTTACCAAATATCACTATCCCCTAGCACATACGGGATATTGCATTAATTGTAATAGTTACTTCTTGTCAATCAAAGCCTGTGAGTTTATTTTGATCAGGTAATTAAGATAATTTTATAAAGTAGCTAAATGCGAGCAGTAGTAGCTGTTAATTGCCACTATTAGATACAAATAATAGAGAGAAATGTTTTGGTTTGATTCATTGACAAATCAATGTCATACATGAAAATTCTGAAAAAAAAAAGAGTATGAAGAAGAGCTCCTTAATGTCATCAAAGTGCTCCAGCCTATGAACCCCTGCAGGATTTTATAAAGCCTAGCAAATACAAGCTGTCATGATGGTCATCATACTATACAGCTTTTAAACAAGCCCACAGGTTAGGAAAACTTATTTTTATTTATTTGTTGCCCATCAACCTCAATCTTAGCAATGTCACCATGCTCTTAGATATCAGCAAAGTCTAGTGAGTAGAATGTTATCATAAACAATAGAAATGCTGGCTAAAACTATAACAATAAATCAGTCGTCTCTTAAGAGAGAAGACTAAGAGACCAAATAGACCAAAAATGGCAGGAAAAAAGGAGCAGCCAGTGGAGAGTATCTGGGAAAAAAAACTTTACAGTGAGGAATGAACAGCAGGATAGAAACAAGGTAAGGATCAGCAGGGAAGGAGGGAGAGTGAAAAGAGAGCAGGAGAGTGTCTTTGCCCAAGGCTCTGTAGGAGATGATAAAACAGAGGCCAGTTAAGGGGAACTCTTGGTAACCATGAGGTGTGTGTGTGTATGTGTATGAAAACTTAAGATCCTCTTCATCTTCACACCTTACACTGCTATAATTATGGGCCCCTCTCAGTCTTTCGCTCTCACCCTCCCTCCTTCCCTGCTTCAAGCTATGCCAAGGGCTTTTACATTCACAGTTCCCACTCTTCTTCCTACTCTCTGTCACTCTCCTCATCGCCACCCTTCACACCTCCCACCAGCCTCTAATTATCAGATCTAAGTAGGTCCCTGAGAAGAAAAGAAGTCAGGAAAGAGAAGGGGGAGAAAGAATCAGGGAGTGGGAGTTTGTAAGAGAAACGAGAAGGGTCAGTGAGCTAGATGGGATGAACAACACTGGCTTGGTTTAGAGAGAGATAAGTGAGGGAGGGATAAAGCATGAGCATGACAGAGAATCAGAGATGAAAACAGAGAAAACAATGAGTCACTGATGGAGAGAAGATAATTATATAGTGGAAAAAGAGGCGCCAACTTGGCTTTCAAAAGTCTGCACTTATTATGTGGTTGTGATGAGTCATGCTACTGACAGGTACTTTTCTCTTTCTAGTGCTTTAGTGCAAGTCCTTGATTACATGACTGTAGGACTGTTACTAAAGTTTGTATCTTCACTCCCAAAGACACACACACAAAAACACATGTAAGTTAGCTTCATTCATATCTAAAAACTATTTTAGTCTCCCTCGCCTACTGAAATCAATTATCCGTTCTTTCAGCAAGGCATAATGCATAACAGCATAATGCTGTTTCACCGAAGAATTAACTCTGCTGGAATCTACCCATGCAAATAGTTTTGGCCAATTTTGTCCAGATTTTTAAGATGTCCACCTTAAAGATTTCTGGTATCCACTTGACACACTGTCAATAGTTTACAAGGCAACTAGAAAACTACAAGTCTCCATGAAAAACAATTAGGTCTTTGGTCCTCTGGTTTTTAGAAAGACGTGTTGCTTTTTCTTCCCAATTGAAATGTACCTGTATTGTTTGTGATAAAATATTGTATTATTTAACAATTTAATTTCTAATCAACTTTAAACTCCACTTATGTATCTTTTTAATACAGTACACAGCTTTTACAGTGGTAGTGTACCATATTCTACCATATCTCATTTCTCCCCAACACTAATCATTCCCCTCCCCCTGCTTCTGGTAGGAGTCTAGCAGTAGTTGAGGAGGAGTGAAGAGTTGTAAATTACATTTTTTTTATGTCTGTATGATGACACATAGCTACAGTATGTGCACGTTTAATGATTTTGGGGGTGCATGTTTATGTAGTATGAGATTTGTTTACATTTTAGCTGTGGAGTAATTTGCATTTGCTCTGCTTGTTATTTATCACACCTCAGTTATTGGGGGTTGTGTTGGAGCAGAGCAGCAATAAACATTGACACTGACATTAGATCAGCTTAACGTTGACATAAATCTTAACAGGCGACATTGAGCATCACTGCCAGCATAACCAACATCAGTACCCACTTGGATATACATGTGTTTGTCCAAACCACTGACAGCCCACTTGGCCTCAAGGACTGCTGGCAGTGATTGTGGTATGTTATGTGTATGCATGTACTGCATGTATACATACAAACAGAAAAATCAGAGCTAAGTAGGAGAAAAGCACAGACTAACAGCAGTGTACACACTTACTTGTTTGTAGATTGTCATCCACATCATATATTTTTCATAGCAAACAAAGAATCTGTGTTGGGCTGCTTCTTCTGTCACAAAACTTTCAAATTGGGAGAATTCAGATTTTATCGATTTTGAGCAAGCATTAAGAATTACAGGCTGTACTACTAGTAAGAGTGGGGTAGACAATCTGTAGTACTGGTGGAAGCTTATTCAGAATTACAGGATAGATGTGTTGAAATAAACGTGTGTCTAAGAGTATTTACCTGAGACTACATGGATGAGTATTTAAAGAGTAACCATTAAAAAAAGTACCACAATATCAGTGTAAAGAGAATTGTGGAAGGTATTAATGAGATGGTGACAGTGCATATGTTTGTTGTGTATGTGTGTGTTTAGCCGTTTGAATTTGCATCTCATTTTACATCTCCATGACATGATATCATGAAGGAAGTTGATGGAAGAGATGCTTAAATCCTTTGACTTGTGGTTGTTTATCTTTGCCTGTTGGCCTACTATAGTGCAGAATGTGCATGCATACACTTGTGTTGTTGTGAGTTTTTTGCCTATTTTAGATGCTACTGATTGTTACTGTTTGCTTATGTGTGTTTGTGTGGGTTTTTGCATACACCCCTATCACCTTATCGCCATATGCCACTATCAGTGCAGATCTGTGTCTTCAACATTCAGCTTAACTCACCATGTTACGTCATGCTCCACTGCTTCCTGTGCCTTTATTTCCACAAACCAGATCAAATTTATTGTCTCTATTGTTCAAGGGAATTAACTGGAAGAGATGTGATTAAAAATGGATTGCATCTCTCTTTGCGCTCCCACTCATTTTCATTCTCCAAATACAACCCTTCCTTCTTAGGAAAATGAGATTTGGAAGAGCAAACACACATGCAGCAACACTTCCTTCCTCTTCTCTACCACTTCTCCACTAAACTCACTCACCCTGTGTGTCATTTATCTATAATGACTTTGTGAATAGTGTCACAGAGCGTTCCCCTCTCTCACCGTGCAGCCATCCAGTCAGTCACTCAGCCTAACCCAATCAAGTGGCTTTTAATGAATTTCAAACAAGCGTTATCACCCAGTTCAACGTGTGCTATGCTTCGCTCCCCCTACCTCCATCCATGCGGGGGCTCACCTTATCTGCTCGCCTTCTTTTCACCCTTTACTTCTGCCTCTTTGACATGCTAAAGCTCCTCCTGTTGCGTGTGTTTAATGGTATTTTTTGCCTCTTTCAGTCACTCTGTTCTTTTGTTGTTTCTCTCTCTCATTTTGCCTATTTTGCTCTCTCTCTATCTACCACTCTTCAGCAAAAACATGAAAGAGTTTGCAAAGTACTTAGGGAAGTGCTGTTCCCTATTTACTATCTTTACCCTCCCTTACCTCCCTCCTCACCTTTCACTTCTGCTTGTCAGTCACTTTCCTGTTCTTGCTACCAGTTTTTTCCACAGATGTCCTATCTGTCCTCTTGTGTTTGTCTTTCCATTTCTTTTGTCTGTCCATCTTCCATTCACTGCACCTGTCCTTCTCCTCTTTCCTCTCCTCTGATCTTTATCTTTCAGGCAAGTCATAGGTGCTCTATATTTAGCCAGCTACTCACATTTTGATCACTGAATTGATTGGCGGTTAATTTTAGACGTCCAATTACTAAGTGACTCATCTCTCTCTCTTGCTCTTGGTCTCTCATCTATCATCCATTCTTGCCTGATTACTACACGGACAGAAATCAACCTTATTTTGATCCCTCAGGGAGATATTTTTTCATGAACAAAAACATACAAACAGACCACTCATATCATCTCAGTATAAGAGTCTGTTTCATTGCATCATTAGTGTTCCCCTCCTGTGGATAAGGATGGTGGAGTGCCTATTGAGCTGGCCCTTCACTCATAGTGAATATGAGCAGGTCCTAGAACTGTCGAACTGAGAGACTCAGTTGATCTTCACCCAGGAGCTATCACAAATAAAAAGCACTGAAACACTGAAAGCAGTACCCACTGAAGTGGGTAGGTCATTAAATTAAACAAATGTTGGTGAAGTACTGTTGGGTGATCTGCTACCTGATTAAATAAATGAAGAGTGTTGATGACTGTGAGTACACTGTGTGCCAGTAAGGTTTTAGGAGAACTACTGGTACAATTAGCTAAGTGTCTCATAATAGATTTACAGTACTTGACTGAAAATGTTGATGTTGATGATTTTCATATAACTATACAGTAAAACTTATGGGCATCAACTGTTGTTTGTTACAAAACAGTTGTTTTAAAAGTATGTTATTTGCTGTATTACAAACTATTTTACAAATCAGTGCTTAAAGTAGTACATTTTATTGGGTAGGGTCATTTGAGGTCATTTTTAATCAGCAATTGGTATGAAAAAAGACTTGCATACTTCATTGGGCACTTCAGATGCCAGTTTATAAATGACATTGCAGGATCTTGTCAACATTACTGTAACATGAATCTATTTGCAGAGAAGACCATGTAGTTAAATGCTATCCTTTCTTGTCTACTTGTTTCTCCTTTAGGGGTGTCCCCAGTTACTGCCTGCTGATAAGATCCTAGTTCCAGTCAACGTGGTGAAACCCATCACACTACGGGCGAAGAACCTCCCCCAGCCCCAGTCTGGTCAGAGAGGCTACGAGTGTCTGCTGACCATCCAGGGAAATGAGCACAGAGTTCCTGCCCTGCGTTTTAACAGTTCATCTGTGCAGTGTCAAAACACATCGGTGTGTATTTTTTTAAGCATCACACCAACACAATCTGTATAAAGATGTCAGATTTCTATAAAGTGTCCTTATAAAAGTGAACATACAGAGACACTGATTCCAGCTGAGGGATTTTTGCTCTTTCAGCTCGTCAGTGAGTAGATAGAGACAAGAGCCTGACTTTGTCTCTGCGATCAGACTCCATTCACTGACTGAATAATGCATTGACAGCAATGAAAGACTAGCATGAAAAAGGCTCTGTGCTGGTCTTGATGCTAATCGTCTGTTGATACAATAACATCTCATCTTCCTGTCTATCTTCATCACCCTGAGTGTATGTGTCAGTGTCTATGTGTAGAGATGTCTGTGGGATTTCTGTGTATAATCACAGTACAATCCAAATATTGTACTTTGATTGAGCAGTGAAGGAGGGAAACTGTAATTTAGCAGAAAATTATGATTCTAGCACCAACCCTCCATGCTGTTAGTGTTACAAAACCAAATGAAAAGTAATCTAATCCATGAAAGCTCTCTGGTGTGTGGTTGTGAATTCAGTATGTGCATGTGTGAGAGAGTTCATGTGTGTGTTCACTGTGTGTACAGGTGTATAACCACCTGTTGATGATTTGCTTTGCATTCAGAGTAGCATTTTGATAACAGAGCCTTTTGGACCTGAAGATAATAGACAGTTTAAAGTAGCACAGTACCGTCTCTTTCTTTTTCTCATACTCTCTTTCTCAACTCTCATTCATTCTCACTTTGGTTGCCATGGTGATAGTATTTCTATGATGGGATGGAGATGAGCAGTCTTCCCGTGGAGCTGACTGTCATCTGGAATGGAGATTTCAGCATTGACAACCCTGCCCACAACAAAGGTGAGTATGCACAGATGTATGAGTGTGTACACACACACACGCACGCACATACTCACACACTCACACACCTGATCCGTATTAGCTCTTTCCGTAGTTCGTTTATCATAAAAAACAACAGACATATAATCGACATAGCTTCTTATAAAGTCTCATGTACACACACATGTAGACATGCACAAAGTAAAAACCTGCTGCCTCCCCATTGTTGCCCTTAGAGCTGGTCTCTATGGCAACAGGCAGGCACTGTGCTGAGGTGCATCATCCGTCCCCTGATGTTGCCTTGTAGAGTGGTTAACTTCAACACATCCTCTTTTAGGTTTTCCTTCTATAGGTATCCCTTTACCCTTGATGTCTCTGTCTCCATTTCCATATGTCTCTTCTGCACTTCACTGTTGTCTGTCTCTTCTCAACTCTCTAAAACTAATTTTGTTGCCTGCTCTCATATATTATTTATTTTAAGTTGCTTCTCTCTTTGCCCTGTCAACACATCTCTAGGAGTTTGGCAATCTATCAGTCTCTGTAACCACGCTCTCCTCTCTTCAGTTTTATTTTTCTCATCTTAGCAATTCATTGTGCTTTTACTGGCATAAAGTTTGAAAAGGTGATATTGGCAAAACACATACAGTGCTTTGAAAAAGTATTTGCCCCTTCCTGATTTTTTTTTTTTTTTTGCATATTTTGTGCACTTAAATCATTCAGATCATCAAACACATTTTAATATTGCACAAAGATAACTCAAGTAAATACAAAATGCATTGTTTAAATGATGATTTCATTTATTATGGAAAAAACCTGCCCAAACCTGCCTGACCCTATGTGAAAAAGTAATTGCCCTCACAGCATGCTGTGGGTTGTAGTTCTCTGACAGGAAAACAACTAATATTAACACATAAGAGTCACACATAAGAAACATATTGTGAATAATACGCCAGTGTGACAGTGTGCTGTAAGGCAAAGTTTGTACAGTGTTTGTGTGTGTTTGCAGTTGTGTAGATGTGTGTCTGAATCAAATGCAATGTACAAAACATATCCTTGAGCATATGTGTAGAATAAAAGAAGCAACAAAAGTTGGAAAAAACAGCGGGAGATGCTTGAACTAGAGACCTCTACAGACACTCTCGCTATCATTGTTTGCCTGTGGAGGAAGAGGCTCCTAGGGCATCATTTGATGGACAGATCAGACATGAATCTAATGGCAATTAAAAGAAAATTGCTTGCCTGTTGCCATGGAGATATGTTAAATGTGTGGTGGTTGAGCAGAGGCGAGAGGCAGCAGTGTAAGAAACTCAAAGGGAGACAGAGGGAGTATACAGAGATGATGATAGATGGAGAGATAATGAGACAAAGATATCAATGAATGTCTCTCTCAGAATGTTTAGTTTGTTTTTTCCTTTTTCAACAGCTGACAGACATCAAGAGATATGGGTAAACAACCCACACTTTAGCTTGTGTGTTTAGAAGCATTTGTCCATCATCTCAGACTTTTGCCCAAAACTAAATTTACATGCATTTGCATTGCTGTAATCATTTGTACAAAGGTTGTTCACTTCTCTACACTTCCTCCCTCTGCCGTTACCTTCTTCTCTCCCTTCCCTCCTTGTTTTCTTTTCCTACCTCTCTCTGTTTTTTTTCTCTCTCCTGCACAGTCCATCTGTACAAGTGCGACGCCCAGCGTGGAAGCTGCGGTTTGTGTCTGAAGGCAGACCCACTGTTTGGGTGTGTTTGGTGCAAAGGAGAGAACCGCTGTACCCTCAAGCAACACTGCCCCCACCCTGAGAACCAGTGGCTGGAGCACAATGGCATCAACAGCAAGTGCACCCACCCACGGATCACGCAGGTGAGAAGCAAATATCAAGACACACATACACCAAGTAATGCACCAAGTAATGTCCACATTAATGTAAGTACTTTTTTAACTCAAAGGCCATTCATATATACTTGAATTATTTCACACTGATGAGTATATAATTACAGTGTATAGCATAGATTATATATTATTACACCTCTGAGTCTCAGCTATTCAGTATGACCGCATTAGTGAAGATCTATATACTTCAAACCTTTTTACAGTTCAGTTACACATCTGACTCATTAAAAGGTTTTAATGCTACTGATACACTAGAAGCACAATTACATCAGTCATGTGAATAGGCAGTGCCCGATAGTCCATATAAGACCTAGAAAGAGACTAATCATCCTCAGTCTTACTGCTGTAGCTATCATTCAAGTTTGCTGAGATATTCACACAAACCCAGCTAGCCCCTGGAAAACCACCAACACTGTGGGAGGCTAATAGACTTGACCTGGGCAAGACATATAAAGGGGCGATAGCAGGAAACATAAGGGTTAGTAAGATAAAGCATAGGAAGATACAAAGGATAGATGAATGGAGAAATGACCACATGAAAAGGGAGAAGGATGGACTGGGTTTGAAGGAATAGTGGTGATGGATGGGTAGACTAGCGCTAGAGTCAGAATAGAGTCACATGAGGCTGAGAGGGTGGAAGAACAATTCCCCAGTTACCTCCTCCCCCCTTTTACTCTTCATCAAGGGTCCTCTCTGTATCTTATGCCCATGAAGGAAAAGTAGGAGCAGATGTCAAATGACAAGATATAAAGGGATGAAGCAAAGCATGAATAAAAAAGAGAAGGGATTCTCCTTCGATGTCCTGGGGAGTGACACGAAGGGTTCATACAAGGAGAGGGACACAGAATGGAAAGAAACTCTTGGATTTCCACTACCTACAGTGTACATATAAGTGAGAGACTTAATGAAAGCACAGCCATGGATAAACCATGAATCTGATTCAGACCATTTAAATCTGATGGATTACAGTGGAATTATTGAATTTCTCAGTGATTTTTTAAGTCAGTAAAGAATGAAAGAGAAGAAAAAGAAAAAAGAGTGGAATCTTTAGACGCTAGGGACATTTATCCAAAACAGTGGACTTAATTACTTGACCTTGTTTTCTTGTTACTGATAACTTTTAACCATTGTGATTATTTTTATCCAGCAAAGTCAAACCCGCATTTGAGGAAGGTGATAAAAAGATGAGGATATTTGTCCCTTGTTTCACTTATTAAATAGTCTTGATTGGTCTGGTGCACTCTGTCATTCCTTCACTCCGGTGTTTGTCTTCATCCTAAGCGGTGGATTTATATGAGGAGACGGGTCTTCCTTAGATCCCTGAGGCTGCAGCAGGGGACATATTGCAGCCTTCTTACATCCCCCCATAAAAACTGTCAGTGGGTGAGGAGTGAGGACTTTTCCAAGATGGCCGGGTCCCTAATGCATTTTAATACGCTTCATTATAATGACATCTCCCATCAACAATATGATAGGGAGAGACTCACAGAGAGGTGCAAAGAGAAAAGGAAAGAGAGAGAGAAGTGATTAAGTGTTTGCCTCTACCCAACCGTCAATTATCTTGTCAAAGTCATAAATCTAATCAACGCCTCATTGCACCCCCACCCCCCTCCACTTCATTCTCCTTCATTTTCCTACATCTTTCTCCCTCTCCATCCTTAGTATTTGCTAATAAAGAACCAATACCACAAATGTTGTGTCCAATATTTGTATGTATTGTCAAATAATTGTATTTATTGTAAATCCATTCCCAGAAGTTCTTTTTTAATTCAGGATATCATCAGGGAGTCTTATTAATCTGAGACGTCAAACCATATGATTAACAATATCCCCCATATGACAACCATCGGGTTTCTGATGCAGCATTAAAGGTGGGCCCCTGACTTTAGAGTATAGCACGGAGGACTTTTGTCTTCTGGCAAAGACAGATAGGGATGTTTCTAGCATCCATTCATCCAGAAGAGCCTGATGATGTGTACGCACACTCACCGGCCAAAAAGTAATTGTGAGAGTAAAGTGTTGATGGATATTGGAACCACATCATCAACAATGAGAGATGTTACTGATAAATCATAGGAAACTATGATTACTGTAAAGATGTCACCTGGTGCCAGCTTTTAGGTTAATCTTATGTGGTAATAGATTGTGTTGGATTACAGTGAATACAGAATTGAGAAAGTCTTGACCCCTTATCTGTCACTTTAGATGTTATTTTGTCATTTGTTGTCTCTTTTCTGCAGTCAATCTACCCCCCCCCCCATAACATTACGTTACATAACATGAATAGAAACACTTAATCCTTATCCCAAAGGAGCTTGAAAAAAATAAATCTAAGTAGCCTTCATTCTTTATTTGTGTTCTTATCTGAGGTATCTATATTGTTTTAGAAGACGGCCATTGGCAATTCAGTGTTATTCACGAGGACCAAAACACTAAGAAGTGGGAACATTGTAGTCTGATTGGCTTACCACCGGCACTCACTGACTCACACAAATGATCATTTTGGCTAAAATACGTTTATTATCAGACAATATTAAATGATCACACAAACAGTTCAACTTGGTTACTACTGAAAAAGCTCTATCCAATAACACTACTTCATAACATGGATATACTGTGCACTGCTATTGATCTTGGTTACACTCCAGGTTGTTTGACACACTAATTTATTGATTTATAGCTCAACTGCTAGCAAAAGATTTCACTTAAAATGCAGTCAACAGTATTAAGTTCCAACTTACATGCTTTGTATGTCAATCCACATTTGTGATTTTTTTTGGTCTATATTTTCTGGTAAACTTTGTTGAGCTTAAAGCCAATTTATTACATTTGAGTATAGAGGAAAAAAACAAACATATTTTACAAATTAGACTTGAAAAAACAAGACACACAAACCTAGACACAGCATGTAAATCAAAATGTATAGTGTAATACTTCCTCTTAGTCACAACTTAAAGTTTGTTGTCAGAAAAAATGATTTGTGCTTTGTAGTAATGCTTGTTCATGAAAACACAAAGTCACATCTTCAAAATCATCAGTCTGGATTTGTATTTCTGCAGATCACTCCTCTGCGGGGTCCCAGGGAGGGTGGCGTGCTTGTGACTATCCGTGGTGAGAACCTGGGTCTGGAGTTCACAGAGATTCAGGGTAATGTGAAGGTGGCTGGAGTGGATTGCACCCCCATCCGTGAGGGTTACATCCCTGCTGAACAGTAAGTAGTAGACATAAACGCCTGAATACATTAGAATTACTAAGTAATAAGTATTACATCCTTACCTTATCATCCTCAACTTACATTCCTGTAAAGTCCCATTTGAGGCAGCAGCTAGTTTATAGTAGCTAGAAATAGCACATGTACTGATAATTCTGGGTTATAATGACTTTTGATAAATTAAAATGTTGCTCTACTAAAATATACATATAAGCTATAAAATGAGAAATCAAGTTATGTTAAGGAACAGTAGCAAAGCTAAATCATGAATTCAGCATGTTTTTGCTCTTCTTTCAATTGCTATAACCCCACTGAAAGCACTGTGAACACAGCTTCATGTCCTACGGGGGACAAGATGCTTGAGTTTCACACACACACAATGTTACTTATATTAGATACATGACAGAGCCATAAGAACTGAAATGAGTCAGAGGACCCACCTAAGGGTGTCTTTGTGCATGTGTGAATAAGAGAGAGACTATGTCATACCTGGACATCTTTGGCCAAACCTGGAAGAAATTGCAGTTTACCTTCCAATCACAGCAGTGTGCATACACCTCCATTCACACATGCACATAGTCCCATAATCATTTTATAAAGTTTAGGCAGTTATAGTTACTTGACATTTGCGTTTAACCCAGCACTTGGGTTCCTTACAGGTGCAGGATTATCAAATTATTTTAAACTAGTTTAAAATTGGCTTATCAACAGACACAGTGCTTCTTCTGCTAAAAAGTTGTGTGCCAGCACTTTGTAAGCAAATGCTGACCCTGCAGAAGTGGTTGCTGTATTTGAGGTCATACTTTAAAGGATAAAGACTTTTTCCTTTTTCTTGCATAGGTTGGCAGTGTGCAGCTGGTGAAGCCACTGCCAAATAATAGATTATTTTATGAAGGTTTTGACATTTGTTTAGGTCATTCATATTATATAATCTGCTCTGCAATTGTTAGGAAAGTGCAGCAGGGTTTTCAAGAAGTTGTCACATACTGTAGCCATATTTGTGTATGGTGTGAACGGTCACTTCAGTAAAAAAGGGCCTTGGTCAGGGTGGCAACCACTCCAATAAAGCTTCAGAAGTGCACTGCAGAGACAGGAGTACCTGTCAAACATTTAAAAGACTCTGGGAGCATGTGAAAGATTTTCTGGTCTCACGAGACAAAAATGTTACTCTTTGTACTGAAATCCAAGCACTAAACCAGGTACTTCTCATCAACTGGCTAATACAATCCCTCCATTGAAGCATGAAGGTTACAGCACCATGCAATGGGGGTGCTTCTGAGCAGCAGCGACAGAGAGACGGTTCAGAATTAAGAGATGGATGAATGCAGCAAAGTACAGAGAGGTCCTTAAGGAGAACCTGCTCTAGAGTGCACACGATGTGGGACTGGAGTGACAGTTCACCTTTCAGCAAAACAACAACCTAAAGCAGACAATGTCCTGAAGTGGACCAGCCAAAGCGCAGACTTAAACCCCACAGAACAGTTGTGGAGAGAAGAAGATGGCAGTTCACAGGTGCTTGCCATCCAATCTGAAAGAGCTTTAAAGGATCTGCCTGGAAGAATGAAGTAAACTGACCCAATCCAGTCGTGGGCTTGTATAGACTTATCCAAGTAGACTTGAAGCTATAATTGCTGCCAAAGGTTGCCAAAGTCTACAAAGTAGTGTCTATAAGGGTCTATATACTGTACCTATATATATCTTATATTATATAGTTTACAATTACATCTACAACACAAAATGAAGGGGTCTGAATACTTTCTGAAGCCACCATACATTTGGGTGTGTCTATGTGTATATGTTTTCATGTGTTTGGCATATTATGTAAAAAGAAAATGTGTGTTTCCAGGATTGTGTGTGAGATGAGTAGAGCACAGGAAAGCCAGTATACTGGGAATGTGCAGGTCTGTGTTGGAGTTGGAGAGTGCAGACCAGAATTCATGGCAAAATCTTCCAAGTACTACTACTTTGTGGTGAGTCTCTATTTTCAAATCTTAGGATTCCCCTGTGGGCATCATTTATTTTCCTAATTTACCTTGGTTTTACCCTCCAACTTTTGACCCTTCAACCTCTGCCCTTTCTCCAGATTCCAAGGATTAGCGGCCTCAAGCCCAACCGAGGACCAGTCTCTGGGGGTACCATTGTTAACATCACTGGTAGCCACCTTGATGCTGGAAGCAACGTGTCGATAATGTTTAAGGATCAACCATGCACTTATCTGAGGTAAACAAATCAGAATTGAATATGTCAATCTTAAACAGTCAATTAAAAGCTCAGTCAAAGCCAGTGTTAGTTAAGCTACAATACCAGTCAAACATTTGGAATCAATTCCCCATTCATTTGGGGATATACGTTCCTGTTGAAATGGGAAGGATATCCATACAGTTTAATAGTCACATATTGTATTAATTTAACATAACTTATGTTTTATCTGATCCTCACTTTAGGAGGGGTGGCCAGTGGCTCACCTGTCGCACCCATGCTTCGTTGCATGGCTATGGCAATGTGTCTGTATCTGTGAGCATAAACAAGGCTCATCTCCAGAAAGACCTGCGGTTTGAGTACGTTGAGGATCCCACCATCACCAAGATAGAGCCTGAGTGGAGTATCTACAGGTATGATACAACGCAAGTATTTTAACACTTTAGCACTTCAAATTACAACTATTTAACAAAACACTATATGCAAATTTGACGCCAAAACGTCTGTGAACTATGCCTTTAACCTTGCTGTCAATCATTTTTCTGTCTTTTAGTGGACACACCCCAGTGACAGTGACTGGAACTAACCTGGACATCATTCAGACCCCACTTATCAGAGCCAAATACAATGGCCATGAGACACTGAATGTAAGCGACTGCAAGCACAAACAAATTATTTTCTTCTCCAGAGTGCTCTTATGTGCATGGGCCAATAATGTTTGCTGTGTGTTTTCAACATTTGAACTTTTATTTTATTTTTTGGATAAAATTTTTGGTTTTGGTAAAGTAAAATTACTGACTCTGATCTAAGGTCCTAACTACGGAAGAGGATTAGGGCCACCATGAAAATATTATTTGAGTTCTGACTTTAATCTCAGAATTCTGACTTTTTTCTCAGAATTCTGACTTCTAAAGTCAGAATTCTGAGAAAAAAGTCAGAACTCAAATAATATTTTCATGGTGGCCCTAATCCTCTTCCGTACCTAGCCCCTCAAGACACCACAAAGAAAGACAGTCACAGTACATGTCAGAACAGTTTTGTTTTTCACTGATCTTTTAGGTAAATGGGTCAAGAAAAAAACTTAATTACTGAGAGGACAAAGTGAAAAACAGCAGGTTGGACTGGATTAATTGAGAATGATGTAATTCCTGTCCACACCTTTGTAACAATAGGGAAGTTTTGAGTAAACAAAAAATAAAATAGAGATTGGCCCTTATCAAATTCTTTTACCCTTTATCACCATGTTACCCAGGGGAGAATAGATAAAGCCATACAAGGATCTCCTTGATCAGATTGAAAGAAGATGGAGTAACAAAAGGTGGTAATGCTATCTTCATGGTTCATTTGAGCATGAGGTTGCTCCACGTTTAACAGCTGTGCTCACATGTGCCTATACAGATCATTGTGTTTCAACTACCGTACTAGCAGCTTGTACTTTGAACCAACACAAATTAAAAGTGCCGACAGATAATCTTTTTTTTTCCTTACATGGCTCAGTTTTGCACTGAATGAGAGGGAAACCGCAATAAACATCAGAAGCGCAGGTGACGTGTTAGCGATGTCCTGTAGACCTTGCAGCAATGTGAGTTTTGATGTTCAAGGAGCCAATTATAGTGACAGGGAATAGTTTGAGTGGCTGCATGGCAGAGTTACTGTGAAAATGTGGAATGTCTGTGAATGAGACCTGTGCTGGTGGTTGATTAGTCAATTCCTTGACAGGGGAATGGAGATGTTACAGGGATACTGAAGGGTGGGTAGCATTACAGTGACAGATTGGACAATCTGTCCTTGTTTATAAAACTGACTTTGAGATGTGAATAACAAACAGCAAAAAATTTAAAGTGCATGTCAAATGAGAGACCATGCCAAAGAAAAAGAAAAGCAAAACAAGAGCGAGACAAGACAAAAAACTCCTGGACACCATAACTGAGCTGGAAAGTGGTAAAAAGAAAGATGAGTGAGTGAATAGAAATGTGTCAAAGAGAAAAAAAGATCACAGGACGGAATAACGGGACAAGGGATATTAAAAATGAGAGGGTGGGGGTGTCTTTCTGGAAGGTAATGAAGGAAGGGTAAGACCTAGTTATCACTCCTGAATCTTCACACATCAAAGTCTGATTGTAAAGAGACTGCACAGACTCTCTAACTGTACCTCATTTAGGGGCTTTCTTTGAGGAAAATGCTCCAACAGGTTTTCTTTGCACTTTTTGAAATGGAGGAGCTTCCAGTTTGAAATGAGTCTCTAGTGGGATTAAAGTTGTGACTCATACTAATGACTGTTGAGGGGATTACTTGGTATATAGTAAAGTTGGTGCATTCTCAAGTGGCAATGTGACAAAACTTGACTTGTAACAAGTGAGGCAATAGGGAACTTTGATTATGAAGATCTACCTACAAAATGACATTACATTTAATTTGCAGACATTATAATCACTTTCAAATATGATTTCTTATGTTTTCCTCCAGTTGTGCCAGGTGCTCAGCCCTACATCCATGCTATGTCAGGCTCCGGAGCTGCCCATCAGCCTGGCCAGACAGCAGGAGGTGCCTGAGCGGCCTGATGAGTTTGGCTTTAAACTGGATGACGTGCAAGCTCTGATGGCACTCAACAACACCAATTTTATCTACTACCCCAATCCTGAGTTTGAACCACTCAGTATGTCAGGGGTGTTGGAGCTTAAACCTGGATCTCCCATCATACTGAAGGTAGGAAGGATTGATTTCACTCACTCACTTTTCATTTCATTTTTTGTGGAATCGGTTCATGATGATACTGAGTTATATTGTGTTATTTTTCTCATTGTATTGTCCAAATTATTGATTCTAGAGTAATTATTGTTACAACTTATAAAATGTTTTGTTATAAATACAATTCAATACATATAACATTGATTGTTTTTAATGCTAATTGATCACTGCATGTTAAGAACAAACTCCCAGTCAGTGTCCCAGATTAATATCCATATTGTTTCTCTGAATAATTTCAGACCATTACACATTTTAGATAATTTTGCTATATGATACAGTAGGTATAGATCTCCAACCCCTCCTTTTAACATCACAAATACTAATCACACATAAATTCTCTCCTGCAGGGGCGGAATTTCCTTCCGCCAACCAATAGTGGAAATGGAAAGCTGAACTACACAGTTCTGATTGGAGAGAAGCCCTGTGTGTTGACAGTGTCAGAGACCCAGCTGCTCTGTGAGTCACCCAACCTGACAGGCCGACACAAGGTTCTGGTGAGTGGCACAGCACATGTTCGCAAAGGCAAGAGACACACACAGCTACATGACTGATAGGTATGGTGGAGAAGCACACAGACCTACAAATCAATTGACAGTTTGATAGAGAGACAGATATTTCTTGTGTTGTTTTCTCTTTTTCCTTGTCCACTTCCAGACAGACTACAGCTCTAATCCAATCAGCTGTGTGGCTGTGTGGTTCCTGTTACTGCTCACAAGCAGACAAAAGACAAACAAATAAGCCTTCAGTAAGAGGAATTAGGGCCCCAGCAAACTCAATAAAGATTCCATTTGTGGTTTTAAGAGGGACTGCTTTGAACGAAACGCTTTCTGATGTTACCACCTGCACATGGCATAATAGAGACGTACAGTACACATTACTGTAAAACAATTAGTAGATGCGCAAGTAAATGAGTGTGTACACACTGAAATCACAAATCGATTTGTCTGTCTGAGCTATGATCTTGATTTTGTGTTTTTATTGACCTGTAAGAAAACTATACCTCCTTGAAGCTGTAATTTCTGCCAAAGATTGCCAAAGTCTACAAAATACTGTATTAAGGGTCTTTATACTGTGCCAGCTTTGAGTTTGACACTTATTTCTCCTTTTCTAAGGGCCAAATTATTGAATTTAGGCAAAGCTGTCTTCTTATTATAGCTCTGACATACTCAACCACTTGTTTCATGTTTTGTATCCACATGAGATACTAACATATAATCTCTTCTTATGAAAACCTTTCATGGAAGTAAATTGAGTATTTATGTACAGTACATACATACAGTAATTATAATCTGCCTCTTTATCTTTCACTATCACAAGGCACGTGTGGGTGGTATCGAGTTTTCCCCAGGCGTGGTCCACATCACATCCGACAGCCCGCTCAGCAGCACTGCAATCATCGGCATTGCTGCAGCCGGTGCCCTACTCATCCTCTTCATCGTTGTGGTACTCATTGCCTACAAACGCAAGTCTCGTGAGAGTGACCTGACTTTGAAGAGACTGCAGATGCAGATGGACAACCTCGAATCACGTGTGGCTCTGGAGTGCAAAGAGGGTAAGAGGTAGACACTAATGTGTAGCAGGCTATATGGATTTGGTGTGTTTATTCCTCAATAGATCCAACTTGATACTTTGGAAATGTTTTAATCTTTTTGATACCTTCATTTACCCTGTTTAAATAAATACACTCATTCAGATTCACATGTCAAATCGTATTGTCTTCATTTCTGACATTTGTAAACAGCATTATGTTTATTGGTGGTGTCCAGTCCTAACACACCATCATGATATGTTTGTGTATCTAAGAAACGAATCAAATGATTGTAAACAATCTGATATAATACATGACATAAAATACTAGAATTAATGTGTACCATAATTAATGTGCACCATAAGTAATAAGAGGTTTGTGTGTCATCAGCTTTTGCAGAACTCCAGACAGACATCCATGAACTGACCAGCGATCTGGATGGTGCAGGAATCCCGTTCTTGGACTACAGGACCTACACCATGAGGGTCCTCTTTCCAGGAATTGAGGAACATCCTGTACTCAGAGACCTAGAGGTATGATACTTTTGAACATTTCAGTTTTATTAGCATGCATAGTATCTTTTTTATATTAAAGTACATCTTGTATTTAGCAAAAAATTTGCTCTGTCAAAACGATGCCATATTTATGATATTTATATTGTACATTGTGCATTGTGTGAGATTATGGAAATTTTTATTGATTGACCCGGAAAAACTGAAGATGAAAATTATGTACTTAGCTAATACTGAATGCTTGAGTCTGTTAGTTGTGTTGATCAGACAACAATAGTTTCTTGAAAGAGAACAGCTATAGCTGAAGTTATTAGCAATTTCCAAGTCAATTAAGGGTTCTACTACCACTTGTGTGATTGTATAGTACAAGTGTGTGTACCTGTTCTTCGGTCTCATATAACAAACACTATGTAATTAGCCTTATTTGAAAAGAGAGCAAAATGAGCAAGCAAATTAACAATGTAGTGGGTCACACTAGGTGAAATTGTCGCCGGTGTTGTTTTTGTCTGGTTAACAAAAGCCTTCTGATGGCCTACAACACTTCTGTAAAAACAAACAAAGCAGGCCTCAAATCAGAACGCACTCTTATTAATAACTCTAATGATATGAGATGCTGTGCCGTTTTCTCTCTCAACCACAAAACAAATTAAAAGTCAATCAGAGGGAGAAAAGCAAAAGAAAAAAATCAAGTCATTTATCCCCAGTGGTGACATTGACAGACAGCCATAATTGAGCAGGTCTTCTTGTTCCATTAACAGAATGATGGACCCTCATTTCACTGCCCTCGGTGTTGGCCACTCTATGCCTGATTAGAATTTCCAGCAATAAGCAAGTTTAATTATGTTTTAATTGGTATAAATGTTGAACTGTGTGAGCAGTATAATTTGGAATAAGAATCTAATGAAGAAGGAAGCAGGCTTATCTTAGGTGGTTAGTAGCTGCCTAATTGTTATTTATATGTCTGAGAATTTAAAATCAAGCTTTTGACAGTGAGCTGTATACTGAAAGGGCACACATGATGAAAGTCTGTCTAGGTTTACTGAAAAAATGGGAAGTTTCTTTAGTACTCATCTCTCATTAAATATCTCAGTACTGACATATATAAATACATCCCATGCACTCAGGTAAAGCAAGAATTACCTGTAGAACAATGCTAAAATATACAGTATGTGGCATGTGTCAGCTCAACAAAGGCTGCTTCTTGATATTTTATTTGTTCCTTGTAACAGTTTTTAAGATTTATTCTTAGTACTTGTAAAAATGTCTTCTTTTCCCTCTATTTTCCCAGCAATTTCACTTTATCCCTGAATCCCGTTTTGCTTTCTGGTTTTATATTTCCCACTTGATCTTGATCTCTAACAACAATTCAGTTTCAGCAGTTGCTTACAGGGTACCCATGGAGTTTGTGTGTAGGTCAGAATATTATGCTGTTTTTATGCACTGTCTCTCCATAAACAGACACATAATATTATTTGTGCTGTTGTATTCTACCATATATTTGCTGGGTCTGTAACAGTAGATTGGGGTTGATACAAAGGAGGCTGAAAACATGCACATAGATGTTTCAGAGTTTTCCCAAATTTCCATGTGCTCCTGTAGTCACATACCTACTATATATATGCAAAAAGGAAAAGGCCAAAACATACGCTATACATAACAACATAACACTTTATACATCTTGTCAAATGGTATCAAATTACACTTGCACCTTAACAATAGCTCCCAGCAGATTACATGGGGTTCCTCCAGGAAAGGTAAAAAGACAGAACATATGCTGGTTGACAGCTGCACTGGGTGCAAAGAGATGCTGTCTTAGGATGAGCGCTCTTGACAGATTAAAAAACAACAACAATCTCCATAGGTGCTATTTATGGGGGGAAAATGGAAAAGAGGATCATGTGTAGCAAGTGACTAGTATCTGTAAATGGTGCAGGGACAATCTGGGCTCACGTGGGGAATTCACATCACTGCTTGTACTACACTTGCATTAGTATGCAAGCAAAGTGCCATCAAAGTAATAAAACATCCCTTTAGTGTGATATGTACAAAAAGATTCATCACCTAGGAAAGAAGAGAGTTCATATTACACTCAAAAGATCCCATTACCTATTAGGTCTATATGTCATCACTTTGAATGTGCCACATAGAATCTATACTTTCCCTCCTTGTTATTTTTAAAGTGTTTCAGTCAAGTGAACATTTCTTCTGTTCTCACAGGTGCCAGGCTACCGCCAAGAGCAAGTAGAGAAGGGTCTGAAACTCTTTGGCCAGCTCATTAACAACAAGGTCTTCCTGCTGTGTTTTATTCGCACTCTGGAGGCCCAGCGTGGTTTTTCCATGAGGGACCGTGGCAACGTGGCCTCACTTATAATGACAGTTCTGCAGAGCAAGTTGGAGTATGCCACTGATGTCCTAAAGCACCTGCTGTCTGACCTCATAGACCGCAACCTTGAGAGCAAGAACCACCCCAAGCTGTTGCTCCGCAGGTATGAACCAGCAGGAAGTACAAGTTTAACTTTACTCCAATCTTTGTCTAACAAGTGCCATAAGTTACACAGCTGGCAGTGACCATTTTTGATGGAGTTGCTTTATTCCAACTACCCTACTTTTCTTTCATAAAAAACAAAGGTCCTGTGCTAAATATTACAGTGACTAGGGCTGTTGTGCTTGGTCAGGGATAGACATAAATGGCTTGTACTGGTTATGTCAACACTTTACTATGGAGGACTGGATGTGCTTCTCAGTGTTCCCTATCTGTGACATGTTTGGATTAACTCCCATGACCTTGAATCACTGGCACTGTCTCAGAGACGCCAAAATCCATTGCCATGCACATCATTAAGCAAAATAATTATGATTCATTAGCAGTGAATCCAATTTCAAATAGCTCAAGAGGAAAAAAATACTCATTCATGAAGAAAGGAAGAGAGTGAAACTGTGAAAAGCTCACAATCCTCCCTTGGATTTGTAGTCAGAGATTTAATGGCATGCACTTGAGCACAGCACTGTGTGTGATTATGCTTCCTGCCTGCAGTGTATGGTAAATGTGATGATTATGGTTAGTTGAGTAAACAGGCTTCCTCACAGCTGTTATGAGTGATGTGAGCATATATTTTGTACATGTACATATATAAATCTATCACATTCTGCTTCTCCCTGTGGCTAAAACTCATCTTTGTCAGTGAAGTCACATACATAAACAAAACATGCGTAGAGGACTGAAGTGAAGCATGTTGACTATAACTTTGAGGAGCCAGTGGATATATTCTCCTTATGAGAACCTGTTTAGACTCTACTTGGTGATGCAGAGAGACAGATTAATTGCAGGTAGAGTTCCCTAAACATGGTGCAGCCACTAGACAGCATAAATGCTGATCCTGGCAGTAGGTAAAACATAAGAGATGACATGTACAGCAGAGACAGGGAAAGGTATTCAAGGACCATGTGGACACTTAAAGATGTGTCAGTAAGAAATACTGGGCATGGAGGCAAGTAGTGACATTGATTCTTTGATCACTTACCTTACATGTCACCAGGGCCTTGTGTGTGCTGCATGCAGAAATATCTCATGTATCTTAAGTCAGAATTTGATTGTAAATTTAAGATAAAATTCTCAAGGAAAGAGTCACAAGAAGTGACAAAAATTCTTTAAGTGCAGTAGATGGGGGAGGCAAAGAAAACCTAGGGAAAATACCGTCGGACTGAACCAGCAATCAGGAGCACAGTTTGAGTGCCCATTTGTCATACACATGATGGGCACGGATCAGAGTGTCTTCATCTAGCCCTTCCTCCTCGGATGTGCTTATTAATCGTTGGGCATCCCAGCATGCATTTCAGATGGGACGAGGCAGTGTGAGCAAGCTATGCCACCCCATAGTGTGGGCTGACTGGCATGTCCTTGGATAGCAGCTGAAAATACACAGGCATAAGGCTGTGAAGATGAAGCTTAATCTAGTCTAGGAAAGATAGCACCCCTCCCTTTCTTCTTGTCTCCCATTTATTTGTTTTTTTCTTTTTTTAATGTTTTCTCATTTAGAATGTTCTTCTTTCTTCCTACCCGACTATCTGTGCTTATGCTCCACTGCTGTCCTCCATTTGTTTTCAGTTCTGATGCTTGCACCACTTGTGTCACGCTTTCACTATCTTTATCTCTCACATCCCATCTTATACTTACTCTCTCAATCTATATTCCCAGTTCTTCCTCCCATCCTCTTTCCCCTCCCCTGTTTTCTTGATTGCTAAATCAATGCTTAAAGTGCGTGAGCAAGGTGTCTCTGGCACAGCATCTGAGCACGGCTACCTACTACCTCCTCTTCCAAGAAATCTGTATGTGTGGACATTTGTGTGTGTCTCTTTCCTCACACTCTGCACACACAAACACACATCCTTCCATCTGTCCCATCTCAACCTGTGCTGAAGCACAACCACCAGGCAAGCTAACTAACGAGAGCCTTCCACAACCATCTGTCTCATTCCTTGCTGCATTCTCCTTTAACTCCTCTCTTCCCTCCATTCCTCCATCTCTCACTTGCCTCCCCATGCCTCTTTCTGTCATGCAGCATTGAAGTGTGTCTTCATAGCTTTAAATTTTGTCTGGCTGTAGTTAATGTGTCAAAATAGCAGTTTTTAATATTGGTCAAAAGATGAAAGCACAATATGTTCTCATGTTGATCACAAGCTTGCTTTGGCCCCAGCATAAACGCACAGTCTGTACATAGGGCTGAAGGCTGGCTTGTTTACGGTCTCTGTTGAAAGATGATTTGTTTGTTTGAATGAGCAGTATACAGAAGAAATGTCTCTATGTGCACATGTGCATCAGCAAGTCAGTGTCAGTAGCTAGCCGTCACTGTGAGACCGCTTGACACAATGATGTCCAATCTTCCTCACCAGGAGCCACAGTGTGAAATGGAAATGATTTTTGACTTTAAGCTGTGCTGTTCTTACATGTGACTGAAACCAGTGCAGGCTCTCACACCCAGTTGATTGTTTGGTTAACACAGTGACTGTGGCCCCCTCTTTTGAGAAACTCCGGCAAATCATGGACAACAGTTGTAATTGATTAACTGTCGGAGTCATTAATCAGTCAAACTGCTAAACATCCCCTGGTTCCAGCTTCTTAAATGTGAAGTGAGGACAAAGTGAAAATTAAACATGCTTGTTTACTGGGAAATTGTGATAAACATTTTATAATCACTATGCGAAATATTCAAAACTAATGACTATTAGTTGCAGTCTTATTATTCTGATGCAGTGATCAATCTGTGCAAGTCAGAGGAATATCAGTAAATAGAGAAAGGCTGAGCATGAGAGCGGAATTACTTATGACTTTGTTATTGTAAGATTTCCAGGAAGTACGTGTCCATTTCACACAGATACACAAATACTTGTTACTGGCAGCTATGACCAACAGCAATGCTAAATGTGTGATGAAGCACAGATCCCTATCAACCCTACCTTGGTAATCATGTGAAACTAAGCACTGCCAGGGCCCCTCTGCTTTAGATCAGTCTTAGTGCCCACTACCCTTCTGACTGACTGCCAAGTAGGCAAGCCTGACCATGCCAGCACGACACAGGACATTTCATTGCATTAACCCAAACATAGATTGTTTTGTGTTTTGAATAGCTGCCGAAGTGGTTTGGAGAAGATTGTTTGAAAGTTGTAATACCAAACGCTAACGTTAGATCTTAAAGCAGCTCCGTCACAGGCCATTTTTATCCTTGTTCCCCATAGACTGTGCTATGATTGAGAATGAGCATAAGCAAACTGGTGGGGCCGTGCCAAACTTCTTATTACTGCAGGGCTGGCACTGACTGCCAGAAGCATGCACAGGCACATACACAGTAAACACTAGTGAGCACACATGGTGATTTCTGAATACATACGCAGTGGGATTAATTTGTGGTTTTTGCACGCTAGCCTTAAAACAGCCGCACACTCGTCCACTTTCACAGACACACAAAAAAACACAATATCTATTTGTAGTAAGTAGAGAAAAGGAAGTTTAAGTAAAAGAAAACGGAAAGCCAGACTCAGCCAACCATTTCTTCTCCTTCTTTTGTTAATTTTTCTTTTTTTACTGCTCCCTCCCTTCTTCCTTCCTGGTGCACCTCCCTCTTTCTCTGTGCTCCTTTCATTCCTTTGATAGATGGGCTACATTTGTGGAAATAGAGAGGATTTGGAAGTGTGTATGATTACTGGATCCAAAATGGGGAAGCCAGAGGGAGGGAGGAAGACAGCAAGGGCACATGAAAGAAAAGATGAAAAGTGACCTTGTTGACCCTTGGATCTGTGGACGAAGGAACTTGGGAGGGGCAGCAAAATAAAAGTGCAAGCACAGTGAGAGGCAGGAAGTTAATCCCCCCCAGGTGTTGTGCCAGTGTTAGCAGGGGTGCCAGGCTACCCCACTGGCGCAGCGGACATCAAACCCCCTCTCACTTCTCAGTGTGAAGTCCCTAAAAGAGGCTGTCTGAATGGTGAGGGGCAGGAGGGCTGCAGCTGGCAGCCGAAAACACTTGGGACAAAACCTGCATGCACACACACACACACACAGGCATAATGGACACTAAGCCTAAAATATTGATGCCTATGGTAGTTGCGTATTGAAAGCTGAGGGAGGGGTGTGCGGTTGTGTGCGTTTGAGGTGTTCTGACAGATTACCCACACACCCCTGCTGCTAGCCAAGAAGGTGGCTGTCAAAGGATATCCGATCCTCGCCTCTCCTCTTTCTCCCCTTGCTGCCACCCCTGTTGTTATTATGTATGCATATTAGTCATTCACACGGGATCACTCACACTCTTGGCCCAGGTCAACACATACACACATGCAGACACACAAGCGCAGGCACACACCATTTTACCACACCAGTGGAGCATGGATGCCAGAAGGGGAAAGAGAAAGAGATGTATTCATTCACTTTCTATTGTGCATGGATCGAGTGTTAGTCCAGTGAATAGGCAAGGGAGCACCTGATAATGAGGCCAGTGTTATTACAGAGCTGCTCCAGCCCCTAACGACATCAATCCACTGGGATCAAATAAAGGCTTTTAATTGCTTTGCCTCATATTAAAATCCCCACCGCTGTAGACGAGCTGCCCTTGGCGTGCCTGAGCATAAAAGCCAGCCGAAAGATTGTCTGAAAGGCCATCATATAGCATGTGCAAAGGTTCTCTCAATTCATGTCTTTGCAATTATGTTTGTGTAACGAAAGCCTATTCATTAGGAGCGGTCATCATGTTTAGCAGAATATTTGATGATGGTGTTAAATATTTATGATGGTAATTAAAGCATGGGAGATCATATGTTCATTATGTGCTTTGTGTCTATCTGTTTGCAGGACTGAGTCTGTCGCAGAGAAAATGCTGACCAACTGGTTTACGTTTCTCCTCTACAAGTTTCTGAAGGTAAGTAAATATATATGCACTTTTCTGAACATTTTAAACTCTTGGGAAAACTACTACAAGTTGTTTAGTGCTATAAAATGATACTAGTTACAGTCAGAAAGCTGTTTGTACATGCACACGTTATTCTGTAAAGGTTTCCTTCATTGTAGTAACGAAGACATCTGAACTAAAGCATAACTGTATTTTAGGTATAATTACTAAAATGCATCCTGCCTTAACTGCCTCTAAACATTCATCACCTCATTCATTAGCTATCTTTTTAATGTGCAGCTACACTAACATGTCACTTTGCCATTGAAGATAAGTGTTTTTTTTACTTACTACAGTATTCACTAAAAGCAATCCGACCACTCCTCTTTCCACTTGAGTCAAGAAAATGTCACCATCATTCTGTCTTTCTCCATCTTTCCACTCATCCCTTAGATGCAGCTGAGAGCAGAATAAAAAACTATGATATATGGTGAATCTGTTCTGCTTGATGAACAGCAGTGTTTTAAGGAGGGTAGATGTTTTATGACATTTTTCACTGTTTATCCATCAGACTTTTCCCAAACTCCAGCTTCCTTTCAGCAGGGTTTATATTTCATAGGTGGTATGATGGTACCTATGGTTTCATAGGTTTTCTTTTATTTAGGGGGGAATGATAGAATTGGGAATATGATGTTTATAAGTCTTGCTCAGCAAATGTGGAGCCAAGTCAGTCTGCTAAACCTTACAACAAGCACTCTGCAGCATTTTAGATAGATATTTTCTCAGACATTGTTAAACATTGTTGTGAGTTGAGTGCAGAAATGACTTCACAGTTTTCTTTTTTCTCTGTTCCTCTCTCTTGACATCTCTTTGCAGGAATGTGCAGGTGAGCCCCTCTTCTCCCTCTTTTGTGCCATCAAGCAGCAGATGGAAAAAGGCCCCATTGACTCCATTACGGGAGAGGCACGTTACTCACTCAGTGAGGACAAGCTCATCAGACAACAGATTGACTACAAGACGCTGGTAAGGAGTTGATCTGTGCAGGGGACCTAAGGGTAAAAGGGTACACTTAATATGCCTTCAGGGACAAGGGAGGAGAAGCAGGGTGGTTATGGGTTGTCAGTTATGAGATGTGCAACAGGATATAAAGTTGTCATTGTCACGCTTGGCATACAGGGCACAGGAGTGGCGACCTCACTTCCTGTTGTGACTGGAGCTGTCAAGGAAAAGAGCAGGACCTGGGGATGAGAAGGAAGGAAAGACATTATGCATGTATATGAGTCTGCACAGACAGAGAGACAATGAAGTTTTTTCCTTCTGGAATCATCTTATTTACGTATTCCCCAAGTCTCCCCACTGTGATGTGTTTCATTCAGAAGGAGAAACTCAGACACTGTTCAGTCATTCCATCTTTCATTTTGAGTGCCTTTTTGTACTCTACATTGTGGAAGTACTGATTTACATACCTTCTCAATGTCCATAGTGCACTGTAATATAGAAATACATCCTAGAAATCCACTTGAGATTGGCCTTTTCGTACAGAATCTCCAGTACTCCACTCATCACCAATCTCCCACGATCTCACATCTAGAAACTACACTTAAAAATAAAAGTATTTAAACATGTATGTGTAATGTAGAAATACATAACACATTTACGCTGTCGTCTATTTGTGTTCATCTTATAATACAGGTATTTCCACAAACACCAGAAGGCAGTACTCACAGAACTGATGAATATCGTAATAATGCTGTAATTAGCTAGCTTACTGCTCATCAATTCAGGTAGCACATTGCTGCCTCTCTTCAAGCTCTGAGAAAAAATCAGTTTTCCTAGTAAATGATCTTTTCTTCTGCTGCAACACTCACTGACCCTCTGGCAAGCACAAAATTATTGCAGTTCCACTGGCTACCAATCTACAGTGCAATCAAGGTTATTAATATAAAATACACCAAGATCTTCTCTGCAAACATTAAATATCCAATGGATGGAGCACAGTTTATCCTTCTGTTCAGTCAACCTGGAAAAATAATTACGTGTTATTTTTATTTTCTTTCAGCTGCAAACATTGCAGGAAATCTTACTATAGTTAACTACAAAGAAGTTGTCCTTTAAAATAAAAATCAGCAGCAGTGATACAGCTTCCCTGATAGCTTGCAACTAGTTATCGCTGATAGTGGCAGTTTTGTGTGTATTTCTGCTACAGGTGGTGAACTGTATCCATCCAGAGAATGAGAAGAGCCCAGAGATCCAGGTTAAGGTGCTAAACTGTGACACCATCAGCCAGGTGAAAGAAAAGATCCTGGATGCCATCTACAAGAACGTCCCACACTCTCACCGCCTAAAAGCCACCGACATGGACCTAGGTTTGAATATTTGTGTTGTTTTACATAAATAATGTGGGGATAAAACATAATCTTTGCATTACATTTACTAGAACCCTCTGCTAATTAAATTGAAGATAACAGATTATTGTGACATCCTGCATGAAGTGACTGAGAATCCTACATGCACAAATACATTACAAGATTATATTTCTTAGATTACTTGTGTAAAGGGAAACACTGAAATTAACAGTCAATAATAGCTGTGTCCAATCCTGGTCCTCGAGGGCCACCGTCCTGCTTGTTTTCCAACTATTCCTGCCCTGCCCACTTGTGATTATCTGGTTGAGGTGTCTTCAGCCAATCAGACACTGTAAGTGCAGGGATGGTTGGAAAACAAGGACAGTGGCCCTTGAGGACCAGGATGACCAGAACAGAATATACATCTGGTCTATATTATGTTCATTTTAGGAAGAGACAGAGAGTGATGCCCTCTCTGTGAGAGGTCTGTGAGAGGGGAGTAAAAATGACTGAGTGTCTCAGAGAACACGTTGTATGTGTACGCAAATCTATGACTCCTGGAAGACATTTATTACTAAGTCCATGGTTCTGATCGTTTGTGGAAGTCCTTGGTGTGGTTCTTCATACTTGGCGATGCCATGTAATTCAGTCAAGTGTCATGATAGTTCCCATGTCTGTCATGTCAAATGTGTCTTCTTGATACACATTAGTGTGCAAGTCCTCACTCTTTCCTGTCACTTTCATTCCCTAAAATGCTTTAGGGTTATGATTCGTAAAACTCAGTCCTGGAAAGCATGATGTGTAGAGGAGATTCCGCTATACAAAGGAACTAATTTGTTTGCGTTTATGGAATAAGGCACTGATATGTTATAGGGTGTGTGATAATGTTACCGGGTCATTTCTCTGTGAATTTCAGCCTTCGTAAGATCCTACAGTGGAATATTTATAATACCACATTTCAGAGCCATAGTTGACCAGACAAACATTTTGCTCCTGCACATCCCTGTAGTAACTGTATAACATATTAAAACATTTCTGTCTATGCAGGGTATCCCATCTGGGTGTCTGGAGAAAAGCAGGTTGAACTCATTGATTTTTACTAAGGCTTCCCCACCCCACCCAGGTTTCCTTAAAAAGGAAGTCTTTTTAGATATAGAGAAGCAGCTTTCTCAACCTTGGGAGACTTGACTTCCTGGATCTATTGGCTCAGATGTCTGAGACTGGTCTCTCCTCTCCCTAAACTTCCCATCGATCTTTGTTGTCGACTAGCGTCTGAGGGAGATGATTGATCAGTTAATCAATGGAGATGCCCAGTGATCTCTCCTCTACAGAAAACTTTCTTTGTTTTTTTAGTTTTAGAGTGGAAAGGGGTGTTCAGGAAAGACTTTATTTTGCTTTCTAAATGAATACCGCTCATTAATCGTTTTGTTATTTTGACTGAGTTGCAAGATTGAATGTCAACAGGCATCTAATACAATATATTTACAAATTACTGTAAGGGCCCTCTGTTAGGACAAGCGGGTGCATCTTTCCTGCAAGACATCTAATTATGTGGAGGGTTGGTTTAGCTTGTGTGTTTAGTGCATGTTCACAAACATGCATTCATGTAAGTATAACAATGTTTTCCAGAATTATTTGTCTGTTCATACTTAGAGTTTGTGTCTTCACCATACACCATGCTTTTTATGGTTCAATATTGCCAGATGGATTTTCTAAACCCCTGTTGTGTGTTTGTAGCATATTTATAACCAACCCCAGATCTAAGATGGGCTGAGTGCATACCGCAGGGAGTCTGTCTGTGTGCTAGCTAAGTGAAGAGATTGGTTTAGCCTTTTGACGACACTCCTGGATAAAATTGTTTTATGGCCCCCTTTGGGCAGAATGAGTTGTTCTATTATTGTTTTATTCCAAAAGGGAATTGGAAATTGTCTGAGTTAGCTGGCCATTTGGTCTGTGTGTGTGTGTGTGTGTGTGTGTGTGTGCGCAAGATTTTATGAGAGACGATAATGGAATAAATTTTACCTCAAGAAATATATATATCAACAGTGGTATATTAAAAGCATGTATCTTGCTGTACAGATTAGAAGAAAGTTCCTTCTTAAACATGAAACCATAAATTCACTTAGAACCCAATTGACACATCCTTTCACAATATTTTTATTTGAAGTCATGCTTTTATAATTGACATTTCTTGGTCTTATGCTTTTTATGTTTGTATATTTCTCAGTGGAAACACCTCACATTTGATTGTTTAGTTTTTTTGACACTTTTAATTTGAAAAGACTGTGCTTTATGTGCACACTTATGGGCTATGATGATCTCTGAGACACAGCCACACACATATACGCACAAACACAAATACACAGACCGATAAGGACAATGAGATTATGACAGGCCTGTCTTGAGAAAGATTGACCAGGAGTGTTGTTATCTCAGGTATTGTTTTAATTCCACTCTGCTGCAATCCACAGTCCTCTGTAGAGCACCAGAGAAGATAGGGCCTGTTAACAAAACAAGCTTGGCCCTGTGTGTGTGCATTTGTGTCATCATCTGCATGTCACCAGTAACAAATGTCTGCCAATATCTCTGTGGAGTACAACAGTCACCTTCAGCCTTTCTCTTCACCATCAGCTTTCATTCACTCTCCAAGGACCTTATCTCCTCTGCTGTGTTTGAGTCCATAAAGCAAGTCTACACATACAGTGCATAGCCTTGCTCTTCTCTTCCTAGTGAGCTGAGACCACCAGATTTGGGAATTAGAGTAATCTCAGTTTGCTCTGGTTTCAGAGAAAGTTTATTCTTTTATTTATTCTTTTCTGCCTGCCTTTTTTCTCTACATTTGTTTACTGAGCCTCGACTAGAGACAGGCACTCATTTGCATCTTTATGGGAAGATGTATTGTATAGACAAAAACAACAGGAGAATCTTTATTTCCAGCACATTTTTTAGATGCTAACACAATCCTGGTCGATTCTCCGAAGACAGGCCTCATCATGCACCACAGTGATTGCCGCTTTGTTCTCCTGTGAGTGATCAGAATAGGAGATGACAGTGGGCAACACATGTGGGAAACGGGGCAAACAGTACACACACGATAATGTATTCATAAAACCTGTGATGTCTGCAAAAAGAAAAGAGGAATCATCTGCTTGTTTGTTTTCGAGAGGGTTTGCTTTTTCACTTACGATAATGTTGCTGGTGTATTGTAAGAAGTTTCTATCAACGCATTCGGTTTGTTTTGGAGTGTCCAGATGTGGGAAACCTTGTGTGTATGTAGTGTAGATGTAATTTGGTTGTAAGGCCATGTAAAAACCTTGTGTTTTGTCAATGAAAGATGCTGTCCTTTTACATCTTACTAGTTTCTCCGTTTAGTTTTGGCGTGGATTTGAGTCCAGAGCTCACAGCAATAACAATAAGAGCAGCTAGGTGGGGAGCCTAGAGCATGGACCAGTAGCACCTACAGAGAGCAGAGAATAAGGGCAGGTACTGCAGATGGTAAAGGAAGTGCATAGTCCCTGAGCATGCAGCTGTAATCACACCCATCGATCGTAGCAGTGAAAGAGATGGAATAGAGCAAAAAGGGCAGGGTTCATTCTAAAATGAGTAGAGCACATAATTAATTTAACTTGCCTGTTGTTGGTGTCTCTCACGTGTGCCATTTCTGTTTTGTTTCTCTTTGCCTTTCTCTTGTACTAAGATTTTGTTTTTTGTCCCCTTTTTGATTCTATTCAAGCTTTTCATAACAATGTGAAATGATTGTTCTGAAGAAAGCAAAGAAAAACCTGAATAGAGAAAGATGGAGATAGTGATGACAAGCTTCCCTTGTGGTTTTGCGAGTGTTGATATTGTTCATGTTTTCAATTAAGAAATTAAGAATTACAAACTGAAGTTAGAATTACAAATTAACCTTTATTAATGCCTGGAGGAAATTAGATTACTACACATACTACCAGTATGCATGATGTGAATTATGAAAGTTGTTAACAAGCTAAATAAAGATGCCTGCAGTTAAAATTAATGCAATCAGAGCTTGCAAACTGCTTGTTACTGCTAGTAACACAACACATTTTTTTTTTTAATTTAATTTAAACTTATTCTTAACATACCCTTAAGGATTTGGAAGCAACTCTATATCTGTCTTAATTATTGTTGTTTTTGCTTAAAAAAAAAAAACAGTCTCCTAAAAGAAACCCAACAGAGCAACAAGCAAAATGCATTGTTTATTTCCCAAAGGCATGTCAACATTTTGAGATATGACAGAAAAGGTTTGACAACTTGGAGGAGGAAACACACTAAAGTAATCATTATCAAGAGAGTAGTGCTGTGTAAATGCATCAATTTTGAGTTTTCTTTTATTTTCTCTGCAGAATGGCGTCAAGGTCGAGGACAGCGCATGATCTTGCAGGACGAGGACGTCACCACTAAGATCGAAGGTGACTGGAAGAGACTGAACATGCTGGCCCATTATCAGGTACTAGTTAATGTATGTTTTAAAACAAATCTGCATTCAACTTTTAATTTAATCACCTACCTTCAGTTTTAAATCAGTAACAAATAGAAGCCCCAAGATTGTAACTATTAAACTATAAAGTTTCCTTGGGACTTGTGTTTTTGTGTTGTGAACCCAGGAGTGTGAAAGTTTGTGAAAATACTCTGAATTACCATTAACAGAAAACTTGGAAGATTTTAATAACACTTCAAAGTTTGAAGCTTCAGAAATTCAAAGGGTTTTGTAAAGATTTAGATCTCACAGAGAAAGAAATAATAAAAGATTGCTATCTGCAGTTGCACTCGCAAATAATTAACGTTATCTGTTTGGAGATTCTAATTGATAGATTCCATCTTTTATTTGAAGAAATTCACATCTTCGTTATTTCAAGAAAGCTACAATATGGTTGTTTTCATCCCATTCACAGCAGAGGTACACAAACACAATTCTGAAACACATCTCTGACAAGTTAAGAAAAAATATTTTATACTAAGCATCTACTAGGCTGATATTTTGTTTGTGTTTTTCTTATGCCCATATTCGCCTCTTTTCATTAGCACCCTGTCATCATTCCGTGTAGCTGTCTCTGATGCCCTCTCAGCTAACAATAATAATAATAATAAGGTACCATTAAAAGCACATACATTGCATTGCATGTATAGTGTTGTAATAGTGCAAGGACACACATTAATTAACAGCCAGTCAAAGTCGAATTCACAAAATACTAAGATTTCTCACATATAAATAGACAAATATTTTTATACAGAGTGACAAACAAATACCAGAAGGTGTTTTCTCATGAGTAGTTAGTGTCCATCAAGCAAACCAGAAAAGAGTCCAGATTAAACATTATGTTAATAATTCCAGCAGCTAAGCAAGCAGCAACTGTCCCCTCTAGTGCAGTTTGTGTGCTGTCTAAATTAAATGTCAGCGCCAGCAAGTGTCAACAGCCTTGGAGGACAAGGCGCGGGTGCAATGGATTAGGAAACTGATTTGAATTGGAGATAATGAAGACAGAAGTTAATTCATTTTTTAAGGCTGGGGAATAAGGGCACCTTATCCTTGACAGACCACAAAAAAAAAAACTTGCATCCACTGAAACTTTGTCAAGAGGGTAAGCAAAGAGTGAGCAAGGGAGGGAAGCAAGAACCACATTCAGTGTTCAGTGAAGGGCACCTGCAGTCCCATACTTCCATACAACCCCACTCTTGTTTTTCTGACTTTATTTTTCACTGAATGTTGTTGCTTGATCCCTCCCTGGTGTAGTACTATTATATTTGATTTTCCAGTGTCCTCCTCCTTCTCCTTGTTTATCTTTTTAGAAGCTAAGATGACCAAGCAGACTTTTTTTTAATAATATGGTTTCACCTATTAGTATCCAAACTCAGCCACTGCCTTCAGTTAAAAGTTGATGATTTTATGAGTGACTTTTTTGTTTCTTGTTCAGGAAAACATCACATAATAGCTACAAGCACAACACAGGCATTTGCCATATTAGATGTTTCTGTCCCATAATGGGAGACATTTTCTTCCTCCTCCTTTTTCAGGAAACTGTGCTCCGCTTTCTGCCTTTATCCTCTCCTCCAAATGTTATTTTCCCAAATGCCACTCCTCTTTTTTCATTGCATTATGTTCCATTATGCCTAGCTCATTTTATATCCATTCAACATATAAGAGCAGTGATCAGGGAACATGCTTAAGGGGTTTGGAGAGTTGGAGGGTTTACCACAAAGGAATAATAAAATCTGCCCTGTGGATCTCCTGCTTACAATGATATAAACATATTATGCATAAGGAGCAGATTGAGTGACTGGGTGAATTAATGATACAATCTTAATAAAGCCCTGGTGTACACACACACACACACACACACACACACACACACACGCACGTACAAAAGGCCCCTAGTCCTTACTCCCTGTCCCATCCACCCACACAATGATAGAGATCACTTCAATTAACCCTGTCTTACCCTGCAGCATGGGTAGTAAGATTATGTAGAATAGGGGTGTGTGTGCACATGTGTGTACGGCTGAGGCAGACTCCGTCCCAGTTGTGTTAATTGAATCCCGCAGATTGGTTAAGAAGGAGTGCATGACTAACTCATTCATTTTAACACACTTATTTACACATAGCCCAGCACAGATGCACGCTGCTTGATTCTTCACACCTTCACACACACACACACACACACACACACACACACACCTCAACCATAGAGGAAAGGTATTATTGAATAGAGACTGTGGGACATCCCTGCTTACACAGGCCTGCACAATGCTTTGCTAAACACTCCTTCGCTGTCAGTCATCATATGCATGTGTTGGGCTGAATAGAGCACATAAGGGTAATAAGATATTCTCTGTCGACCCACGTGAAAACAGAATAGATGGAGGGAAATATAGAAAATGACACTCATACAGTGATCTATGGGGTTTTTGATTGGTTGTGTTAGAGATTTGCCCAAATGAAAACATAAAATCTATGCAAAAGGCTTCTCTGGTTTTATTGTTTTGAGCAGTCATTTACATGGTGTGGCTGTTTTTCAGGTACCTGATAATGCAGTAATGGCCTTGGTTCCTAAGCAAGTTACAGCCTACAATTCAGTAAACAACTCCACTGTGTCTCGAACTTCTGCAAGTAAATATGGTAAGTCTTCCTGTTTCTGTACATCTTCAAGTTTCTGTTGTGTCATACAGCCAGTTTCCCTATAGAGAAGATCAGGTATACTGGTAGAATTTGGTATGTGTGTGTTTGTGTATATATTTCAAATGACCCACAACATAGTCAAATACTGTTATTATTTAATGTATATAACATTTTCAGCATTAAACCCCAGGTGCCAGGATATGTAAATCTGATTCAAAATGAGATGTAATTTAAGTCTATCAAATCAATAAAAATATTGATTATGAAACTGTGTGCTACAACATGAAAGTAGACATCTGGTGCCGAGCATCTGCAGGACCCTGGATAACCACAGTTGTAGACCTAGAAAGACGAGACAGAATTTAGAGTATTTGAAAGGATTTCTAAAATATAACAAGAGACCAAATAGACTCTTTGTTCTGTTGTTCTGGCCTTTTGAGACTCCAAAGTGTGTCCTCTCATCCTTCCATATGTCAGTGTTTTTTTCCGTCTGTCCGTCTGCTCCACGTCTAGTTGAACCTGAGAAACCATCAAGTTAGTTGCTGATCAAAGAGCCAGCTTCACTGGCCACAAACACTTCAGACACATCAAATGTGGTGCCACATTATTAGCATCGCCTCATCTCCATACGGTCTCACCTCGCATTTCTGCCTTCAAATTAGGCCAGATAGGACGAGTTGAGTGCCGCAAAAGAAAGGGAGGGAGAATGGCAGGACTATCCCCACATACACAATGTTTTAAGGGAGTGACTTCAAACACAAGTGTGATCCACTTCACAACTGGTCTGGTATTTTAGAGTGACTTTGAACTCTCCCTGAGTACAATCAAAAAGTGAAGAGACAATACTGAATTTAATGTAGCTGCTGTGGAGATAGAGTGGAGCAGGAGTGAAAGTTGTGGAAAAAGTACAAAGATTAAGACAAACATTGTGTAACATGTTGAGTCAGAGAATGAAAGGAGAAACCTCTGTGTTTGATCTTTGATGTAATGTTACCATCAAAAACTACAAGGAGAGAAAACACTAGAAGAAAAACATCTCCTGTTTGTGGAGCTGCATGAAAATAGAATCCAACCCTCTTTCACAATTAGGTTTCGAACTTCCTGAAATAAAAAATTAACACAAAAAAGTATACAGCTTACTCTCATTTTATAAAAAAGAAGCATCTCACATCCACACATCTGTTACCAGTATGATCACAGTGGTCTATAGTGCCCCATAGCACTAAAGAGCCTTTTCAGCTGATCATACTTGAGTCACATTTTATCAGCCAATACAGACACGCTCTCACGCACACACACAGTATCCAGTCTCCTCTTCTCCCAAACACCTCCTGCTTTTCTCTCTGGACAGATTGATTTCTGTCACAGTGAAAAACACTCTTCTTTTCCCTACTCCCCTCTCAAAACCGCACCCACTGATCAATTTTTTTTACACTGCGTAAACATTCATTGAGCAGTGTGTTTTGAAATGTCATCGCCACTCTAGCTATTGGGTGGGCCATACATATTTCATCTCGTCTGACACCTGTTCGATTTTGTGTCAGCCAGCGATGCCTTGTCTTGCCCCTGAGAGAAGAAGCCATGAAAAATTAACCATGCACACTTTCTAAAAGTTTCATATCCAATCACCAAGACCTGTAAATTGGTTATGGCTGGTGGTTATAGCCTTCCTTGCTGTTTTGTCAGACAGCTTTGTCTTTTTAGGACTCTTCTGTTTCTGTGCTGCACAGGTCTGGCTGTTGATTTTAGTGTTATTTTTCTTTGTTGTTTTGCAGAGAACATGATTAAGTACACTGGAAGCCCTGACAGCCTGCGTTCCCGTACTCCTATGATCACCCCTGATCTGGAGAGTGGTGTCAAAGTTTGGCACCTGGTGAAGAACCATGAGCACGGAGATCAGAAGGAGGGAGACCGTGGTAGCAAGATGGTCTCTGAGATCTACCTGACACGACTTCTGGCTACCAAGGTGAGCCATCTGTGTGTCAGAAAATGTTAACTATGATGATTTGCTTATTCATTGGTACTGGGTCATCTTATCTGGTCAAGTTGTGACTTATTTCTCATGCTAAATTCAATTTTTTGATTTGGATCTATAACATTTAAAGGGGGAAGCAATTTAACAGCAACAGTTACATTTCATACTGTATGTGGGGAAATAATTTTCTTAAAGCAGATCAGCAGGTGAAAAGGTCACTCCAACCAGACTCAGTTACAATGACTCACTTACTAAAAACTCACTATATTTAAATATTCATGTTTACTTTGGATGAGTCATCTCAGTGGAAAAGATTATTCAAATGTATTCCTCTATCCCCTCAGGTGAAAAAGAGAAAATAGATATTTCTGTTTGTTTTCTCTTTTCATTACTGTTGAGTTGATGCAGCAGCATATCAAAAGGGGTAAAGATGGAAAACCCATGAAGCTAGTGAAGGTGATTCTGTAATAAAAAAAATGATCAGGCAAAAATAGAAATGTCTATAAAATGAGTCTCTTTGAATGTGCCTTGCAACGGTGGTCCCCAGGAAGAAAAAAAAATGTTAATTTAGTTTGGTGGCAAATGTGACTTTGATCCAACAGCTGAATGCAAATTACCAATCCACTTGTAGTGCACCTTCTCCTTCTTTTTTTTTCAACAAGACGTCCATTCTATCAGACACAAAGAGAATGAAGAACAACGGAGGCAAAAGGAAGAAATGAGGCTACAATCTCAGAATGTTCAGGCTGTAATTTTTTTTGATTCAGAAACATTTCAGTTTGTTTTTTGATCCAGCTTGTCTCTTTGTTGAGCTGTTCGCACAGAGAACATCAGCCCAGTTCTTTGCATGTAATATAAATACATTGTGGCCAACCCTGTCTCCTGAAAATAATGTTACTCTGCAACTAACCTGCAACCACAATTACACTTTTGCAGCAAACTTAATCATATAATAATTATGTTGTGATGCAACATATTTTAATGTATAAATGAAGAACTACATTAAAAGAAAGCAAGTTGCAAGGAGGAGGTTGAGGTGGGTGGAAGGTCAATACAGATGTGTGTGGAGTACCAGCCCACAGTTTTTGACTGACCTTAACCCACTGTTGTAAGAGCCTAAATCCAAACATTAAGAACTTAATAATAATGACATAGGAATTACAAAACTGGAAGTTTTACTGAAAGTTTAAATGTATTCATAGAAAAGAAAACAGATTTGACAAAAAATATGTTGCCTGTGTACATTGAATTGATATGTTAAGTATCAGCGTATTTGCAACTTGTCATTTACGTTAATTGTGAACATATGGTCATTATGTTTATAGAAAACATAATCAGGTTGCAAATACGTTCAGCACAAAAAAAGTTTTTGTGATTGCAGTGTAGTTGTATAGTGTACATTTATCATAATTTTTATATACTTTCTGTTGCTCCTTACCCTAAACTAATCTAAACTTAAGTTTAGCCGTAGAAAACAGCCCTTTGAAGGTGTTTCAGGTGCTGATCAGCAGACCAAACACTTTCACAGTGAGACCAACTTATCTTTTAAGCAGTACCTCTGTATAATATGCAAATAAGTCACCAAAACAGAGGCTTTATGCACTGTGAGAATATGTAACTTTTCCTGAACAGCAGGCTATGGCAATTACAACATAATAATTAATGCTAAAACATGTAACTGTAATTGGGAAAGAGTCAAAAGGTCAGCAGACTCAATAGTGTCATACATAGCAACATAGCAATAGCTATGTGAAACCATAGCCATGTAGGATTGTAGAAGAAAAGCAGCTTTTTTATTTCTAAGAAACATGTTAGTTTTTCTTTAAAACTTAGTCTTCCTTTAATAAACAATCAATTATTGTCATGTTACTTTACTTTACTTTACTTTACTTTACTTTACTTTACTTTACTTTACTTTACTTTACTTTTATCCAAAGCGACTTACAAGGAGAAGACACAAGCAATTACCATTTGGGTTCTGTAAATTATGAGT
>JAUMHL010000016.1:9893826-9920816 GCA_032362345.1 Sandelia bainsii | reverse complement strand
ACGGAAGAAACCTCCAGCAGAACCAGGCTCATGGTGGGCGGTCATCTGCCTTGACCGGTTGGGGTGAGTGGAAAGAGGAGAGAGAAAAGAACAACAGGCAAATCAAACTATATCAACTATAGCACTATGATCTTTTTGGAAAATAAAACACAATCCAAATCTCAACAAAGTGGGAATGGATAGGAGTGCTCAGAGCACGAGATCCACAGGAGAGAGGAGATAGTGCTTCGGGAAGGTGCAGAAGTGTGTGTGTGTGTGTGTAGCTGGCAGTATAGACCGGTAATTTGTTAAAATGAAAGTTTTATTAAATTTATTTGTCAGCAAGGGAGGGGAAGCATTTCTGAATAAAAGATGGGGTACTGTGAAATGGTTCAGAGTATTTATGTGTCTGTAGCTTCTTCACAAGGCAAGCCTCAGGACGAGAATATATGTGTGCTGCTTGAATGGGTGCAACCAAATGAGGACCGTCAAGCTCAGGACTGTACTCATTAGTCCTGTGTGTGTCTCTGTGGTCGCCAATAAAAAAGTGTGAGGAAATTGTGAGGGTCCTCTGCTCATTCATACATGGATTCTGTAAGCAGACAGATTACTTGTGTGGAGAATAAATCAACTGCTGCTATAGGTGGCAGCACAAGCAGAAATTCATGATTGTAGTCATTTTTAAAAAAGAACACATGGTTCATGTAGAGATATGCACTTCTCTTACAGACCGAACACACACACACACACACACACACACACACACACTGGGATTTTTTGTTAATTATTGTAAAAATGGAACATCCCACTACTCTGTATCCAAATAATACCTTTGTTGCAAGTTTGGTGGAGCAATATTTTCACCAGGGAGCACCTCACAGTGGAACTGTTATTCAGTTGGAAAAGCCTCAGTAATACTGTATAGTAATGACTGCGTAAGGGTTATTCCAGGGAGACAGCATAGTAAGGAAAGGAAATAAAGCAAACACTAGGTACAGAAGAGATGGCCTCCTTTTCCTCTCCATCATGCTACATCTTAATTAGAAAGACAGGATCTATTTACCTCACGAGCAGGCTTGTGGAAATCTGTATCTCAGGAAGAATGTTGTTGCTGCAACTCTGTAGAGACAGAAAACATGTAGAAATTTGATTATGCTGGAGTAAACCCACAAAGAAAACCACTTGAACTGCTGATGAATTACTTAAGTCTGCAACTACACAAGTATGCATTTTTTTACTAGGATGTTGGAGGCACTGCATTTGAGTAAAATCATATCCTTACAGCACTGTTTGATACTTTATGCTGTTGATATTAATTTGATTGTAAAGTGAAGTGAGCTTGTGAGATACTGACATTTGCCTCAGACTTGATGTGCGAGCTGACAAATAAATCACAGTTGATCACATGTTCTGCATCTGAAAAAAGTTAAATAACTGTAAATGCAGTCCTTTCCATCATGTGACACCAGACAAATGTTTGAAATACATAGCTTAAAAAAGTGACAAAGTTAATTATTTTGGCAATAAACAACTTAATTTTGGGATGAATAAATGTTGAAATTACATTGGAAACAGCCTCAGAAGTCTTTTTCAAAGCATAGAATTTTTGTTTATACAGACTTTTGTCCTCAAGCAAGCACAGCTGGTCTCTACACTAACAATGCCCTGCCAGGAGTTCCCTCCAACTGCCCTCCAGCACTGAACAGGTGTTGATGTGTGTCTGACCTCTGTGCAAAGGCTATAAGCAACACCCACCTGCCTTTTCCTTTGCTCAGTTTGCTCTGATGACTTGTTTCCTGGCAAATATTATAACACTCCCAAAATTATCCAGCCAAAAGCGGGCCAGTGCTTGAGCGGCTGCAGCTTCAGGAATTTAATATGTAAATAAGCAGCTTTAATTAACATAGTTGATAGGGGCAACACAGCTGCTGCTGACAGTGACTGATTGCCTTTTATCTCAATGCAGTGTGTGTTCTGTTGTGGAGTTCAAGGTTGAAATCTAAGGTCTGTCAGTATTTACTATAACTCCATTTCAGTCAGTACACAACACACTTGTTGCCTCTGCTGCATGCATTAGTTTAATATCTTTAAAGAACTGCAGCAACCACTGCAATGATTTCCAAGGAAAGCAGCAGGTCTATACACATGAAAACACAGAATTCAGTGTATTCTGTTTTGCATATCATTTTTAAACAGTGTTCACTGTAGTAAAGAGTTGATTTGTTTATCCCACTCTCTTCATAGGTACTACTCAGACATTAGTAAGATGCCAGCGATTAGTGACCAGGACATGAATGCCTACTTGGCAGAACAGTCACGGATGCACATGAATGAGTTCAACATCATGAGCTCTCTCAGTGAGATTTACTCCTATGTGGGCAAATACACGGAGGAGGTATGTAATACTTAATTCACTAATAGATAGTACTTACACTGACTGGTTTTGGTAAGAAGATTTAAAGGGGCACTACATGCTATGTTTCTGCCTGGACCATTCCAACCAAATTATTCCTCAAAAAATGAGGATCTGATGAGGGCAGCAGAGCAATAATTGTGCATGCGACCCGAGTCTGGTGGGCTGTAGAAGGAATGATAGAAGGTTGTTGGTAATATAACACAGTGATCTAGAGCAGAAGTTCTCAAACCTGGTCCTCAAGGACCCCTGTCCTGCTTGTTTTCTAAGGATTAGGTGTGTTCAGTCAATCAGAAGCTGGAAGATAGGAGGTGAGGTGAAGGTGGAGTGGGGGAAGACAAAGTGAATTGATATTTTTCAGCTTCTGATTGACTGAACACACCTAATCCAGGTAATCAGCTGTGAGTAGGGCAGGGATGGTTGGAAAACAAGCAGGGCAGGGGTCCTTGAGGATTGAGTTTGAGAAGCCTTGATCCAGAGAAATGAGACACTAATGGCAATTTTCAAACAACTTACTATTAACAATGTGCCATTAGCTTCCCTGATCACTGTCCCAATTATATACGTAATAGACTCCAGTGTCATTTCTATTGGCCAGAGGATTTGTCTGAATAAAACTTCCAAATCCAATTGACAAAAGGGGGGAAAAAAGCTAAATTTAGAAAAGGAAAAAAAAAAAATCACCCCTATGGTACCACATGCTCACAAAACTCTAATTAGGTGTACAGTAGAAAAAAGGAATGCGTAAGTAGATGTAGTGCCCCTTTTAAGGAACAATTCACTAAACATTGCTAATATAACCTACATTTATATTAATCTGAAAAATAAATCCCTGATGGAAATTACACTCTAATTTTACATATAATTAAATGGCCAATCCATGTAGGATTGGTTATTTAATGTTTAAAACTTCAGTAATTTTGTCGGTACACTCAAAAGTGATTATTGACATCAGGATACTGCATTTACTGCAGTAATATTTAAGCAAACACTTCAGGGCATGTTATTGCCTTAGGTTTATAATAATGATATACCACGTTTGAAAGTACTGACTGCAGCTTTGTTAGACTTAGTTAGTACTGTGAGTAATGTCTTTGCGTGTCTGTGCTTACCTCACTGTCCTGCTGGCAGATTGTGTGTTCACTGGAGCAGGATGATCCAGCCAGGAAACAGAGGCTGGCCTTCAAGCTGGAGCAGGTGGTGGCCTTCATGAGTCTGGAGAGCTGAGGACCACACTTCCCAGGGCGCACTGGGAAGAAACCCCATCAGAAACCGAGCCGTGCCTGAGTGAAGACCTGTCCCCATTTTCATCATGTGACTTCCTCCCTCCGCCTTTCAAAGATGACTTCTTCCTTGACCTTTTTTGGCTTCCTCTTCCCCAAGAAATATTTTGTTTTCCTCATCAAGTCTGCTGCATAGACTAGTTTACCTGAACATATCTGAAGGGTGGTTCAGGGCTGAGGTTGGCATCCCACAGTGCAATGTGGGGGATCCCTCACCTTCACCACAGGGAGGGCTTATAGGGGTGACTGCTTGAAAGCTGGCCATATTGGCATACGTCAGTCCCCCTGCTGGAAGAAGAGAGGGGGAAAACATTTTTATGTTGCCTTCAAGAATTTACACTGCTAGGTAATTCTTTAAAAACCACAATGTTGGGTGTCCATTTTGTTGAGAACTTTTTACAAAATAGGATAGTTAAAATAAAACCATCTTTAGAGTCCAGTTTATTGTAGTTCTATATTCAACATACTGAATCAAGAGGAAACATCAGAAATGAGGACTGCAAGCCAAATTAACACCTCTGAAGAAAATTAATGCAAGGATGGTTTGCCAAGTTTACACTGTACCTACAAGTGAAGCATACATATCTGCAAAATTTGGGGTGAGCCGAGGCAAACCTAGAATGTTCTTGTGTTCTTTCAATGTAGCTGGAGTTGTATTTAAGAAAAGAAACTGATGGGGAGGTAAGGAAAGGATTAGTGCTTCTTTGAACTTTCCTTGATTTGAAATGTGACTGATATTTACAAACCAGAGCATCCCCAGCCTATACAACTTTGCAACATTTACACATTTTTCTCTGCCCAGCCTACATTTACTTAAAAAATGCTCATGATTTCTGCTTTCATCTGGCTTATGTGGCTACTGCAAAATTGACTTAATAGACAAAACCCTGGAAGCCCCGACCCAAGTTGGATCCTTTCTAAGAAGCACAGTACCAACTCTGGAAGACAGTGTTTTGACTGCTAATCCGAACACCAGGAGCAGTCTTTGTCTGGCTCTTGCCACTTCCAATCTTGTGTCGCTACTGCGACGGTCTATCAAAGCACACACACACGCACGCACAGATACACACGATCAGCAGCTGCCCAAGATCCTGACTGCCCAGATATGTACACCTGGAGGAGGTTAAGGGAAGAGCTGACTGAAATATACTGGGTAAGAAACTTTGATCACTGAAAATAAAAAGAATGATTCAATACAGTGTAGCAAGAGACGGCTGTCTGCTACCTAACGAGGCTCTGTGCTCTGACAGTAGCACTTCTTTCCCAGGATGTTCTTCTTTAAAGACTTTAGTGTGGAGAAATCAAAAAAGATGGACTATGTCGGTCAGCCAAAAACCAAAGGAGCTTGAAATTTTCAAAACGGTCAAAAATGTATTTGTAAAGTGCCACTGAGGAACTGACAAAAAAAAAGGGACTATGTAAAAGACCACACTTTTAGCACAAACAAATGTCACTGGAACTTTAAGAAACCTGTGTGATTTTTCTGACCTCAGTGTGTCGAGGTGAGAGGCTCTGTGGGCGAGGTGATCTGATCCTCCTTTCTCTTTCCATCGTCCCGGATCTCTCCGGCTCTCGGCACACCATTCACCCTTGTGTCTGGCTCCTGACTTAGCAGTTTTCTTTTCCGTTTTGCACAAGCGTTGGAGATTGTAGCTAGTTGCATACGGCAAAACCCCAACATTTGAGTGTGTAACTGTTGAGGCGCTCTTGTCTGTATTAGTGTAGTTGTCCTCAGTGGTGGCAGGGGGCAGCCTTCTCCAAGCCTCAAAAAAAAAAGAGAAAAAAAAGTTAAAAAAGAAAATCTGACAAAGCAGAGCGGGAACAGAACAAGAAATGAGCATCACGGCAGGATAAACAGAAAATTATAGACATTAAAAGTAGATAAGACTTGTTGGATGTGAATCCCCACTATTGGAGAGAGTGATTGAAAGAGAGACGGAGGGGCCCTCCGTACCTTTTGACCTCTGCCCTTTCTTTTGCCTTGACAACGTGCCCCATGTGGTGATGTGAATGTGTGAAGACCGCCCTAGGTCCACCTTGGGTCCTTTATTGGCTTTTTAAGCGCATGTAAAACGTAAACAACTTAAGAAACTTATTTAAAAAAATGAAAAATAAGAAAATTAAGCCTTGCAATGATGATGTGGATGTGTTCTTTTAACTTTCTTTTGCTTGGAAGAATCGAGATGGAAAAAGTGGATTGTTCATGTAATAAAAATTATAACTTTCGTTTAAGGTGGAACCTTTATCCAGTTCAATCCTTACTGCAGAACCTCATGCCCATGCTTTTTATCAAGTGTTAAATGCTAAATAAAACATTATATATCCTTGCATGTTGACCTATTTGGATCGTATGAAATGGAACTGCCTTGCTCCAAGATATTTATAGGGACTTTAAAGTAATTTTAAAGTCAACTGTTCATTTTAAGCTCTAGTTTCTAGTGTACGACCACTGTCATCAATTGCTGTCCCTCAGTTTTTTTGTTACTGCTGTCTCCTCTGTAGTCTTAGTTGTGGTAGGCAGAAGACACAAGCTGAATCTTGCTCTGTGTTTGCTGATTTTACATCTTATTTTGTCCTACTGCATTAGATTAATTAATCAGAATTGCTTAAATTTTATTTTAATTGAGCTCAGAACAGAAAAACATTTTTTGACATATCACAAAATAGAGTAGAAACATTACCGTCCCTTTTTTTAAGACAAGCTATGCGTGATATGTGATGTCATATAGATTAACATGTCTCTGTTGAGTATATTTGGCAAGCCATTGTGTTATGTAGTGTATGTGACATCATCAGCTCACTGTCCAATAATTACCATCTGCAGCTACACAGTATGATGAATATCTGTAAACTTGGAGGGGTACATTCACAAGGTGTTTACTTGACATGTTTAGTAAACATGTCAAGTAAATTATTTTATTTGAAAATGAGGGGAATATAGATTGATTTAGCCACTGGATGGCTAATTTATGCAACACTGGCATTGATATAGTAAAAAAAGAAATTACAACTGAAACACCTTTAGACAAAGAACCTCTTTCATTAATGTAGCCAATGTATACTGTGTCTACATACCCAGAGTTTACCCTCACAGCCATGTGATCATGAATACCACAAGGTGAGATCCTTGGACTGCCATTGTGAATCTGCCCCACAGTGTAACATCCTGTCTTTCATTTCCCCCTGCTCCGTGTCTTCCCCTGCAACAAAGGTTGTCTGTTAGTAGCCACCTTACGTTGCCAAGAGCAAAGATAAAGTTTCCACCTTCAAACGTTTTGTAGGAAGTAAAAATGTCCACCTAGCTCAATGTTATAGCAGGTGTTACAGAGACATGCTAGATAAGACTTTTACTAGACCATATTTGAACGATGAAGAGTATCTTATCAAGAGATAAAAATGAAATGTGGGGGATTTAAGGCGAGCTTCTCTAACTTTGTTATAATTAATTGTATACCTGTGTATGTAAATATAATGCATTCCTATTTTGCAGTCAAGAACAAAATACTATTTGTAATATAGAATAAACTTTATTATGAAACCAAGCATTTCATGATTGTTTTTTGCTCTTTGTGTATTTTTACACACAGTATCCTTGTTGGAGGCAAACTGACAATAGATACATTTGAATTATATTGTCACTAAGTTCGAGTGGGTGGGAGCATACTGTAATCTGAAATACTGTGCTCTGTATCTAAGCACTATGAGAATCTGAGCACTAAGCACTTCACTAGGAAACAGTCTCCTCCAAGATGATACACGTTTGTTTTTTACAGTGCCAAGTAGAGGTGTAAGTCAAGCAGGTTTGGAACAGTACAGAACAATTCTGAGATCAGGTACAAATCTTTAAACTCCTATGTGAGTTTTCCAGGCAGTATCTTAAATTGAAAGGTGTGGTCATATTTTCTCTTATGCTACTTTCATGTTATTTATACAGTTTTATATAAAACTGGAAGCAATAACCACTGACGGAAAACAGCAGGATAGTAGATTGTTTCACTACCCTGTCACTCACCAAATTGTACAAAGATACATAAAAAACACAATCCAGTGTATCTTGGGATTTTAAGTATTCTAAGTATCCAGCTGTCACGTGAATGGAAGTTCCTGGGATTTAAATTCACATGATGTGGGACTGCCATCCATCTCATTTTAGAATGAAGTAGCTTCTGGACAGTCACAAGTCTTATCTGTGTCCACGACCATACCGGTTTATCTTTTAAATTATTTGTCATAGTTAGCTATGTCAAAATGCAATAAAAAAAGATCATGTTGGCTTGTATAACAGCTGATAAGAAGATGATAGCCACTCACTGGAAACCATCTCACTCCCTCACCACTAGAAATTGGACTTGGACATTTTGTACTTGGAACTCTTCACTCCCCGTGTGGATGGAGCTTCAGATAGAACTGTTAATATTACGTGAGAAGCAGTTGTCAGTGTGTTAGGTAATAATAAATATTCAATTTTAAAAAGTTGGTCAAAAAGTAAGAGTAAGGACAGAAGCCTAGCACACAGTGATGACATGCAGTGGAAACCGCTGTCATCAGTGGTTTACTTTGGCTCACAAAGCAGCTCCCCTACCCAATAACAAAGCCATCTCATATTGGGCAGGACAAAAGCAAACATGCCTGCCAGCTGGGAACAGAATGAGAAAGCCTGGCCCACAAATCACAACAAGACTGGCGTGGTCTATTAGAAGCAGCTAGCAGTAGATATTACTGTAAATATATGGAGCCTGGTGTATGCCAGAAGGTGTGCCAATTAGTTTCCCTCATACACCTGAAGTAATATTTTTTCAGCATACATTGTATGTTGTTATTATTGAGGAAAGACAGAAACAAACGTGTTTTAGCTGACATGAACGTACATCATACAGATGTTAAGTTAAATATATCTACCAAACTTAGACAACTTGTCCATTCTGTCTTCCAAATTGGATTTAGTAGTTAGAAACTGGCTGATAGTGAATTTCCTAATTAATGAGTAAGGCTGGCTCACTAGACCTGGACCTCTAACTGTATTTGGCTTTATGTCAGCCTATTACTACTCCAAGTGATGCAAATGTTACTTAGCACCTAATCTAAGCTTCAGTAAAATAAGCTACATGGGGTATAATGTGTACTGCAATTATATTGTCAAGAGGCAGTTTACAAAAATTTCTCTCCTTTAATGAGAGGTGTGGCACAATAAAGTATATTAACAAACTAATACAACAAAAGCGTCTTCATGACATTTTCCCTGAGTCACATGGGTCTTTAAAAAAAATCAGTGGTAAGCTAAAAAAAAAAGACAGGTAAATGGAAAACATGAGTGACAGATGAGGAAATGGAAAGTTCTGTGTAGCAAAGGAGAGCAGGGGAGGTGTGAAGTGTAGAAAACAGAGTGATGACCTGCTGGAGAAGTATGCCCACAGACGAGAGGCTGTGGCACTGAGGCAGGCTGAGTGGCTGATGGGGACGAGAGATTGAATTGGCCCAGTGTCACCCTCCATATACCAACCAGTGAACTGGGAGTAATGGGTGAGAAATAGAAAGAGGGAAGGTGGAGAAGGCGAGAAAAAAAATGTTGGAGAGGGAGGGCTGCCAAGTGTCACCCTAATTTTGTGACTAGTGAGGTGGGAATAATGGAAGGGGGGAGAAAGGCAACTCGGAGGAGTGATGGGTTGAGAGGTTGGATTGAGGTAGTGAAGGGGGCAGGATGATAGAGAGCTGGCTATGATTGCTTCACACCAGGGGTGGCTTTCCACACTCCCATGATCACTGCAGCCCTTTCACCCTAAACCCCCATCTTGCCATCACATCCACACACTGATGTGAGGTGACCATGGGAAAAAAAAAAATGAAAACATTAAAGGTCTGCATGGAAATGCAGTGATGGACAGGCAAGGGGGGAAATAGGGGAGTTTGGTGCTGTTGAAGCAATCAGTGTGGGGTTATGGGATTGGATCATCAATAAGACTGAGCCTGTTGTTTTAGGGACTTGAACTCATATCCATCCCCTAGCTACCTCAGCTTAAAATACTCATCTTTCAAGGCAAGAAACTGTTAGATTTACTGTCAACAGAGCTATTCAAAAGAACAGTATTCCATCAGCTGCTGTGAAACTCCTCTTACAAAGAAAGCATAACAGATTCAGGAAGGAAAATGATGTTGGGGGAAAAAAAACAGGAACAAACAAATGTTGAACTCTAAGTGGCATACTGTGCACATTATGGCATACTGACATATGGAAACTGAAAAGAATGTGTTAATCATTTATGACGACTGCATATACAGGTCACTTATCCTAGAATCCAAAAATGCTTCACAGTTAGTAATAGTTTAGAAGACGCCAACCTGTCTCCCATTTGTCATGTATCTCTAACACTCAATGGCTTTGGAACGCTGAGAAGATAATAGAGAGATTTTATCTAAGATTCATGGGTGTCAAACTATTTTTTTTTATGAGTTTCCTTTGCATTTTTATTTTTCAAAAGCATGTAGCATGGTAAAGTTCAATCATCTTATATTGTTCACACCACAGTGTTTCCAAGCTTTTCCTAATGACTTAGTTTGTTGTCTCTGTGCAATTACTGTATCAAACACAATGCTAAATGTTTTGGTTTTTGCAATAAAATATTGCCAAAAAATTATTTTAATTATTAAAACATCTGGCCATTGTTTGTGATTCTGAGTTTTGAAATAGGGTTGGCTCCCATCTTTTGGATAACTGCTGTGGCCGCTGTGTCAACTGCCTGACTGGCAGAATGGATGGATTGATGATAGGAGTACAGCTTGGACACTGGTTGACAGGTCCAATTTCAGCGATGGACTCAGAGATATTGACAACTGCAACTGAGCAGATGGGAGAAATTACGGATATTAGTCTCTGTCTTGGTAAACATTTGTGTTGCTGGTGGCAGCAGGGATAAAGCAGGGAAGAAATCAGACGGACTCAAGATTAGAGCCAGAAACACCCTAAACACAACAGATGGAGAATAAAGATACAAGTCTGAGTCTGTCAAACATTTCAAAACAATGACTTTGAACACTGAAGTAAACTTCAAGCTGAGACAAGGTAACTTTGTTGGATCCCAGTGGCTCCCCATGCTTACTGCATGAGAGGCTGACATTAGGTCAAGCTATTAGAAATGATAAGTACCATTTACACTTTGGATACATGATTGTTACTAAATTACTTCTCTGATACCTCATTTCCAACTGCAACCCTCTCTGACCACCACCACTAGATGAATCACCTGAACATGACAGAGTCTAGACAGATCCTGTTATGCTAAACATCGCCACTGAGCATACACAACTATGCCACTACCCACTCACACACACAAAGACTCTCCTTTATGGGCTCCACAAATCTTCTTCCCCATCTCAGCTCCTAATCAATAACAACCCTGCAATTCCTTTCTAAACAGCACATTTGCTCTCCGGGCTTGAGCGCCATATGCTCTCACTGAAACACAAATTACCCAAGCTGCGCGAGCCTATAGAACATAATAAATTGATTATCTGGTTGAGAAGTGCATTGAAATTATTACTTTATTTTCAACACAGGAGCACATGCTTACATGTCCAACACATTCCCTTTAATAATGGATTACAGCAGTGCAGCATAGACATGAATCCTAAAAAGCCTCTGTTGCATTAAAATGGAAGCAAATATAAGCTCCAGCAAACCCCATTTTAGCTATGAATTAAACTACTATAGCATGTAGCTAAATGTAAGTACTTCAGTGCCTGTTTCACATCAATACATTTTTACAGTATGTGTAACAACAGAAGCAGAAACAACATTTGATTGTTAGGTATAATGATCCAATCCTGAAACAGGGGAGCAACAGTAAGTTTCAAGTGTACATGAGTTTGTTACGTTCTAGTATATCAGTCAACTCCTCCTCTGAAATTCAGCACTTTATTACATCTGAACCCCTAATTTTCTTTCATGCCAATTTTCTTTTCATGCTAATAATTATAGTTTACCTGAATATGCTCTTAAATGAAGCAGAAAAAAATACTTTTTTTAAATTCACAGTATCCCACAGTAGGATTTTTATATTATCATTTAAAAGGGTAGTATTCTGTTACTGTATTCTGTTGTTACAAAGTTAAACACTGTCCATGATAATATGTGGGGGAAAAAAATCATTCATCAGTCATTGTCAAAGGAATCGGTGTTTCTGTGATCTGCTCCGGTGAGGCAGAAGACAAAGGGCAGCCCTCTATCACAGTCAGCCACTCCTGGGCTTTTGTCCCTGGCTCAGTCAGACTAGTCATTCCCACCATGTTAGCCCATCTACATGGGACAGGAGCCCATCAGCTGGGCACAGAGCTGGACTGTCTCTGTGGACTCACTGCTGCATGAAACACAAAGAAGCATCCAACCAGGCACATTAACACAAAGATTAATGCAAATACCCTCTACCCTTACCCCTCAAAAAACACACCATACGCAAACAGAGCTGTGCACGTTTTCACAGCTTTTTCCGGCACCATTATGAATATGAATAACCCTCTGGCTCAGACTTTAGCAGGCTGTGCCATTCTGTGTTACATTCAACCCCTCAAGATGTCAACACAGAGACAGAAGGGCAAACTGAGAAACAAATCTGACAACACAGTGTGGGCCTGCAATCGGCTATAGGCATAAGCCAATGATCAGGGGTTAAGAAATGCTTGTCCTAGCATGGTTCCAATGTGCTTTATTTAACAGAGTAAGTCTTAACAGAGCACAGTGACTTGCACCAGTTGTATTATGCAGTAAACATCCATGTGATAAAATGAAACTTTGCATTTCAAGGGGCTGACTTGTCAGGAGACTTGTGACAACAGCTTGGCGAGAGGGTACAGATTGTAGAGGGGTACGATGTCAGGGAGACCGTCCTCTAATCCAATTCAGCGGAAGCCATTTGAATAATTGATGTGGGGACATAAATTGGTCCATTCCAGATGTCCACTGCTCCCTTAATCAATACTGATTCCCTTAATCAATGGTTGGCTGGCCAGCCCAAGGCTTTGGCTGTTCTGCCCCCACACCACCATGCTGCAGCCAAAGCTTCCCACAGTCTGAGTCACAGGTGGTTGGCTGCAAAGTGGCTGTTAGCGGTGATAGGCTCTGGGTAATTGAGGCTCTTACCCAGTGGGGTTGGGGTGGTGAGAGTGGTGGTGGGGACAGCAGATTGGTATGGTGTCTAGAGAAGGCACATGGCTTCCACTGGGAAATGACTGCAGAGAGATTCCAAGACTGTCTTGAAAGCAAAACTTGCATCATGTACAGAATGATTTGATTAATTGAGAGACAGAAGAATATTAAAGGACAATAGGTTGGTAGCTAGATACTATAGTAGTAATAAACTGTTTGATGATGGTGAAAAGTGCACAGAGAAACTCTCATATTGATACATGATACATAAATAACATGAACCAGCTCTTTTCCATGCTAATAATCTGAAAGCATGTGGAGTACATACACAGGGAGATAATGGTGGGCAGAGAGAGTCTGCGCCAGGATGCCAGGACAGAGTGGAGCACAGCAGCATGTGACAGCTGGGTGGCACAGCTGGGGGAGACAGATAACCCTCAGTGTGTAGGAGCTGACAAAACAGCCACTTTCCTCCTCAGAAGACTGAAAATAACTTCACCTGGTGCTTTCTCTTCCCCTCTCTGTACCAGTTGCTCTTGTTGTCCATCTAAATGACTCTCTCTTTCAAGCTGCCTCTCATTTTACTTTCATAATCCATGTGTCCATTATATCCTTCATCCTGTTCATATCGGTCTCTTTTTTAAATGTAGCCTACGGGTGACAGGACACGGTCAGTGTACGTCTGGCAAAAGTGGTTCTGACGCTGTGAGCAGGACATTGCACTAATCTATTTACGTTTTCTCTTTTTTGGCCAAAAACACTTCTCAGTCTGCCCCAGACTAACAACAATCAACAGGTGGAAATTACAGGAAGTGAATTAGTTCAAGAACAGAATAAAGGAATTTCAAGGAATTTCATCACATCTTAGCCAAATAATCAAACATGCTGCTTATCAGGAAGGTGCATACATCACACTGCAAAAATCAAAGCTATATTAATTTATTTGAGCACCAGTGGCAGATCAGTCATGAAGCTGTTTCAATTTGTTTCTTGTTTTGGTCTCCTCACAAATATAAATGAAATTTTCAATCTCTTTCTTAACCAAATATCTTAGTCTACAGCTTAGTAGATGTTTATTTTGTTTCATTAATTTTGTGAGTCTACAGTTTGGTGCTGTGGGTTTATCAAGTTTGTTTGTTGAAAATGGCTTCTAGTGGGGCTTGATGAGAGCAGCTGAAATCTCTCTACTCTACTGTATAAATGCCATAAACCAAACAGTAATATAAAAGGAAGCAATGGTGGACTAAAAGTTAGAAAAGCAAGCTTGTGACCACCTGTTTAATGTGGCAGGATTAAAGCAGGATGTAATAAAGATTAGTAAGGATACTCCAAAAACAGGCAGACGTAACTGAGCTGCATGATTAATCAACTGGAACACCAGGTATTTTATTAGCTGTTCTATTTATTATCTGTTCCTGCAGATGATTTTAAAGTGAAACTAAAAGCTAGATTTCTTTTGAGTATCTTTATAATTATCTGATTTCATCAGGTTGGACAGATTTCATGAAATTCAATGCTGAACACAGGCAGAATACGGTTGTAGTGTGTGTAAATTATTATTTGTATGCTTGTCTATGATGTGTGCAACATTCAATATCCAATCTTTCCTCTCTAAACACAGCTCTTGGCTCTGAAGCCATGCTTGGAGCTGTGACAGCACACTTGGAGGGATGTGCTGCCATAATCGATTTACACAGCAATCACAGATCTTCACAAAGTGACCTTCAACAAGTCCTTGAACACAATCTCTCTCTGCTGATCAAAAGCCATCAGCAGAAAGTGATTAATGAATTGGTTGTTTATGAGTGCATTTGAAGTCACAGTAACATTTGTCAACTGCTTTGTTGCAGCACTGATTGGTACAGTTGTGCTTGTGTGTTGGTGAAAAGACATTACATTGCTGCATTTCTGGCTGCTATTATCAGAAAGTTTCACCTAATTGACAACCAAATTATTCTGACTTTTGGGAATGAAAGAAAGTGTGAGAAATGTGATAAAGTTTAAATGTAAAGCAGAAAGGGAACGGTGCGAAAGGTAGAGAGAGAGAGAGACAGTGAAAGGTGGTTGTTTCTTTTGAAGTTATTAAACATTTAAGATTGAAACCAAGTCCCTTTTATAAAAGGCAGCAGTAGGAGCGATAAAACCCTGAGCTGTCTATACCACCAACCTCAGAGCAAAGCCCTATTATTTGTGACAGCAGTAAGAAAGCTGTCAACTTCATATTGGTATTTCCTCCCATTTCCATGCAACATAAATCCCTATAATGTCTGGTGTTTATTTTACTGGCTACCACCAGGCAAAAAAAGAAAAAAACAAACTGGTGCTGCATTCTGTCAAGGCAGCGATATGGTGGTGCAAGACACTTGTTGTGAGATGCTTGCTCACTGTCAATATCCATCTGTTTACCTTTGTTGCCAAAAGGGTGGTAGTGATGAAAAACAAGCATCGTCCTCAAAGGCAATTATAAATGAATGAGTGGAATGGCCAGATCACACAACTTTCCAAAGCAATCAGGCCATTTCATGCGTCAGGTTGGGAGATCACCACTCTCTCTGTTAAACAACTCCCCATAACAATATAATGTCAAATTCCCAGCTGCTCTGAGGCAGAAAAACACACAAAAAAAACAAAACAAGTCAAACAATTAACTTCCAAAAGTGAAACAAAACTTAGAGGTAAATAAAGAGAGAGATAAATAAACCTGTAGTCTGTAACAAAATATGAATGAGTGCAGCCCTTTTCAAATCAGTCTAAAAAAGAGATAGGACAAGCAGGAGGACAAGGTTTTGGGATTCAATCTGCTAATCGATCATTTTGACACAGGTGTTGACAACCTGTCATCGAGAGGTGACAGTGTTATATCCAACAGCTCGTCACAGGAATGTATATGACAGGTCTGATGTTGGGTTTGATTCTTAATGGGCCCTTAGGTCACACTACAGCCAGCCTACGTGTCATTTAGGGGTCCAGAGGTCGGAGTCTGGTCGACCAAACACACACAGCCCCGGTGGTAACCAGGGACATCATTGTCAGTGGGCAGGGAGAAGCTAGGGAGTTTGAGAGTGTGTGTGCCCGCTGCCTGCTGCCCCCCTGTGTCCACACACCCTTGGGGGGCGGTGGATGGGACTTTGTCATTTTTTCATCCTTTATGTGTGCATGTTGTGGCAGTGTGCAGATGGAAGGGCCTGTCTGTAAGAAAAAAAGAACAGATTGAGGGAGCAAAGAGGGAAATGCACTTTTCAAATGTCACCTTGCTACCCTTTACACGGAGAGAAAAAAATGGTGTGAAATAGAGCTCCCAAAGAATGGCATGATGAGAGAAGAATACAACTTATCACTTTTAAAACTTCATGGCACATATTAAGTGGAAAAGAAACCTCAAATTCACTGGTATGCTGTTATAGTTTTGTGCAGTAAAAGACACTATCTCTAGTTTTAGATGCACCATTGAAACTGTAAAACCCCATGTTTTTCACCTCATTCTTCAGTTTATCACTAGGAATGCACAAAGAGTCAGTGTGCATGATATTGGGGACACCTTCTCAATAGGTGAAACCAGTTGCACTAATTTGGTAATTTGACATTAAAAAAGGAAATCAAGAGGTCCAGGTTAGAACTGGGCTAAATGTGGTGACCAGAAACAGCTACACTATATAGCATATAATCTAATGCTTTTTAAACAATGGAATGACCTATATTTTATTTTGACATTCCACAAAACCTTTGAACCAGCTCAATATTAACATTAACCTATAAATCCCCAAATCAATGCTTACTGGTACTTAAATCTAAACCATTTTTACTGAATCCATTAACCATAAAGGTTCTCTATGCAGAAAAAGGTTAGCATTAATCAGGTGAAGATCACTGACTTTACTTAATATCTTTTCTATTCACTCTCATACAAACACCCACATAAAGAGTAGAAAAGAAAATTATATTTCAATGCATTTATTAAAAAAATTGTTTTCCTGTAAGGCCTGGAGAAAAATACATTTTACAGAACAAGTTGCAACTGACCTTCAAGGTACACTTGAATAGCTTTCAAACTCAAACTAAAATAACATACATGCTAACGGTGCATAGAAGCTGAAAAGATTTCAATGTCACATTCGTGGCACAATAGAGTCTATGTGCTATAGTAGGGTGTAATATATTACTGAGATTAAACCATACATTATAGCTCAGCTGGACTCACCTCTACCTGAACCTCACACTACACACAACAGCAGTTCCCTTTTTTACTTTGTAAAAACAAAATGCTGAAAGCAGGAGCTGACTGATAATTACATGTCGACTACACAATTTAGATCTACAGATCTTTAAATCATCAATATGCTTCTCAGACAATAATAAATACAGAATTTACCATTACTCACACTGGTATTGCAGAATTCAACTAATTAATACTGACAATAACCATTTTGCAAACCTTTTGTGAGAATAAAACTACAAATGTTTAGTAGAAGTATTCACTGTTAATGTGCCATTTCTTTCAGAGGGAATCACCTGACTCACGTATTAGGTTCACTTATACTGTTATAAAGTATCATTGATTAATTGTTTAATTAATTGTTAAACCGCAGCTTGATGTGAGATCTATCAGCTCTATGCTAGAAAACAGGTTTGACACATTCGCACCCCATACTCTAAAAACAAAATCTAAATAGTCAAAAATGTCAGAGATCTTCTACTTGTCATTGCAAGCTACTTTGTGGTGATTGATTGTCTGTTGGTCACCTCCCTCCATCCCCTCCGTTAACCATGCATCAATTTCCACACCATGTGAAAAATAACAAATGAGGTTTTGAAAAATTATTCATAATATTATCTAGCAATTTAGATAAACAATTCATTTTACCAAAAGAAGGGAGAAAAACAGAAACAGGCCGTAACAGAGTGCGAGAAGGGAGATAAGCTTTCTATATTGACATTTATACCTTAGGGGTTGTGAGAAAATGTGCAGGGTGGTGTCTGTTTGTGTATGTGCCTTGAGAACAGAAGATGTTTTGAATATTTGATGCATGTCGAAGGATGCAGCGCCTCTATGGGCAGTATGTGTATACAAAAACCCATTAAGCTGCATTCTCATGGGAAAGGTCTGATAGGGAAAGATCCAGGCTGCCAACACTGTCTATGCACATATCTGTCTGTAGTGACTCAAACTGGCCTCAATATGAATGCCCTTGAGGCTTTTTCTCCCTCCTCCCTTCTTTTCTTCTTCATTTATTTGTCTTTCACAAAATCTATTCAACTCTGCCTTCTTCCATCTGCCGCTTTCTAAAATGTTGTCACTCATTTTTCTCTCATCTGGTAGCTCTCCTCCTTGTGTCTCCTGCTAACATGATTTGTCTGTTTCGCTCAGTATCCGCATGTATTCTTCTCTCTAGCATTCTGTTTTACATGCTGTTACCTTCCATCCACCGCTCCATAATGCCACCCCCCACCCCTCCTTCCTCCCTCATTCCCACATTCAGAATTGTCATGACTTCATGAAATGAGCTGGAGAGATGAGAGAGATTGCAATACTAATGGTGTGACATGAAGCATTGTCCCAGCGCCTTTGATAAACGAATTTAACAGAGCACTTGCTCTGTGGTGAACCATGCTAATTAGGCACGGCAACCCAAACAAAGATGTCTCGCGCTAATTGAGGTGAGGTCAGAGGGACTGAGGGGAGTGTGGACACGCTTGTGACTGTGTGTCAGAGAGGGAAAGCTTTAACTCATCCATGTGCTTGTATGTGTGTGTGCGTGTGTGCGCGCGCCTAGCGGGAATTGACTTGATACCCCCTTCAGGGAGCTGGTAATGGCAGTATTTTCCTTTGAGTATTTGCTTTGTGGCTGGTGACAGAAGGTTAGTGGATGACCTTGTTTCCCAAGTGCAATGAGACTTGTCCCCTTCACTGTACCACAGTTACCATCCTACTTTTTCCATTATAATTCTAGTGGGGATCTGTGTGAGGTCAGTGCAAAAATTGAAAAACCATTCACTTCATACTCAAATTACATAAGCTCACTTGCACATTGATTCCATCTATGCATTGAAATGGATCTGTGGATGAACACTGGGCTGTACACAGCCCGGTTCAGTCTTTTAAATAAACATTATTGACATGTTTAGAGCCAATCCAAATGACCTTTGGTGTTTAGACTCCCATCATTGATATTATTGGCATGTTTACAATAACTGTAGCCATCTGTCATTCCCAAGATATCCATATGTTCATGATTGATCCGGAAGTAATGAGAAATGCCTTTGGACAATGATAAGCCCCCAGGTCAGGGACATGAGCGAAAGAGACAGAGAATGAGTGACACACACATACACATATATACATACATGCATATGGTGAAAACAGCAGTGCCAAAACAAATCTAATGACGGCTTAAGTCTGTATGGGGGGGCCAATTCGGGTCCTCAATGTTTATTTCAGGTCCTGCTTGTTTTCTAACTATCTTCGCCCTAACCACTGCCGATTACCTGGTTCAGGTCTGTTCAGCCAATCAGAAACTGTAAGATGGTTGGAAAACAACCAGGAGTGTGGCTCTTGACGACCAGGATTGGACACAACTGGCCTAAGACCTTTGCACAGTAGTGGATGTACACAAACACACACACACACACACACACACCAAAAAAGTAATGGCACTGTTTGCAGTGAAATCATGAAATGTGATCTGAACACAGTATCTCCAAGCTGATAAAACACAAACACTCATGATCTTTCGATCACACACTTTGAAGAATAGAAAGCCAAACTGCACCCGTAAAACAACAATAATAATAATCTTTCAATTTCAATAGCAACAGCACGCATGCAATATTTATACAGTGGCATCACAGAAGCCAATAATCTACCATCATTATGAATAGGTTGGGTGAGGCTTGCTTCTAGCGCCAAGACGCATTTTTGTAGAAGTACCTCGCTCAATGGTCTATTTCACAGAACTTTGTCAAATGAAAAAGTGCACCTTGAGTTACCAAAACAACTCTTCACTGAAATATGGATGGAGTTGTATGGATGCAGAGTGGGAGGGACCAGAGGACATTAGAGTGCCCACAGGGAGGGCTCATGCATATTTAAGTGGGTTAGATTAAAGATTGGTTGGCTGGGAATCCTGTGTGCCAACTGAGACTAAACCCTTTTCTGTGACGTGTCATTAACCCTTTAATTGATTAATTATTATTATTAATTATTATTATTATTATTATTATTATTATTATTATTATTATTATTATTATTATTGCTGGTGAGGTTGCAGATATGACCTAATGTAGCCATTTCTCAATTCAAGTGTTGGTAGCGTGTGTACACTATGCTTCAGTGATGAGCAACGTCAAACAGACTGCAGCTGAAAAGGTCAAACTGTGACACAGGTCTTTGAGTATTTGTGTTTTGGCTGCTATGAATGTACTAGGGATTGGCGATATAGAGTTAAAACTATATTACAATATTTTGCAATATTTTTGTGTGTTGATTTGAAAATAGTATACTGCAATAATATTTATTTATTTTCAATTATCATTACGGAAGAGGATTAGGGCCACCATGAAAATATTATTTGAGTTCTGACTTTTTTCTCAGAATTCTGACTTTAATCTCAGAATTCTGAGAAAAAAGTTATTATAATATTATATGTCATTGGTGTGCATTTATTTAACTTGTAAGACTGGTATCCACACCAATGCTGACCTAAGCATAACTGGTATTAACCATACACAGTGAATTCACATTAAAAATATAAAGTTATTTTAATTCAGAAAAATTTACTCCACATTTTCCCAAGGCAATGATTCTCAGAAAAGCACAGCATGAGCCCAAAGAGTAGGCACTGGAAACCAAGCTTTAATAATACACACAGTCGTGTTGTGAACAGGACACAGCACACAGAGCAGGAGAGAAGACATTTCTTCACCTGTCACGAATGTCAAAACGTCTATATTTGTGACAGTCTGGCTGGCTTCAGTGTTGCTACGTGTCTGTAAAGACAACCAGCCAGCCCTGTCTTTCTATAAGCCAAAGTAAATTACAGGGCTTTGTGTTTGCGTGTGGGCGAGTGAGTCTGAGAGGGCGAGATTGGCCTGCCTATGTGCATGAGCATCCGAGTACACCATCTCTCACATCTGAGATCTTTTAATCTTGTTATAATTGCCTGGTGAGCCTCTTTGCCATCATTCACCTTAATGCCTCAGCTTCTATCTGACCTCACTACTTCACATTCACCTCCACAACAATGGAAAATTTCACAGTTCATGAAGCCGACACAAAACTTCAGAGTTAAACACCAGATAAAACCTTGTACTTTCTGTTTGGAGTAATTGAGCTTTCTAAGGAGGAACATGCTAAACATTTATCGTTGCCACATTAAGAGGATAGTATGGTGTCTGCATAACTTTAAAAAGCACATCTAAAGAGAATTATTGTTTTTTCCCCTCACAGTCTTTGTTATATATTACACATCTTTGAAACACATGTGAAAACGTTGGATAGGCAAACTGTCTGTGACAGGGCAAAGAGAAACCTTCTACACATCTGCACACTGTAAACAACAACAAAGGTCTATTTAATCAGCAAGACTGCAGTCTGAAAGATTTGCCAAATTTGTGAATATCCCAACATTAATGACCCATTGAACCCAGCAACCTCAGCCTCACACAGCATGAAGAAACAAATGTGCCCCTTGATTTCTGAAAATAATTTAACGCCAAAGATGATTTTATGGCAAAGTTGCTACTTGGGCTAAGGTAGAAAAAATTGAGAATTATTTTAATCTTCTATCATTATTTTCCTATTCATTTTTCACAATTTATCCAATTTCCATAACCTGCCACTGCTGTCATCTTCTGATTAATTCATAACATGTTAATCCTTTTCTTGCAAATACTTTCAATTTCATTCATTTCACTCACTGTATTAGACTAAAGACTGTTTTGGTACCAAATTCATTCATTAGTCATTATGCCATTAATCTAATAGGTATGCTTAAATCACTATTGGTATTTTTGCAGAGTGTAGGAAATCACTGAATCACTGCAAATTTGTGTGTCTGATAACAGAAATTTATCCTATAACATGGGATTTCAAAAAACTTAATACAAACAATATTGGAAAACATGTCTTAAAAATAGTACACCAGATAGCATGGAGCTCCTGGAGCATCACAGTGAAAGTTTTTTAAAATAAAATTATTTTGATTTTTTTCTCACAATAAACTAGTATTCCCTCTGATCCATAGCAGGCTGTTTGCTACTATGATACAATATGATCCTTGTTGTGGCCACAGGACACGCGGCTTCACCCACAGCTGTGGCAACTCAGCAGTGAGTCTATATTACTGTAGCTATTGTAGAAAGATAACTAGCAGAGATAGTTAACCAGCTGCTGTTGAGGCTCATTGACACAGATTGCAGCAGTGATTGTGACAGTAGCCATGGCTACGCTGCGTTTGTTATGACTTTGGCTGTGACACATCAGTTTATTATGAAGTTATGAACTAACTACTGTAAATGGATATTGTAACTGTTCTACAGTTCATGGAAATGAAAAATACTGCAAGGGAAAACAAAAGTTATTTTGGAGGGCCAAACTTTGTTCAATTGGTATGATTTTTTTTCCCCAAATCAAATCTCTGTCTGTCTCTCTGTTAGTAAGTGGAAGTATATCAAAGTGTTTGCAAGTGTAGAGTTGAGTAAGAATGTTTGAGGACAGAAGTGAGCATAGAATCCAGGATGCCTGAGGAAGGGAGATAATTGGTTGTGGAGATGCTTAGAAGCTGCATTTGTTGCCATGGTGATAGACTTCATATGCAAACACTGACCGATCCAATCTTCTTATGGGCGCCAGAGAGAGTAGGGAATTGAAGAGAGAGATAGACAGAAGTCAATCATGCAAACAGGCAGCAAGAATTAAGACAAACCTATGAACACAGTTATACAAACACTTGCGAATACAGACAAGAACCAGACGCAGACACATACACAATCCTTTCCTAAGGCCAGGTAGGAACTTGGTAGGGATAGTATTGCTCCAGAAAGATTATGAGTTACATTGGTGGCACCGATCCCATCAGGGCCTTAGGCTTCCAGGCTAAAGTTACTAACACCTGACAACACCCAGGGGAGCACAGACAGAATTACATTCACCACATTCAATCTCTGAGCAGGGCCTTAAGATGCATGCATTTCATGGAAATAATGTTGAAATGGAAAAACAATAAAATTGAGGAGATTATGCTCTCTCTCCAGTCTCATCTAAATTCTGCTCCCAATGGACCTTTTCAGATATGTTACCTTTAAGTGGTAACCTTGTTTCTGAGTACCAGGAAGCATTCCTAATTCAAACCCCTCAGGGATAAAGACCACTCATTTCAGTAAGATGGAATATACTGAAATACCATTCGATTCTAAATTCATAATATTGAACATGCTGTACACATAGCTGTTATTTAAAGGAGGGACAAAAATGGAGGAATTATCTAATTTTAAAGATTTATTTCACTCAATGTCTCAAAGATGTTAGGTTTATTTTTTCTCCCATTGCCTGAAGTCCAATGCATCCATCAAGATAATTTAATTGTGGGATCTGCTAAGGTCTTAAGACATCTCTCTCAATTCCTATGTCTTGGAATTTGTATAACTGGCTAACAATGAATTGATGAGCATGTACTGTAAATTTTGATTTTGGCTGTTATACTTCCTTTTGCCTTAAGATTGACATTTTGTTCTCTCTCTCTCTCAAACTGTTCACTGGGCTGAGGCAAACAGACGTCCCAAAACAATGGCCAATCACACCATCATGATGGCCTAACAGATTAAATTACATGTAAGAGATAAATCTATGTATTTTAAGTCATTTCAGTATTTAAAGACTGCTTTGTGTGTCATTGTAGTCATACATCACCAGTCTATCACTCATTTATTTTGGGAGCATCGTTCACAGATTTGAACTGTATAGAGACAGAAAAGACTGCTTCTTGACTCTTTTTTTTTTAATATGAGGGTCGGGGAAGGTGACAGCACTGTGAGAGACAGTCACAGCATTCCTTTTTATAGCGCAAACTGAATTAAACAAACACACAATGAAAAGTGACTTATTTTGACATCTATTGGGCATTTTAAGTTGGTTTCAGTCAGTGGGTCATCCAGAATAGAGTTTTTCTGACAGATATATGGACAAAGCAACACGGGCAGCAAGACAGACAGACACTTTCCTCAACCCATAGCAAAGGTCATTAACTGAAACTATGATCCACAACGGCAGTCATTACTCTTGGAACTGTAATCCCCAATACTGACATGCCATAATGTCCAGGCTGCGTCAATAAGACAGAATGACCCGTTTCAGTGGTCATTACATAGAAGCCAATGGGTCAGCAGCTTTGGGAACACATGGAGGAGAGTGTGAGGGAGTCTGAGGAGCAGACATATTGTCTGAGTCTGTAATTACACAGCAGTGTCCTTTCAGTCATGCAATTTGTTGCTTGGCAAATTTGTGTGTCTGTACATATAGCTGGCTTTGTAGTTGCATTACTATGGATACTATAAATATTTTTTTATGTTCATGCTAATTAGCATTGGTTATGCTATAAATTAGTCTTTTATATACAGTATCAAACCTACATTCAGTTGGCAGTTTATTGTTGAATGAGTGAATATGTGCCTTAATGAAGATGATAATGTTCCACATTTGATGAAACTGTTTTAGAGAAACACCTATCAGTATAATATTACACTGACTGACAGCATAAATCTTTGTATAGAAAACAGTATATAAAGTAGTTTCAATTAGCCCATTCTCAAACAGCAATATCTAAACAACTTTAAAATGTTGCATGCATATTAAGCATCTTTAGTAATAGCATATTACATATAATACAGCAATTACCAGGATTCCTCTGCCTGTGTAATAGTTACTTATGAAACCATTGCTCAATATAGTTACGTACTTTGGCTTAAGAAAAACTTTGATTCCAGGACTTTTACTTGTAATGGATTTTTTTTCTTCTTCTACCACTGCCAGCTACTTAACATTCATGGCAATTTTCATTGTGACTAATCCTATATTATAAAACTGGGGAGCCCAAAGTCTGGCTCATATTAAGCAGCATGCAGTCAGCTGCCTGACTTTCCATCTGTTCATCAGATGCTTTCCTCTATTGTGTTGGTGGTGCTCAGAGTTTAATTGCAACCTCTTAGCGCATATTTTTTATGTGTTTATTCCAGCTGTTTCAATCTAACAGGCAGCTGGTCATTGTATGTTTGTGTAATGTGTGCATGCAATGTGCATGCAGGTGATCATGACAATTTGTGTGCTGGTGTTCATGTCTGTGGGTGTGTGTACAGTATATGACAGGGCAGTGAAAAGATAGCGAGCAAAGCATTTAATGTTAGATGTGGCTGATTGAGCTGAAGATGGCAATTAGGAAATGGGCTGTGAAATAACTTGCCATCACCCCATAGAAACTTTATTCACATTATTTAAAAAAAACATATTTGGGATGGAGAAGTGTAGTGGTTAACAACAAACACTAAGGGGCCATGGTTGTGCTGATAGTGAAAATTAAACTGCTGCCAGAGCTGCTTGAAGGTGAGCTCCAGGACAAAGCATCATGAGAAGAATTCTGAAGCAGTCTTGCAGTGTTCAAATGCAAAAGCTGCCTAATAGCATTATATGGTGTTGCTGCAACAGACAAAAAGTGGGGGCTTTGATGGCCTATAACTAAAATTCTTAAACTATAGTTTACATACACTGTGCAAAACAGACGCATTATTGTCAATGTAGTTTTGTGTATGTAATGTAGTAATTGCTACTACTGCTGTACTGTTGTTGCCGCTGCTTGGCAACTCAATTTTTTGGGAGAAGAAGAATTGGGGAAACCTTCAGTGTTTCTATAATTTATTTTAAAAAATAGTAATACAAAATATCCCAGAGCAATAAAATGCAATAAAAAATTATTGTCTGTGACAACCATGATACAGAACAAAACAGTATAGAGAATAATCTATCTATGCAGCGTCCCCCAACTTGGCTTTTCATGTGCCAAGTGTGTTTTATCAGGCCTTGAAATCCAATTAAAATAAACTATGCAAGTTAAAATCAGCAAACGTGTCCAGGGGAAGGTCAGACACTTTTTCTCAGAGAAGATTTTATACGACAAAAGCATTCTGCCAAAAGAAAATTAAACATTTATTTCACTAGCAATTGTTTTAATTTCCCTAATGGTCTCACTTGCTGTTTCCTGATAATATATTAATATATAATGTAATTCCATAGCAGCTCCCAATGTTGAATTAAATTTCTCATTTATGATAGCTGGTCATATCTTCACTCTCAAGAGAAATTTACCTAATTTTGCTACTTTCCAAGATCTTAAACTTACAATTAATTCAATTTTCTTGTCAAGGTCTTTTTCTTCTCTTTAATTAATGATGTATCTTCTGCTCCATAAGAAGAGAAGCTTTGTCTTGTGCCAAGTAATCATCTAAAATTATGGCAGACACACCAACACAGAATGAGAAAGAATCCAAACCTTACTGGATGAAATGACAAGATAACATAATTGACAAATGATTTCACTTCCATGCATATAATTTCATTGTTTCTGGACAGTGGTTTGCTTTAGTTCCGTCTGGTCTAATGGGATATTCACAAAATGCGATTAGCATCGCTTGCTGTACAACTCCACTGAGCCTTTTAGAAATTTGTTTTACACAACATCTCTTAATTGCTCACATTTAGTTGAACTGAAACTGCAGAACTGAAAACAATCATTATTGCAACGAAGCATCAGAGTAGTTCAACATTTTATCTGAACCTTCAGGCCTGCCAGTCTGTGTTGTTTTTTTCCCTATTCTGCCATCTCCACTACAGTACTGTGAAAGATATTTGCCTCCTTCCTGATTTTTTATTTTTTTTACATTTATTTTTCGCACTTAAATGATTAAGATCTTCAAACAAATTTTAATATTAAACAAAGATAACCCGAGTAAATATGTCATTTATTAAGGGAAGAAAGCTGTCCAAGTAGGCCATGTACACCTGTGGCCAAAAGTTTTGAGAATGCCACAAGTATTGGTTTTCACAAAGTTCCCTGACAACAGACCCAAAATTTCGATCTTTTGTTCCCTGAGCCACTTAGTTATCACTTTTGCTTTATGGCACATTGCTCCATCATGC
>JAUMHL010000016.1:9863188-9893726 GCA_032362345.1 Sandelia bainsii | reverse complement strand
CATTATAAAAACTGAGGCAGCAAACTTTGTGAAAATTTATATTTGTGTCATTCTCAAAACTTTTGGCCACGGGTGTACAGAATAATTGTCCACCCCTTGCTAAATCATGAATGAACTTTGAAACAACTTTTGGAAAGCTGAGTTCAGTTTCATTTGCCACACCCAGGCCTGATTATTGCCAGACCTGTTAAGTAGAAGCTGATCTCAAAAAGCAACATCATGCTAACTAACATGTATCTCTAACTGACATGCATCAGTCTGGAAAGGGTTACAAAGCCATTTCTAAGGATTTGGCACTCCAGTGAAGCACAGTGAGATACATTATCCACAAATTGAGAAAACAGTGGTAAACATTTCCAGGAGTGGCCGGCCATCCAGGTGGTCATAGAAGAACCTAGAACAACATCTAAAGAACTGCAGGCCTCACTTGCCTCAGTTAAGGTCGGTGTTCAAGATGACAAGAAGACAAAAGTTTTACTCTTTGGAAGGTATGCATCCTGTTACATCTGGCATGAAACTAACACAAGCATTTCATAAAAAGAACATCATACCAGCAGTCAAACGTGGCAGCGGTGTGATGGTCTGGGCTGCTTTGCAGCTTCAGGACCCGGACAACTTGCCATAATTGATTGAACTGTGACTCTGAACCATCTCTTAGTTATGCTGCTTTAGTCTTCGTCTGCTGGGAGACCTCCCTTGATACACTGAGCTCCTCTCCTTTCCTTCTTTTCTCTCCTGCTCACGCATATCCTACCATTGCATGCCATTAACTTTGTGTCTTCTCTCTCCCGTAGTTGTGCTTGCAGTTACTGGCCCTACCAACCCGCCCAGTGTTTCATCTGCTACTCCTTGTTGTTTTTTACCTCTTGCTGCCTGCTGTTCTGTTCTCTCTCCTCTTTCCACTCACCCCAACCAGCCAAGGCAGATGGCCGCCCACCCTGAGCCTGGTTCTGCTGGAGGTTTCATCTGTTAAAGGGAGTTTTTCCTCTCCACTGTTGCCTACTGCTTGCTCAAGTGGGCTTGTTGGGTTTTCTGTATAATTCTGTAAGGTCTTAAACCTTACATTGTAAAGTGCCTTGAGATGACTTTTGTTGTGATTTGAAGCTATATAAATAAAACTGAATTGAATTGAACCATGAATTCTGCGCTCTACCAAAAAATCCTGAAGAAGAAAGTTTGGCCCTCAGTTTTTGACCTCAAGCTCAAGAACACTTGAATTATGCAGCAGGACAATGAGCCAAAAAACACCAGCAAATCCACCTCTGAATGGCTCAAAAAAACAACCAAAAAAAAAACAAAATGAAAGTTTTGGAGTGGCCTAGTCAAAGTCCGATTGAGATGCTGTGACATCAACAGACCGTTCATGCTGTAAAACTCTCCAGTGATAAGCTGAGTTAACACAATTCTGCAAAAAAAGAGTGGGCCAAAATTCCTCTAAAGTGATGTGAAAGACTCATTGCCAGTTATCAAACGATTGCAGTTGTTGCCATCAAGGGTGGCACAACTAATTAGGTTTAGGGGGCAATTACTTAGAGGGCATGTTGTATTTACTCTGGTTACTTTTGTGTAATACTAAAATTTGTTTGATGATCTGAATCATGTAAGTGTGACAAATATGCAAAAAATAAATAAATAAATCAGGAAGTGGGCAATGAAAAGCGGTAATTTCTTACAGCACTGATTTCTCACTCTCTCAAACTAAATTTCAAATACATTCTGTTGGAAATAACCCTCTCATAAAAGTCGATCATGGCAATTAAACACAAGTAGCATGCTCTATGAATTTATCCACACATTGACATATTCATTGACTCAGGCCTTCTCCTGGTAAGGATGGTAATTAAAGGTTCTTAGTGGAGTGGTCCAGGGTAATGTGGGGCCTCTTAAAAGCCTTAGCGCCCAGCACTGTGGGACTTAATTGGTACTGTGCCATTTATATGATTAACAACCAACCAAGGTCTGCCACCTAAAAGCACTGTGTACTCTTGGCAATTCATTAGACTAGAGGGTAGTCTGGACTCCAATGAAAAGAAAATGTGTTGATTCAATAGCCTCATTAATTTCCAGAGATCACATTTGCTGTGATCCTATTCGCTAATTATCAATCAATTTCATTGCTATCTGGCCTTAGGGGCATCAAGACAATGTACTGTTTTACGATGATATGTGCTTATTTGCATTTCTGTTGATGGACAAAAGGAATCGTTTAGAGCTATCATTCAGTACCCAAAGCAATGTGGAGTAGTATTTTGGAGGACATTAAACAGAGATGGGAAAATGGAAAATGTTAATGAATATCCTATTCATAAGAGTGGCTTTATGTCTGAACAGTGTTTTTTTCCCCTATGTTCATGTTTTACAGTGTAATACGAGTGTGCCTGTTAGGAAAAGTGCAAATATAAATACTCTTATATGATTGTCACCCATGAACACTAAAATTATATCAGTAAAATAACAAAACCTGATTAAGACATGAGGTGTCATCATTTTGTTAATAAAGTGAATACATGTGATTGAAGAGTACGGGATTTTTCTTAAATACTGAGTAACACTTTGCAAATTGATGTTACATGCCATACAATGACATCAATTCTGTCTAAGGAAATTAATGAAAATTAGTTCTGTTTTCATTTGTGTCTATGTGTTACATTTTAAAGGAGGGAGGTGAACTGACTAGTATATTTTGAAGCTAATACTTACATTGAAAAGTTTCTTCAGTCGTAAATACTCAAGTGCTAGATACTAAAGTCTGAATAGCAGTTATTTACAACTAAATTGTCTTTTCAGCTTGCAGTAGTTTTTCCAGTAATGTCTCATTTTAAACTGTCATCACACTGATTAATGCAGAAAAAAAATTAAACAGTATCAAAAGCAGAAGAGCCTTATAGCATTTTTCCATCACATGGTACTGTCTCAACTCTGCTTGCTTCACTTTTAGTACCAGGTAGTGTACTTTGTTTTCGACTGCAAATACAGTAGACACTCACTGTAGCTGGTCATCATAGCAGCGCCACTTGAAACTGCTGTAAACCGCCGTGAAACTGAAACACACACAGGAGCAATGGAGGACCCTGAAGGAATGTTATTCTTGTTTCTTGGTATAGGGCTGTTTGCAACAGCAAAGAGACATTTTTTGTTTCTGAAGAGACTGAAGGCAGCAAGATAAAAGACTGCTAAAAATCAGAAGAGTTGGGGAATACTTCAGAGTTCAGAAAATGAGACAACTGTGGTTGTGGTAGACCACGGTAGTAGATGTAGCAAAAAACAGAAGAAAGCTATTCATTGTCTGACATTGCTTTTTTTTCATATAATTGGGGATTTATCGTTGAAGTGACAGAATATAATATGCACTCTGTTGGCAGTTTATGAGGTACAGTTAACGAAAATTAATGCAGCTTTAGGAAAGTGATAATGTTCAGTTTTTTCTCAAATAATTTTTAGTGAGGTGTCAATTCAAAGGTAATAAGACAAACACTTCAGGATAATACAGAGCATATTAACACATTTAATCTACTAAAATGATCATACAGTGTAGTGTTGTTGTAATCAACGCCTTAAAAACTCTTTCAAAACTTCCAACAAAAACTGAACAGTTTAGCCATCATCAAGGTAGGAGTTACTGTAATGCAAAACTGTTCTACGGGTTAGAGTCTATTAGGCTTAGATTAAGTCTCCAGCGAATGAATGTAAATGAATGTACTGTCCCTGAAGTGACAACTGTGAGCGCAGACACATCAAAGGACCAGGATCTTATGTCTGTTTACACTAGCAACCTCCCCCCCAATCCCCCTCCAAACACACGCAGACCACTCTACAGCTAACCACTCACTCCCCCTCCACACGAGTCTACAGTGTAATCATAAAGAGGGTGGAGGGTGGGAATTGCTACTTATCAGCCCGACCACGTCTGCCTACTCGACCGTCTTTACGTGTTTCACCATTCTGCTGCAATGCAAAGCTCTGCAAGGGGAAATCAACTTCAATCAGTCACGCTTTCCTGCTGCGTTGGGGAAGAGAGTCTACACCTCTCAGATTTGATGAACAAGGATTCGGCTGTGTGATTTTCGAGTCAAGAGCCAAGTTCTTGGGCCTTGGATTGTACCCAGCTGTCACTTTTCCATCAAAGGTGGAGATGTACTCACACAAATGCTGCTTGCTTCTCATGAGCAAGTGCGGCAAATTGGATTTTTTATATTATCATAAGTGAGGTGATTCTTAGGATTGTTACACTCATAATTTTCTCAAGGTCAAATGATATTTGCATGTGTGTACACATACAACTTTTTGAAGTGTATATCAGTGTACTTTAGGTGTATGTGGAGCATTTGCATGTGTGTCACATAATTTTACCTTCTATTTGCTGCAACTATAGGTGACACGTTTGTCATTACCAAGACCTTTCCTTATCTCTGCCTATTCTAAACCCTCGGATGCCGTCAACAAATCATCTGACATTTAATAAATATAACCACGTAATTTGCAGTTTAATAACCTGGGATGCAGGTACTCTTTATAGATGAGCCAGAGACAGTTCTGTTTTAAAAATTTAAATTAAAAACTGTGTACACATAATTTCTCATATTATATTGTGCTCTTTCAGAGAAATACATTTAATGAAACTAGAAACTACAATAGATGAGCTTTGGATGTACAGTACTGATAAGCAGCACAGGAAAAAAAACCACCCAAAGCAAGGCTGTGACGCTGTATGTGAGGAAAAGCAGAAGAGTTACAGTAACCACTTAAAAAAAGAGAGACAGTTTACTTATTCACATAGTAGCTGCATAACATCCTTGCATATATTAACTGGGAAAGTTTTTAAAATGCTCATCATTTCTTGAGCTTCTGTCATGGTCCCATTTATGTCCTGGTTGTTAAAATGACTATCAGCTGTCAGATTCAGAAGTAGGTGTGAGCTATGACGAGCTGCAGTTAGGGGGTGAGGAATATGGATAGAGAGCAAAAGAGAAAGAAAAAAAAAAGCAGAAATTGGGGGAATAGAACATAAGAGGCAGAGCTGTGAGAGAGAAAGAAAAGAAAGGGGAAGAGAGCTGTTCATAATGGATTGATTCTCACATTTCTTCGAGGGTCTGTTCTTCCTGTCTTCTACCAGATGAATGGTAATTGCCCCGCCGGCTTTAATCATGTGTTGAATTGGCAAAAAAAAACAGGAGGAAAGTGCTTCTACGGCGATTGAGAATCGATTGCTCTGGAAGTCAACCTATTGCTACTCTGCTTTACCCCCCCCCCAACTCATCACACAAGCATATACTCTGTGAGACCAACAAACATACAGTTTGGCTGAGCCACTCACTTTCAAAAACACACTTGCACACACGAACATGAGCACATCCATGTCAGAGCAAATGTCAGAAGCAATAATTACAGTGATGGCTGGTGGAAAAGAGGAAAAAAAATGAGGGACAAAATTGACATGCTGAGAGAATTGAACAGTGGTGTGCAAGCTCTCATCTTGGCCTCAGAGTGTCAACTGTTGTAGCAGAATGAGGTGAGGGACAATTGTTTTGTCAAGGATGTAATCGCCATCACTTCCTTTATTTTCCATGAACAAAGCATGTACACCTTTTAACATCTGTCTCTCATTTAACTTCATGGTTGTACTCTGACTAGCTGCAAGTGAGAAACATACACGATGATATAGATGCAGCATATCAGACATACACCAGGTGCTCTGCAGACCAAGAGCATTCTAATCTGAAATTGCTGAGCCACAGAACCTACATGCAGTGCTCAGCTTGAATTTTCCACCAATATGGAGCAAATGCTCACTTCTAAAAACATCTGTAAAAGAACACAATAAATCCTCAAAATGTTTTGATTTAAAACCAAATACTACATTCAACCCTTGTTGTTGAATATTTATTTCTACTGGATTTTAAATAATTTTTTTAGTAAGCAGGAAGCTTGAAGTGGTTATAAATTAATAGTGTGGTTAATAAAATTCTGTCACACAGAGAAACAGAACTCCAAAAATCTGCAGGCTCTGTTGAAAGCCAGTGACAGCAAAACATTCCAATATGGCCAACTTTTCTGAGCCAACAAACTTGTTAACTATCCACACACTGGTTGGCTTTTCCTGGTTATTCAGCTTTAACAATAAATAAATATACTTCTGTCCACTGCTTGATTGTGTTGTTTGCAGCATTAATATAAAGCTTTCCATTGCTAGCACAATTCACAAGTGCAGCACAAAGAGAACGGCCTTTACAAAAGACTGGATGTTTTTACCCTCACTTTAACCTTTAAAGGTCACATGTAGAGAGATGGAAGTATTTGCTCATTTCTGCCATTCCCAATCATCATTATGAAATATTTCCCACTGCTTTAATTTGAATTTGTTGAGATATTTAATATTATTTCATTTCTTACAAAGAGCTTTTAAGCACACAATGATACAAATGTAGAATATTATTGACAGTATATGGTATGGTATTTTACACACTGCAGCTGATGCTTTCAGAGTTGCATATGATGGGAGACAAATTTCCCCAAGACAACTTAAAAGCTGTGATTTCATGTTTTATATAAGATGTAAGACTTAAATCTGCGACCATGGCGCAGCTGGTAGGGCAGTCTTCTGCGAACCCCAGGGTTGGTGGATTGCCCCTGTCCCTGGACAAGACACTGAACCCTGAACACTTGGTGCCTTAAGTGGGCTGCCTGTCCACAAGAATTTCTTTTTTTACTCTTTTATTACTTAAGTATTTATTATTATTTTTTGTTTTTATTTTTTTTTTCAGTATCCAAGATTCAAACATATTACATTAAATCAACTAAAAATCTTACTCTTCTTCATTAACAAATAAAAGTTTGATGTGCCAGATCTCAGTGCCACAAATGTGTGCTCTAATATGAAAGGAGCTACATTCAAAATGTATAGGTTGAAAGGCTACTACCATCTTTCCTATGCAATTTTGCAACTGCCAGCTTCTGCTACACAATGATGTTCTTCTCCTGCAAGTTGCTTTCTATGCTATTTAAAAATTAACTACAAGTATAGGAGGATGGAAATACCTTTTTTGCTTTAATTAATGTGCTACACTATCAGTGTCCTAGTACAGACAATCTGCTCATATTTGATGAGGATATTATTCTTTGTTAGTTAGTACTCCCTTTTTTATTAAACTGCCCCTATCAGCATTAATTACCTCTTACTATCAAGGGGCCTTGCAGGGTCATGGCCCCTTACCACAGACATGGAATGGTTAGATGGACAGATTTAAGGGGGGTGGCTTAACAGAGGGTTGGGGGTTGGTGGTGGTCAATGTGACAGGTCAGTTCATCCATTTACAATAAATTAGTCTGTGTTGTTGTTTTGGGGTGTAAGCACTTCTGTCAGACTATCACCATGTGGTTACCTGTACCAAAGAAAAGATCTGAGGGGAAAAGAATTCTGCTGAGAGAAGATCCTCTGAAATAGAAAGTCTATGCTTCCCCAAATAGAGACTGATGGACAAGGTGTGACACTGAGACCCAGCCACTTAAGTGGCGCTAATGGCTGTACCAGATTACCTGTCGAAGCCAGCCTATTGCCATCCGAATCACCATCTCAAATTGATAGCGCCAGCAGTGCCCCAGAAAAATAGCTACGATCAGCCCACTCTCACCCTCAAATCTGATGGCCTCCGTCCTCCATTAGAAATACCATTTTCCCACTGGTGGATTTCAAATTGAGTTTGGGCATACTTAATATTCCACTGCTTTGATACCTATAGGCGGTATGTGGGTGGTGTGTGACATTATTCATCATTTAAGTATAGAATATTAGATTGTGTCACTCGTCCCAACTTCATAATGCCACACAACGAAAGGGCAGGTCATAAATCTCGAGACAGAGCACAAGTGATTTATCACATCTCAGAGGGGCGACTATAAGTTCCTTAAAAAGTTGCAAAGACTGAAGCAGTTCAGAATTGGAAATGTTTTTTCAAGCAGAGGGATAAGTGCATTGGGGCTCCATTGCCCTGAGATATTCTCAGCTTGCAGTGCAGTGACGCAATTTAACAACTATCTGTGAAATCAACTTTCAAGCACACAGACCCTCAAGCCATTATTATAGGAACCCCCTATTAACGCTATCATATCTAAGTACTGTATTATTGTGAATCTGTTTCACCCAGTCAGTACAAATACAGTACAGGACTTCCTACTGTATGAAAGATACTATGAAGTAATCTCATTTAAAAAGGCGGCGAGTTAAAGGACAAAATCTGTCAAAGATTTCAGAAAGTTCAGCCGTTACAAAAGGGCTTCAGAAACAGAAGCCCCTTTAAAACTTGAAACAACAGCTAAAGTTTGTTGAAGTCCAATTTGAAGTCAAAGCTCAACAGCACAAAGATCACAGGTCAGAGTGGGAAAATCCACAGGTGCTCAACAGCATGTAATAACCACTTAAGAAAGAACAATGGCAGATCAGGGCTCATTCATTCAGAGATAAGGAGTTTTGTGCTACGGTACTAAATTGTTGACTCTATTCCCATCAATCAAGCTTAGTTTTCAGTCATTATACTTTAAGCAAACACTGATGGTTATATTACATATGATGTTTTGGAACAGAGCCAGGGACACAGTTTGCAAAATGATGATTGATCAGTTTGCATATTACTTACTAAATCAGATCTTGATTCTTTTGAAACAGAGGAGACTATAACTAAGTTCACATGTGTGATAAAGCAGCACAAGTTACAGCAACAGAAAAAAAGGTGTTTGTGTGTTCACATTCATGAATGTCTGCGAAACATAATGCCACACTCAGCACAACAATTGTGTAGTAGTTTGCATTATGACGGCTGCCATGGTGACAGCTTTAATTACACTCCAGCAGTCCACACAGTTTGCACCATGGAGCCAATAAACTAGTGTCAATTGCAAACTCATTTAGGGGAGAGATGCCGCATCTCTGATTTCATTAATCAATGATACTGTGGCTGAATGAACACAACACCCCGCTTCTCCTCAGCTGATAAAGTTAGGAGAGTTTCATATGAAGCAAACATGATCACAGAGTGAGAATGATTAACACAATGCTCAACTTCTATCAAGGTGCACTTGAGCAAGGCACTTCAATCCAAACCACTCTACTTGAAGTGTTCAGACATGAACAGTCAAAGACTGAAATTCAAATTGCTTCTGGATTAAACAAATTATGTTTCAAGTTATCTACTTGAAATAACAATAACAACCATAAAAACAAATATTTACAGATTGTATACTTCAGGTCCTTTTTCACTATGAAATACATCTACCGCCTTGCATTCAGAAGGGTTTCTAAAAATGGAAAATCTACCTCTTTGGTTTAGATTGAAATCAAAGCTTGAAATACACTGTGCGCAACCCTGTCTCCTAAATATTACATTCGTATACAACTAAACTGCAATTCCGATTAAGTTTTTCTACAGAACGTATTTGCGACCCAATTACGTTTTTGTAGAACATAATTGTCACGTTGTACTGAAACGTATTTTTGTGAATGAATGAATGACGCGTTACATTTATTAATCCAAAGTCATCTGCAAAGAGGTGGTTGGGGAGGATGGCGGGCGTTTACTGTGAAGGACTGACATGCCAGAGACCCGACTTCAAGACCAAAGTCCCCTGTGAGGTTGGGTTTAGGCAAGAAAAGTAGTGAGGTTTGGGTTAGAAAAAAGATCGTGTTTTGCTTTCATTTTTAATGCAGACGTTGTGTGTTAAGCGACTGTGAAATTACATTTTTGTCCATTAACCAGCCCACAGCCTTTCACTGACACTAACCCACTGCTGTGATGTCTGATTCCCACCATAACACTTTAATATCGCTACACTCACATGTCTGGATGTTGAAATGTAACGTCGGCTATTTTTGCTGACAGAAAACCAGATGCAGATAGGATATTTTGGCCGTCAAAAATATGTTAGCTGTGAACATATGATCATTACGTTAACAGAAAACGTAATCGGGTAGCAATTACAATCTCTACAAAAACGTAATCGGGATTGCAGTTCAGTTGTATACAAACGTAATTTTTAGGAGACAGGGCTGACACAATGTCTCCTAAAACTGTTTCTATAGAAATGTATATAGAAATATAAAAACATCTACACCCCATTTCTCCCTGACCTTGAGTTTTTTGTTTCGCACAAACAGAACCATGACAAGTTGATAATTGTTCCAATTATGAATATATATAGGAAAAACAAATACATCATTATTAAAGTAGGTATATAATCTTAACATAACATAATCATTTGTTTAACTTTCCAGACATTCATTATGAATAATTCTATTACATTTATCAAAAAATATCTGCATAGCATTACATACAACGTGCTCTAAGATAACAAGCACCTTGTTATCTTAGAGGTGGATCAATCGTGCATCAAGTTACCATTGAGGAACAAAACTAACAGAGGAGAGGCAACTCATTTACAGAAAGACAGTGAAACTAACTTGAGTTAAGTACTTGTCCTGACAGCAGCAAATTTTAGAAAGTTGGATGAATTTGCAAATAAAGTTAAGCACAAGAAGGAGCATACAAAATAAAAAACAACAGATGACAAACTCATCTCAATTCTAACAACAAATGATCATCAAGCTCTTTGTGTTGTTGCGCAGACAGAAATACTGCAGCACCTGCAGGATATCAACAGCACTGTCTTTATGGGGAGGTTGGTTTGTGCATAATTGGCTTGTTGCCCGAATGCAGAGGAGAGCCTGGTGAATTTTGATCACTCTCTCTATTATCTTACTCGTCATTGTCAATCGCCAGCATCCCTTTTCTCTTTATTTTACCTTCATTATCTTTTCTTTTCCATGCCATAATCCATTACAATATAACTCCTTTGTGATCCCACTTTTTTCAATGGCTCTTTCACTTGAGATGCATGACAGATTGATGAACATTTCCAATTAAATGTTCTATTTTTATTTATTTATTTTTACTGCAGACTTGAGACTTCATGTTGGCACGGTGTTCATGAATATGTTTCTTGTAGTTGTGTATTTTTCTAGCAAATGCTGGCATTCACACTGCCACATCTGTCATAGTGAGACAGTACAACTTAACAGACTGTAGGTGTGGGAGTGTTTCTGCCCACACACACTCCGCCTGCTTTAGGGTTCAAGTCTGTGCCAGTTCAGCATCAGCTGCTTGAGACCTCACTGCGGCCTTAGCAGCACGCTGTAAACCAGGCCAGATGGCATTCTCCACCAGGGAACACATGGCACCTCATGACAGGGCCCTCCGAACGTCAGTATCCTCTCTGAATTATTGAGGCATCTGAAATATGGAGAGCTCTGCCTTAAAATTAACACTTCAGCATTGTTAATGAGATCGTGTATCTGTAGAGGCTGAGACAGTCTCCTCTGCCGGCATTCTGAGCTAGTTTTCTCGGAGTCACATTTTAGTCATCTTTATTGCTTTTTGCAACTTTATCAGGGGCACACAGGCCTCCTCCATGCTGCTGCGAGGGCACAGTGTGATGCTATCAGAGGGCGAGTTAACTGCTGTGTTGAGCTTTAATGAAGAATAGATTAGGACATTAAGATGCAAAGCACACACCATCCCCACACTGAGGGGAAGGCCCGTAATAGGCCTGATAAGGGCTTTTTCTGCTGATCTCACACAAACATGGATGGTCTCCTGGGGGCTGTTTTGCCCTGCTCAATGTTTACAGTGTCATTCATCACTGAGACAAGTTTCATTTGCTGACTGGGTGTCACCAACAGTTGCATGCACATAAGATGGAAACATGCACACAGACTCATGCACAGACCCTCTTCTGCAAGGAAGTGACGTATATTGACCTTTTAATCTCTGATCACTTCTCTTGCACTCTTGAGATAAGCGTGCACATGTTCAAGTCTTCTCTTTGTCCCCTAATTAACTCTCAGAAGTCCCCTTGACCTGGATTTTACACTTGAACTTCAACAATACCTCAGATAGTGAATTTAGAAATGTGGCCAAATTTAGCGTCTAAGAGTTATTTATTGCACCTGCACTAAAAGAGCATCTGTTTCAATTCATATAGGTTTATATCATTATTATTAACAATGTCAAAAATAATTAAACACCCACACGTCACTAATGCTGACATTGAACATAAATTGATACTTCCACTTCAGTTCTAGCATTTCTGTTGGTCATTTCATCTAGTGGGCTTCTTACTTACGAACACTGCTATCAATATTACTTCAAAGCACTACAAACATCTTCTCAGCACCATTTATTTTCCATCATTTTCATTCCACAGCAATAAAGGCCATCCAAAATCAAAACTACCCTGAAGTCATTTCTTTCATCTGGGCCCATCATCATTCCATCCTCCTGTGTTTTCTGCTTTCAAATGTCAAAGGTCACTCTGTACCTTTGCAGAGCTGCTGCAGTTTGACTGGGACTCCCTTCAGCCCATAAACATACACATATTCTACCAGTCAGTGATGATATACATCAAAATCTGTCCATCACTTATTGATGATCTTGACAAGGCACTAATTGGAAGGTTTGTCAGCTATTAGGTAGAGATAAAAGGATGACAGAGACCAAGAGAAAAACAGAGCTAGAGTGTGTGTGAATAAGACATGATATACGAGACAGTGTGGACTGTTGCACCTTTCATCATCTCCTCTATAAAGTCCAGCCAGTCGTGAAATGTGGATGTTAAAAACTTAAAGCAAACAACCATCAAACTGTACAGCTAGCTCTCTGACAGCCAACATTTCTTTACAGATGACTGCAATTGTGATTGGTCCACATTCGAAACAAGATTTGCAAATCAAAATATTACAAATATGAAGATACTGTACAAAGTTGTCATAGAAAGAAAAAGATTAACTGAGAAATGGTTGGCAAAGTATCAGGCAAAGAATAAGATCTCAGTTTTTTCATATCATTTGTCTTTTCATCCTCTGAGTATTTAAGGATATTAGTTATCTTGCTTCATAAAGAAGTTGGGGTCATAAGTCCACAAAAATCAGCCCCAAATAAAAGAGTGTTTAAGTGTTCTTCAATTTTTAATTAAAATCATTCTATAAATGTTTAGGAATTTCAGACAGCATTAATAACCCAAAGGAATGAATGTGACATTTACATTCCAATGTTATTCTTCATCACAATATTGTAATGAACTTAAAAAAAAGTCACTCTCTGTGAATGTGGAGTGTGTGAGTAAGTGGGATTTATAGAGACAGTAAACCCATGGATGCTTGTTGATGCTGCTACTCCTATTGCGTGCGAGCATCACGCACACACACACTCTCTCGCTCTCACACATACACACACACACACACACTCTATTCTGCCTCCCCTAGTTTACTGCAATGCACCAGGAGTGGTTAAAACATAAGCACTGTGAGACAAAGCAAAGATGGGAAGAAAAAGATGGATATAGTGAGAGCTACAAAAAGAGAGCACAAATAATAGAGCAAAAGCACTCTCTAGTAGTCTACTGCTATGAACTGTTTCCTTCCTCTTCACTGATTCTTCAGATACATTTTTAATACACGCTCATCAATAGCACTGGTGGTCTGACAAATGCATTTTTCAAACACTTGCCAGTCAATAGTCATTTAAGCTGCATCTTTGTCCCTTGAGTAAAAGGTCTCGATCAATTGAAGTGATGAAAATTCAAATAAATCAGCAGCAGGAATGAAGCAGAAAACTCCTCTGTATCCAGTGAAGCACAGTACAAGTGGCTGTATGAAAAACCAATAAGAACAGCTATCTCTTTCAACGAGTGATCAGTTAGAGCAGTGTGTTGGGTGGAGGAGCTAAAGGGGCTAACAGGCTAAACCACTGTTAGTCAATAGACTACTAAAAACTAGTATTCTTCTATTTTCTTAAGAACTTTGATGCTACAAGAACCAGATAAGGTGTCTGCATGTGGTGGAAGATGATGGGGAATTAAGGAACTACAGAAACCCCCTGGAAGTTTTAAAGCCATCAGAAGTGGAGAAGCATGTGCTGTTAAAACAGTCACATTCAACAGTCAGACACCAACCTCTAAAATGCCATTGTCTTTTAACCCCCCAAATCAATCACTTACTAAACCAACAACAGAACAGTCCTTTATCACACACACAGAACTTGTAAGGACATAATGTGACATAATGCATTCCCTAGCCCTTTGCCCCAACCATCACAACTAAATGCCCAACGCTGACCTTTATCCTAACCCTAAACTAAGCCTTATTCTAATGCACCCTCCATCATCACCAATACACACACACACCCACCTCATTTAGTAAGTTCTTGCTGGACGATGTAATGCGATGTAGTGCTGTTGTCTATATGACATTTTACTAGAGTCATAGATAAAATGTTGTGATATTTGTATTTCCTGATGAATGCAAAAAATACTTTATTAGATTTACAACTATATAAAACAGAGAAAATAGTGACATTTGAAAAGCTGAAACCAGGTATTTATGTTCAATTACTTATTAAACAATTGTTTTGTTGTTGAATTGTTGATCAACTAATCAATTATTGCACCAATCCAGAAAAATATCTGATTACTCTTTTTGTTTTGTTTTTTTACATCTGACAAATTCATTGCCCATATATTGTAAATCATATTTGACATTTCTGTCAGATATACTTGTTATCCATGGTGCACTAAAGAGAACATGTTGTGCCTGTGTCTCTCTGCTCAACAGTTCTGCTTTCCTTACTGCGGATCCCACTATACTGCTACCATTTAAACTCAAACTGCAGGACAATTAGAACCCTTGGAGACCTAATTACAGCCAGGGCCAAGGCTCCAGCTTCTTCTAATGGAGCAGCAGAGCACGTCCCCAGGGCAAAATCTTTTTTCCAGTTAATTATGCCATTATTCTATTATTCCAGACTGACAGAAGAGGCTGGAGCTCAGCTGACCTCCAAGACCCAGAGAGTGAAGAGAAGAGATCCCCTGTAGAAGCACACAGCCCTGGATGACTCCATGGCTCCCTGACTGCTGTCCACCTCTTCCCCTACCTCTAAATAAACAGTGAAGATGAATAATGAGATTTAGGACCTGATTCAAATTAAGCATGTACACCATCCACACCGGTAATCTCTCCTGCTCTGGCTTAATAAATTTGGTTATTTGCATGCAACATCAGTGGGTTTTGACAGATGCTGATAGCAAAAATGAATGAAGGTGGGGTTGAGGAGGTTATGAAAGGGGCACAAAGAGGATTATAGAATCCTAGTCTGAGGGTCTTGCCTCAGACTAGGATTAAAGTGCAGCCCCTGCAGTAAAAAGATGAAATCTAAAGTTTCATTTGCTTTGTAATAAAACACAGTTGTAAACTAAAGATGGATTCACTGCCTTGGTAGTGGGGCTGAAAAATTAATCATTTTCAAATCAATCACAATTTAACAGAACACAGTTTTGAAATAGCAAAGCTGCAATTTCAGGTGTGTGTGTTATTTTTTAACTGTTTTTATAAAGCTTCAGATGCTGAATAATCAGCGACATAAACACCTGCCCCCATGGGCTCCACGTGGAACCTGCAGGAGGAGTGAGTGAGAGTGGACAAGAAAGTTCAAGAAACAGACTAATTGCCAAGTAGGAGGGGAGAGATATGACATTCATGAGATGAAAGCTGAAATGTTTACTTCCACCTCATGAACAACGGAACCTGTTCTAAAAATTATCTAAACTGCAACTCTACCAAATTTAATACACCAATATGAAGCACAATGCTACACCTATTTTACTTAACACTAGGCCTGTCCATTTTTGACATTGGAGAGCTTTGGAGAGGCACTGTGCCAAATAGTTTGTCTATTGACAAGAAATCTTCTACAACTGTAGAATCCTCTGTTTTCCACTAAAATAACTCTCTGCAGAAAATACACAAAATACATTATGTGTTTTATATGGTTAGATAGTCTATTTTCATGTGCTACATAAAAAATTTTGTAGTAGGAAGGGGGAAAAAATCACTACAGTCATGTTTCAGTAATTTCCTTTATAATGTTGCTATTTTAGGACTTGTATATTCAAACTGTTGTTGAGGCAAGCTTCACATTACACACATTTTGTTTACATACACTGAAACATCAACTTCTGACCATTTTTTAAAATAACAGAACACGTTATTTAACATGCAGTCATGTTTTACTTTTTGCGATACATTTTTTTTGCTTGATAGCATATCAAGTGCCAGATAATTTGCAGGTGTAATGGCTTAAGCCCTCACTGCTCCTGCATACTGTGATGCCATTTACCTGCAATCTTTGGACATACTGTTTTAACATCTTATTAAGTTTATTAGATTAAGAACATGAGACACATCAAGCAATGAAACAAAAATTTAGAATACTCTCCACCTAGGAAAAATATAAGTCTATTCACATCAAACTGTCAAAGCTTACACATGAAATATAATCATTGCAATCCTGTGTCCAATCCTGTGACCCATGGCAGCTTCAATGTCCCTAAATATGTATATTCATTCACATATTCAGTCACCATTGACATTATTTTTTGGCATATACTGTCCTGTCCTGAAATCAAAAATCATTTGTTTGTGTTTAGCTAAAGAAAGGTAGTGATCTGGAAATCTTTTCCTTCTTTTTCCTTTCCTGTCCTGTCCTTATTTACACCTCCTGACATACCTGCCTTAAGTTATTATCCATTATGTTTATTCTGCAATAGTTATGTTTAAGCCTAGTAATAATTAGACTTATTTCCTTTTACTCTATCTTGTGTGCCTCACCCAGTTCAACGGCTACCTTTGTCTTCTTTAGGACCACTTTTAATTCCCATTTGTCCACGGTTTACTTTTTGTTTACATTTTTAAACATTTCATTTGTATGACACTGTCCACACAAAAATGTCACATCACAACAAGGCTCAGTTCATCCAAGTCCTTGTTAGTATCTATGAAGCTGTCTAATGCTGAGCAATGTTTTTGTACATTTATTTAATCTTTTCGGCCATTTACACTGTATGACAAATTGCCCATCTCATTGCATCCTGCTGCCAGAGAAAGTGATGTCACTCAAAGGCCATAATGGATCTTTAATGAACCCCAAATCCCATACCAGTACATTTAAACTCCATTATGGCTTCCTGACCCTTGACCTCCCAGCAGAGTAGAGCAAAGAGCACTCCTGACTGTAGAGGTTATTCAGTCATTATACTGTATCCATTATACTGTATATGCATACACATAAACTGCATAGCATGGCTCTAGTTGAGGGGGGTATTCTATACATAGTGTGTGTGCAAGTGTGTGTGAATGACCAATACATACTCACAACCCTGCCTCTAACTGTTAAACTTGCTCTCAGAGTTGACTTATTTGCCTCTATACAGTAATAAAGGCTTACAGTCACTGCTAAGCCAGAGTTTAGAGAAAAGTGGTAATATATGTGTATCCCACGCTTTAGAACAGCAGGGAAAGAAAGTGCTACATTTTACTTTCGTCCTTTCAGTTTCAAAAAACCTTATGAAATTAATCTGACTCTATGCTTAAATTCTCTGTTTCATACAAAGAAAACTGCTTTCACAATTCAAAACCAAAGAAATATTCCATCAAAGGCGACCCGTCTACACATTACTCACTCTTAACAAATGATCTCCCTGATGTTGTACTGTGGCCAGAGGGAAATGGAAGAGGAGGGGTGAGAATTGAAAGGCAGAGTTCAACTAATTGCCTGATGATGGAATTTTAGCATCTCCTTCATTATATAGTAGCTTCTAAGTGTTATTGATCTTAAGGAGGGGTGTCTCACAGTCACATGGTATTAGAGAGTACAACTGCTCTGAGGCCATGCATTATTCAACAGGCATTCTGACATGATGCCTCGCAAGGGCCTGCCAAATCCTCTCAGGTGGCCTGGGAGTAGCCTAAACTCTATCCACCCCACCCTACCTCAGAATCACAGATACACACACAAACATATGCTATGCCTACATGAAAGCATTGACATATATTATACAAAACATGCACAAAAAGAAAATTTTTTGATTTTTTTCCCCCTCTGAAAGGAGGTTATAAACTGTTTTTCCTCTCTGATCGACCTTACACTCCACTGAGAGGTTCATTTATAATGAAGTAACTGATGCTGTTGTCTTCTTCTATTCCCAACAATTAATGTATGGATATCAACCCTTTCAGCAAACCAGCCCTGTCTCCTAAAACATACATTCCTTCGCAACTAAAGTGCAAACACGTAATGCAGAGTATAGAATGTGTTTTGAGGCAATGTATTTTTTGAATGAATTAACAGCTACATTTATCAGTAGAAAGGAATTTGTAAGGTGGTGGCTTGAGAGGAAGGTGCACTGTCATGTTACAGATCAAGGTTTGACAAAGGTTAGGTTTAGGCAAGAAAATCACAAAATACTAGTAGTATGTGGTCACTGAAAATTGCTGACGGATTTATTAACTGTATGTGATGTACCATGCAACATGTGATGCATCAGATTGCAGCACATCAGACTAAATGAGCTTGTTCACAGCGCAAAGTCCTACTGTATGTTTGCAATCCGCCCAGTACCTATGAAGGCTGAAATTTGTTTCTCCTACTAGTGCTGCCTGTTTTAACTGTAGCATGGCAGACTTGTCTAAAAAACACAGAATGCACGTCTGCATTTTAATACTGTGAAAGGCAAAGAGAATTTAAAAAGTGCACTCATTATACAGGATTCAATCAGGGGAAAAAAACAGACAAACCATGCTTGCACACAACAAATGTACATCTCATCCATCTGTCCATTCGTGTTTGTTTAGACCTGGCTTCTTGTAAAAGGATCTTGGCCTCATATAATGTATCTTTGTTTTCACTGATTGAAATTATCTGGGAGATCAATGTGTGTTATCAATACCTTACAGCAATTAACATTTAATATCCTTCCACAGCCACTTACTCCATTAATTGCTGATTGATTATGCAAGGCCTGGGAGCCCTGCGGTTGGGAATGGCATGGATCCATTCTGTCTGTCAAAGTAAAGGCGAACTGCTTCACTGCAGAACCTCTGACTCCAGCTAATACCGTATCGATACAAGGTTGATTCAAGCCAGAGAGAGGAAATTCAAGAAGATCCAGGAATTTGTTTTTTGTTGGTTGTGGTGCAGTGTAAGTCTTTCTCTTACACCACAACCATTATTTTATTCCTGCTTCTACCTTTCTCTTCCCTTTGACTTTTGGCACAATACATTTTGCTTACATTCTGCTCTCATATCTGCCGCTACTCCAAACACTCTCCCTTCCACCCCTACAGTTCCTCATAATCTCATCAGTAGTGATATATTTTCAGAGCAAGAAGGCACTGCTTTCCATTACAATCAAATTTAAGCCTTAATGTAATTGTTCTGTACAAAATTCAGGCCCAATTTAAGCCTAGACTGAATATGAGTGATAAACACTCCACATCAGTTTCCTCCTGGTGGCTTTACTTTGCTGCAGTGCATTGTCATAAATAAGAGCTACTCTGTGCTCTCTCTCTCTCTAGGAATAGTACAGGCCAACTTTAAATTGGCAGTACAGGTGGACGGGGTGGACAGGGTAAAGGAAGGGGGTGAAAAAAATGCAGTTAGGAACCCTGACAAGTAGGAGAAAGTCTCTAGTGCTGAAGTCTCAGCTGGGTGGACAGGTCACAGAAATTGCCTCTCCACTACCAAGTGAGGGAGATAGTGGAGAAGAGAGGGGTGGGGTTATAAAGAGATTGTGAAGGTTTTGCTTAATAAACACCGTTTTCTGCTGATGATCAGATGGGTGGAACAAGGGATGCATCGATGGATAGATAGCCTGATTTGTTTTGGGCTCTATGGTCAGACCCTCACTTCTCCCTTAAGGAGTGGATGAGAGGACTGAAAAAGAAAAGTATGAAGAAAAGGGGAAGGGGTGATAGGAGGAAGAAAGACAAGTGAAATAGAGAGTAAAGAGTAAAAAATCAGCAGGAGAGTTGATAAGTCAGGAGAGCAGACGAATGATGATGGAACTGAGTAATGAAGGGGGAAAAATAGCAATGTTGTGAGAGAAAAAGAGACTGCAAAGGGTGAGAAGAAGAGTGAGAGAGGAATTGGATAGGTTGAGGGTCAAGTATGAAGGTAAACGACAGCAGAGATGGTAGAAGGGTTGACTGTTTAGGTTCCACACAGAATAGGAAATCCCTTCAATTTCTTGTTGGATCAGTGGCTCAAGACCCACCCCAAATACATTTTTCTATCCTCCCCTGGTCTGCAGGTAGACAAGACAGATAAACACAAATACACACATTTCCCTCATCACTCTTGACAACCAACACAGGTTTGTCTCGGTATCTTTAAAAGAAAAAAAAAAACTCCATCCCTGCTCATCTTGCTCTTAGGGTAACTTTATTCAAGAAGAGATGATGAGAGGAGGAGGGGAATGGTTAGATAATAGCATAGCAATTTTGTGTCTACTCCACAAAAGCAAAAAAGGCCCTGGTGCATAATGGTACCAAGCAATTGTATCTGCAAAGATTTCCATTGCCATTACAGCATTGTTCGCTATTCTAGGATTTTATGTCAGTCAAAAAGCTATATTGCTGCAAATCACTCCACCTGTGCCTTCGAGGTTCTCTTTGCAACAGAAAAGATGTATTATTGCTGCATAGTGTATCCAATTTGACCAATAATTGCACAGTTCATAATTGTTCCTGCCTCAACTTGCGCCAATTAGCAATGAAATTACACCCAGAGAGGGATTGTTTTAAAGGTTGTGAACCACCAGGAAATTGCTAAGATTTTATCACTGTAAAATTACAATGTATTCAAAAAGACCCTTGTTTTTAAAACCGTTTTATTCAAGATAGAAGAAAATGTTGATCTCATCCTTTGGGCTGTCTTGTGGTAGCATATCTCAGTCAGGAGGCTACACTTCACATTTACCTCATCTAGCTGAAAATTAATTCATAGGGCACAGGGATTCCTTTAGTTAATTGACACATAAGAGATATGTACCCAATACAATCAAAATGAGCAAAAATAATAATAATAGAGTAATTAAGATCTTATGAAACAACTGAACTTGGAGCAAACAAGGTTTGTGAACACTATAGGCTTTAATGCAATATTGGAGTTACTATGTGAAATATAGTATATCTGCCTCTGTACAAAAAGAAATAAAATCAAGCAAAAGGAGTCTTTCAAAAGTTTGTTATAAGAACCATCACTTTCTTATTCTTTGCCACCTGCTTCCATCATTATTTCCCTGGAGCCTTTCTCCACAAGGTGAGCAGCAAAAATGAATATGATAATAATAAAAATATACAAAAGGCAAATCTGCCCACATAAATGAAAAACACAGCCAGGGGTGAGTAGATAAGAAGCAACACACAAATGAAAAGGTAAAGGTATAAATGTTCCACAGACTACAGGTATAAATATGTATTATGAATCTCCTCTGCTTGTGCATTGCTATGGGCTTCCATTCTTCCACATGGAAAATAGCCATGGATGCCGTGTTTTAACCAATCAAATTTGCCCCGGGGCAGGTCGTTTTTAATGCAGTGTAGCACAGTAATCTCAGCCAATCTTTTTGTGTGACTGCTGGGCCTCCTGGGTCAGAAACAAGGGAAGTGGTATGAGGAGAAAGTCGCCAGGCAACTGCAGTTATAGCCCATGGCTACAAATATGCAGTAAGCTGAAAACTACCGTTTTACTATTACTGCTCAAGTTCATAATTCTAAAGTTTACCAGACTGAACCACAATAGATCTTCTCTATATTACAGAGTCACATTCACAACTGTACAGACCAACATTAATAGAGTAGGCTTTTGCTTGTGATTTATTGAAGTTCATAAAAGCAAATGTTTCAGTTAATGCCTTCATCAGTGTTTAGGCTCAGACTAAAGGCACAGTTATTTTAATACATTACAAAAATTAATACAGCAAATTTGAACTTCAAAAGAATAGTTTGGACTCAGTGCAAAGCAGTTTACTAGATTTCTGCTAGAAAAAACAATATATCTTGTCCATGTATACACATACATGGACAAGATTTCATATTTGTATACACATGACACTGCAGACATGGAGAGAAGGTGTCATAGTGAGCGTTTCATCAAAATGCAGGGTAGAAGTATGTTCACTCGCAGCTATTTTCATGTGAATACACATACATACTGTTAATGCAGGTCAGCTGGTATACAAATTACGACAAAATTGTTATTCTTTTAGAGCTTGAAGAGCAGATGTTAAAGCTCTGGGTGCTGCTTGCCTCAGTGGTGATTCCCTTGCCAAACTACCTGCTTTTAATAGCTTCTACATTTACTTCTGACAAGAGCAGTAAGTAAATGCTCGATAATATCAGACTTTATACAGCTATGTATATCTGTGATGTGACACATTTATTTCTCTTTCCTGCAAGGGGAAAAGGCAGCATACAAGTGGTTCAATGGGGCAGTTGTTCAATACTACTGATCTAATGATTACATTGATTGTGCTATGAGTAAATAAGTGAAACACATTTCATTCAACAGCTGAAAAACAAACTTCTATGATTGCAGAATGCAGTGATGAATTATCTGAAAATGTTTTAGCTTAGTATCTAATAAAATTTTCTTTTAACTCCAGAACTTTGGTTGGGTTTCTTTCTTCATTAGATTCTAAAAATAAAGCCATTTTGATTTATATTATTGAGATGGACATGCTTTTATGTCAGTTATATCATGACACTTTCTCCTTTACTTTGAATGTCAGAGTAAAGTGCCCTATTCTTCACCTGAGTGGATGAATGCACCAGCACAGCCTTGTCACGTGTTGCTGATTCACAATTTTAAACATGACTAGCAAATATAGTAGATATTGTAAATGTTAAAGTTAGTAAGGTTTGGAAAGCCATGTTAGCATCAGTCCCTCTCCATACTTTGCAGATTAGTCTGTCTTGGCTCAACTAACACACAGTATCCAAATTGAATAAGCTGATTCACTAGTTTCAGTTTAATTGAGTTAAACAGTGAAAGGCTTTAATGACTTGGCAGTCCCTCACATGGCAGCTGTTAAGACTTTAATTATGTACATAAAGCAACTTCAGTTATCTAAACATGTGGAGTTCAAAACGGCTAACACAGTTGTGTTGCAGCAGGTTCAGGCAAATGGAGACTTTTAGAGAGTCTGCTGCCATTTTGGGCCTTTATATATACAATGGAGGACAGTAATCTCAGCCAAGGTATGCAATATACATACATTAAGCTAGGAATAACTATTTGTCCAGATCATAGTGTCCAATAGTGCAGAATTTATGTCCAGTAGGACGCACAATATCTGACACAATCTCCATGTCAAACAAAGGTTAAAAGGGAGCTTCATTTGGTTAAACATGGAACAGAGCAATCCAAAGGACTGATCTTCAATGAGGGAAATGGAATATAATCAAATAGAGGCTCAGAGTCTGGCTATCATTCTGTGGAATTAACTGTGGCATATCCACACACCACAAGATTGTAATGAAAGAACAATATCACTGACATGAAAGGGTTATTACTTTTTAGTACTATATTTCTGTCAGTTGGACAGAAATAGTTTGACTATATATTTTGAATACAAGCAACTTCCTGGTGACTACAATTTCCAGTAATGCCAGCTGATGGAAGAGGCAAAAATGACTGTGGCTAGTGATCTTATTGGTCACAAGCCTATGGTTTATTATGAAGACACAATGTGAAAACGCTCAGGATTTGTGGGGTGACATTGCCAAAGTGTTTACTATAAACTACTAAACTTAAGACAAATGCTGAATTTTAAAATGGCTTTAAAATGAATAAAATTATAGCTTAAAATTGAATGCATAACAGTTTTACATTTCAGGTAACAGCATCAGTAGCATAGAAATCAAATGCAAAACTTGAATTAAAATATCGTAAAAGTTTATCTCCAAAGTTACCATTCAACAGGACACACACTGTTCAAAGAAGATACTAAGAGAAAGTGTTGACAATAACATTTGCAATACATCCCACAAGCACCAGACCTTAACACATTGTTCGAAAAGAGGATTCAGTGACCAGATCTGATTTATACAAAAAACAGTCAAATACACTGGTATCTACACTATCTATTCATTGAGACTGATATGTCAACCAGATTGCGTGATAGGCAAGCCTTCAGTGCTGCACTACAAAAATCCAAACTACTGCAGCTACGTGCATCAATTACTTGACTGTGCTAAGTGCAATTTAACAGTGTCAAAGAAATAGTGACATGCAACATTTGCATAGTGCATGCATTATATGTATTAACATATTTTGACAGTACTTTTGACAAATGTTAGTGAATTTAGTCTTGATTCTTTTTTGTATCTTCAGTAATTTTGAATGTCATTTGTGCCCTTGCACGTGTTCTTTACATCCTCTCCCTGCAGCCTTAACGAATTTTCATAGATGCCAAGCTAAGCGAGAGAAAATGCAGGGAAGCAGTATTTTTACAGAAATTTGCCATGAAAAAATACGAATATTTGCCATATTTTTTGTTTTGCAAGAATATACCATTAAAATACAGTAAATCAGTTTTTTTAAATAGACGTTCTGTAACATTTAAGTAAAAATGTGTAATTTTACATTATAAGAATCAACTGTTTTTTTACACAGTTGTGCTGTTTTGAAATGGTTCTGAGAGTTAAATTACTATATAGTTACCGTTAAATTATGGTAAATTAATTTATTTGTTATTTTTCAGTGAGTTTCTGTAAAAACGTCTCTAAAAAGAAAAAGCAAGAAAATTATTACTGTAATGTACCAACAAGGAAATCCAGTAGGTAACCAGTGCAGTAACATTGTTTTTTAAGTTGTTAAGACTATCTGTTCTATATTGTATTGACCTGCGAGAAGTGGGCGTGTCTTGGGGCTTCTGGGTACTTTAGAGATGAGCATATGAACATAATTTCTCTATTTTCCTGCTTTTCATGTCACATTCTTTAAGTTACAAGTTCTGTTATTTGTTTGTCATGTTCATGGTTTTGAATTTCACATTGCATCTTGGTTATTTATGCTGCTATTAGACGCAGACATTTTACACCATAAGTGTAGGTGGTTGCACCATTAGTGGTGTTTTTCCTTGTTCATATTACAGTAATTAATGGTGGTGTGATACTCTGCTGGTACAGGTGTTAACATGCTATTGCAGAGAAAAGAAAGTAGTTTCATTGACTGTCTTTACAAATCAGTAACATTATACTACAATATACAGAAATGTATATAAAGTGGCAGTTAACAATTTTTGACCAAAAACAAGCACATACCTCTAAATCGGCAATAGTGTACTATAATTTAATGAAGTCATACCTTTGAATGATGTAAATCAAACTTTATTTTTAAGTGTTTCCTTGCTTTTTTATGCTTTGGAAATGTTTTTATTATGATGCGGAACTGTAATTCTACCAACGATAGACTGTAAAATCACAGTGAGAAGCAACAGAACAAAACTGTAATTTTCAATGGAAACTGACCGTAAAATAACATTTGGTATTATATCGTAATTTAACGGTAACTGTTTGGCAACTTTGCTGCCAGACTTTTTACCCTCTGTGAAAGGCCCTCTGTTTTCAGTGGACAGTTCTTGCGAGCCTTTCAGTTTGATACATAAATGTTATGTCGAAAGAACCAGATACATAGCACAAAGAATCCCTGAATTTCACATAAAGTGCATAAACACACATTCATCATTCATTAATCATTAATATAGATGTTGGGATGCTGCATTAGAAGCCTTCAGTCCAGACAGTCCTGTAAACTATGATAAGGATTCACAAGACAGTTTAACCTAAACCCTAAATGATCTAAACCCACAAGGACACCTATGAGGGTGAAAAACAGATTCCACTTTGTTCCATTTGTCCTTAGTATGCATGGTATCTAATGCAAACTAGTTAGCTGCTGATGCTATGTATGGTTTACAAACAGTATGATCAGATTAACTACAGATCTGACTTTCTCTTTCTGCTCTGGCATTGCTGAAACTGATTATGAAACTTCTCGGTTCTCTGCTTTGGTGAAGTATCTGATTGTGATATTTAATAGCTGTAAGAGACAGCCAGGGTTATTATTAACTTTTATGAATAACTATATGGCTTAAAATATTACAGTAAGTACGTCAGTCATGTTTATTGGATGTCAATTTGAATTTGTGCACACAGTTAATTAAAAACCTACCTTGTATGGCCTGGAAAAGAAAAAAAAAGTTTATTTTCCAGCTCTACAGATTGGTCAGCTCACTGGAGAACAGAAAGCAAAATTCAATACTAACAAAACACACTTTATTTTCTACACTGTTATATGTAGGGGGAGTAAAGCTCTCTAGGAGCACATATACTGTATACACACACCTCCACAGCGCTGCTGCACAATCATACTCAGGCTATACACAAATCTTAACCCATATACACTAAAGGCCTCTTTCTCCGTTCAATGCACACACCTATAAGTAAATAGGAGATGGAGGACATGTTTGTGAAATTGGCTTTGAGCTTTGAGCCCTGAGCCCCTCAATAAGTCATGGGTTGAGTCAAGGAATTTGGGTTTGGGGCAGCAGAGATGGTAAAAAAAAAAAAAAAAAAAAGAAAAGATAAACATGCTCAGCTCTTTCCTTTTAGGGTTCATTACTCTGCCGATCCCAGGTGAGCCAGCCTTGAGAAGAGGAGTTAATTCCTACTGAGTGAGAAAAAAAAACACATTAACTGAGACCTATCCATCTTCCAAATGCTGACACCTCCATTTAAATCTCTTATTTCTAAAAGGATGTAGAAGGAGAATCATATTCTATGAGCCTGGTGTATAAATATGTGTGAGGCTTTTTGCAGTAAAAATCTTTCATTATGATAGTTTCAATTTAAAAAGAAGCCAACACTTCCTTCTCCTTTGAAAGAATAAGTGCAGATTTCTGTGGATTAATTTTAGACATCTGGGAGTATATTCATAACACTAATGCAGGTTGCTGTGTTTTCATTTGCTCCGGGGAGTGAAAACTGCAATTTGAGGGTGTGTATCTATTAATATTTTAAATGTGGGCCACATTAAAATTACACTTGACATTTCATCAATAAGAGGTCTGTAATACCTTTAGGGTAAACTATATGTAAAGAAGAAAAATGGCATTAATAGTTTCTAAGCCTTAAACATGATCTCAATCATGGAATCTTTTATTTAAAAAAAGTTTTCATTTTATCTTTTGCTCCAACTTTTTGGGCCCCCATCCACCCATTAATCTTAAACCTAAATCTCTCACTACCTGGCTATTACATACGCTAAGTGGTCTTGTCATTGGGTCCCTGGTTGCCCAGTGTAATGAGCAACCTTAGAAACAGGATCTGCTGGCTTTAATCAAATCAGCCCCGGGTATCACCAGCTTCCCAATGAGACCAGCTTTGTGCCAAGGCTGCCAATATTATGTCCCATTAGAAAACAATGTCCAGCACACACACAGAGAAACACACGCTGATTAACACTAATCAGAGAAAGAATTAAGAGATCTGGGGAGCCTAGGGTCTGCATCATAGGAGTATTAGAGGCAAAGTGATTGATGTTATTAGACATACAATATGTCACATTTATCACAGATGGTGGTTTGGGTGTTATGTGGAGAAGAAACTGAACATTAAGTTACAAAATATTATCCCCTGTTTAATGAACTTGTTATTGCACTACTACTGCAGCAGTATTAAAGCAAAAATAATTAGCAAACAAGTTTGTTTTCAAAATCAGGAACTGTGTTCCAAGTCAATCCAGAGGATGGAGGCCGAGACTGATCCAAGTACTTCATGACTGCTCAGTACTGGCTATATGAAGCCCTATCCATTTCCAATCTTTGTATGTTTTCTCCATGTTCACCAGCTTTCAAAAATGCCCTTTTGAGCTGTGAAAAAACACTGAAAGGCCAGCCATAACTTTTAAATAAAGATGTGATTAATATTCTTCATCATCATTCATTCAATTTTAACATATAATTTTAAACTATAGTTTAATACATTCCTGGGAGACTAATCCTTAGTATGAATTGAGGTTTCACTGGCAGTGAAGTAATCATTCATGATTCAGCAGCATCTCCTAAAACATGAACCTTAAAAGAATGCTAATGTAATTACCAAACTTTTTGGGTTCCTAACAATAGAGAACACAAACTGAACAACATACTATCGAGTAGCAAGACACAAAATTCATTTTCCTTTTCTGCTGAGCAAGAACTGAACACCCATGCACACACACTCCCACTGGACTTAACCTTCAGGGGAGCAAGACTTGCCTTAACAAAGTGGAAAATAATTTCCAATACATATTAATGAAGCAGAGTTGAATCGATGCCCTTGGAACTTTGAGAGTGTGTGCCAATGCTATGCTGTGACAGCAGCATAGTGTTCGTGTGGCTTGGATTTTTGGGAGTGGGGGCAGAGGGTGCTAGCTAGCTTGGCTCAACAATAAGAGCCCTCATCTATCATGCTGAACTTAGAGTGTTATGGGGCCTCATAGGTCCATGTGAGTGACCCTGACAATGAAAAAGCCTATCCAGTCTTGATAGAAGAACTAGTAGTGTTTGAGTGCTTCACTACTCTATGCTAAGCAATTTTAAATGGTAGGTTAATGACTCAAAACACAGAGATTCCATCAGTGATGTTTAGACATTCAGTCACTAGCACAAGCCCATCTTTGTGTATACCAACTGTATGCACTTGCATATGTATACACACAAAAATCCTGATGTTCATCAGGGGGCCAAGAATGTGTTTTAAACAGAGAGGGAATTACAACCCTTACAGCACTCGTGTATGACACAGTCACTTTAAGCACTGACTAACTGGCCATTTCCACTCAATGAACTGCATACAACATATTAATAACTAAGGCCAGTGGTTACCGGAGGGAGGCTGTCAGCTGAGCAGTCAGGCAATCATCACACCTGTAATTTAAAATTGTCCCTGTGGCCACAAAAAGAGCTCAATTGTAAGCCATAATGCAGATGTTACAGTAATTAATTACTGTTATTTGACACAGTAATGTTTACAGATGCAGAAAGTGTTTTTTTTTCTACAAGGCACGAATTGAAATGTGTAGGACAATCTTAACTAAAGGTTGAGACATTTGGGACTGTAAGTAAAAGGTTTCTAGTTGCAATAAAACACACACAAATTCAGCAAGGTTGTTGTTATTCCTGTGCTGTGTTGTTACTGCATGATCATGCTGATGCCCTGGGGCAATTTGTTATAGACATCAGAGGAGCAGCAAAGGTCACAAGCGAGACATTAGAAGAAGTATAAACCAGCCTATCACAGGCACTGCTGTGTCAGCACTTTCAGACATTACCTGCCGATGTTGAGAAAAAGTGACGAGAGAGAGAGAGACGGTGGGGGGGGGCCAGTATTAGTATTCCTCGTCACAAACTCAATATAAATATAACAACACACAATAATGTAAAAGGTTTTGGGCATGATGAAATGTTTGACAGTCACATGGTACTGAATGGAATTAGATGAGTGCAGCTCTTTGGGTCAAGACAGAGAGAAAGAGATTCCAAAAAAGTTTGAAGAGAGATTGAAAGAAATGTAAAGACAGAGAGAAGGCACGTATCAGAAAGACTTCCACCTGTGAGAAGAAGACAGGAAGAATGAGGAGTATTTAGGTCTCTTTAGTGCCGAGTTGCAGCCACTGTTTGATTGGGTGCTTTGGGAGGAAATGGAAAAGCTCTCCAGCCAGGTGCTTATCTCTGTCTAGAGCTTACAGAGTCAACCCACCGCCAAACTGCTTTACCCTGACAGACACTCAAAAGGTAAGTTCCAATCAGCCTATGAAGCGCAATGTCCAGGAAAGATGTTTCCACCAAGCAAGTGAAACTTTTCAGTAGCACATATGTGCTTTCTAAACTTCTATGACAGTTCTGTGCAAGTTCAGAGCACTGACATTTACATTTCAAGGACCAAGATCTCCTATTTCAACATTTTCTCAAGGTATCGGTGGTGCTAAAAGGCACTAGTTATCAAACATTACAGGCAGAGGGATCACAGAGATGTAGGTCTAAGAATAGTCTTTATAAGGTTATCTATTTGATTCTTCAGGAATACTGCAGTCTGCAGATGTACAAACAGGAAATAGGAGATACTGACCCAGTTCAGATGTCCACTCAGGCCCACAGACTCAATCTTTAAACTGTGTACTCAATGTGTGTAGTACAAGAGCTCTAAATGCCATAGAAAAAAAATGGCATGTCATGCTTAGCAAGCAGATATTTTCTTTGGTAGTATCTAACAGGTACTGTTGTTTAAATAATGCTATTTATTGATTCAAACTAAGTTGAACAAATTGAAGTACATAGAGCCACTTACTAGACAAAGTGATTCTTTCTGTAAACTTGTCAACTATGCCAAAAATTTCTATTTTAAAAGACTTTTGATTTCTTCCCTCATCCTCATTTTTAACTTTAGAACTCTCTGCAAAGTCACGAGTCCTTGTGGATTGATTGTGGCTTCCTCAGGTAAATGGAAAAATCATTCACTAGCGGTGCTACTTGCTAAAATGTTGTACACTACCAGTCAAAAGTTTGGACACATAGAAATGACCATGTTTGTGAAAGAAAAGCAGATTTCATAACATCA
>JAUMHL010000016.1:9851863-9863088 GCA_032362345.1 Sandelia bainsii | reverse complement strand
CAATAGCATGTTATGTTTGCTAATGCAAAGTTATTAATTTAAAAGGATAACTGATCATTAGAAAACCATGTGCAATGGTAACACAACTGAAGACATGTATCTTTTCATGGAAAACACGGTAATTCCTATGTGTGTCCAAACTTTTGACTGGTAGTATATAATTAAACACTGATAAATGCCTTTGTTAAACTGATAACTTGCTGGGTGAAAGAGAAATGCCCATGTTTTGGCCAATTCACTTTGTTTTCTGCTAGGTTGTTGGTTAACTACATTAAGCATAATATTGCCACATTAAAGAACCAAAGGTATCCCCTACACCAACATCTTGAGTACATGATTGCTAACTGGTACAGAGTTATTTGTGGGCATGTAAAACTTAGGATAATGTAAACCACACTTTGAAATATATATCCAAGTCCCAAATAAAAAAAGTTTAATTCGCCTGCTCCCTTTCGGGGTCACCACAGTGAATCACTCCGCATATTTGATTTCGTAAGTATTTTACGCCAGAGGCCCTTCCTGATGCGTCCCTCCCCATTTATCCAGGCCTGGGACCAGCACTCGGGAGGGACCGAGACGCGAATCACTAACCCTGGGGTTCTTAGACAGAAAGCCATTGCCGACTGCCCTACCTACTACGCCACCATTCCGGTTCCAAGACACAAAAAAAAGAAAAAATATAATAATCAAGAAATCTATTTCGGCGGATTGTGCAAATATATTTCATGTTTAATATTAAGATACTTAATTACAATAAAGTCAAGCAGTGATGTGCAACTGCACTAGAGGATGATGACTCCTTGGAGTGTTTAATGAAACATGACCTATTACTTAAATAGAAAACAACAACACTGAACATTAGGGCATTCTAGTCGTTCTCTGCCTCATATCTGTTTCTGTGAAAACCAGGAGTGAAGTTCTTGGTGCAATCCCATTATCCCTACATGTATGAGACATGCTGACGGAGTTGGGGGACAGGTGGATGGATGGGGGAATGCTGAAACTGACAAAGAAAGAAAAAGCAGGTCCTGAGAGGAAAAGAAAAGTAGACTGAGAGTGAGGTGTGGTATGTGGGGCTACAGGCCTGTATGTCCTGCAGGGGATTACAGATGGCTCTCAGAATTAAATCAAAACTGTGCTGACTGCCAAGGAATGGGCTCTGTGACACATCGGGAGCCACATAAGAGGGGGGTAACACTGGCGCAGAGGGAGGATACCGAAGGCGAGGGCTGCAACCATAGAGTGAAAATCGCCTTCAAATGAGTTTTTGAAATATCTAAAAATAAATTGCCTTTGAAAAAGCTCAACAGACAGCTGATATGCGGACTGGATGAGGGCCAAGTGCAAAGTTGCCCTCCCCTTTCATTTCTCTTCATCTCAGCCTCTTCTATACCTTGGCATCATTCATTTTCTCACATCTGATTCCCTTTCTCACACTCTCACTCATAGACACACACCAGCACACATACAGGTACTGTACTGACACATGGGTTTAAACAAAGGTCAAGTTTCTCATTTAGTTACCAATTAATAACAGTTGGATTAGAAAATGAACAAAGCCCTTTTCCTGGCTGATGATATTTAGAAACTAAATACTGTACATGGGGATTTATTCAAAAGGCTAAGCAGATGGTATGGTCTATTTTTAGAGGTAAAGACTGAATAACGTACACTATAATTGCATCTCTCTGCTCATCATTTGTTTCGCACATGCAGCATATCACATCATATAATACAGAGAGTATTAACTTATACCAAAACACACCAAAGGGATTGTTTCTTTTTATAACTAAATTACAAAGTTAAAGACTCCGATACAGCATTATTATACACGTTTTTAGTGTGGCATTTGTTTAGTCTGAAAAGTTACAGGATATTGGAGATGTTTAAAACTCTTTCTACTTACACTTAAATAGTTCTATCTTTGAGGCAAGCCCAATGTTGCTACCTCACTATCAGCCCTGTAGAAATTAACTTTAGTTAATTTCTTACACAAAACAATCCCAGATCATAGACCTACCTAATGACCCAAATGTTGGATAGCAGAATGAGAAACAGCTTCCAACTAAAATTGTCCCATTTGTACAAATTTGTACACACTTTGTTGTGCCCAATCTGCTCATTCCTGAGGCACTAAATTAATTACACTGCTCAAGAAAACTAGGAGAGCACTTAATTATCACAGTATAACACCAAGTCAGTTAAACTTTATGATGGTTATCATTTAAAAAGCAAAGGTGACTAATACATTTCACCTGCTTTGGTGCGAATGAAAGTGACAGCAGTTGCAATAAAAACGCAAAAGCAAGACAACCCCCAAAAAGGGAATGGTTTTACATATGGTGGTCAGTGGCCACAGACAAATACTCCCTCCTTATCCTTCCCAATTTTTCCCAGGTTTTTCCGTTTTGCTAGTGAGCTTGGGTTGGTAATTTTGGTTCCACTGGCCTTTGTTATGTCATTTTGTACTGAATATTATGCAAGATACATCACCTGGATGCATTGGGGCACATCAACAGTGATGAAGTTCTGGGTCCTTCAACATCAGAACCCCTCGCTCAGGTGACCCAACCAGGGTTGATGAATCCCTGACTTGTGCCCCAGAAGCAGCCAGCCATGTGTCTGTCCTCTTTAACCATAGCCACCTTGATGCTTTCTCAGCAGTTTCTGCGATTGTCCATCGCAATTTCTTTTTTTTTTTTCACCGGTGATCTGGAGCCTAGTCGTGGCCTTGCAGAGAGAGCGTGCTGCAAACCCCAAACTTTTATGAGATCTCAGAACTTTGAACTCATCAAAGAAGCCTCTCAATGGGATGTTGGTTGTCCAATAAAGAGATGTGCTGCTAAAAGGATACCCTGGGGGTATTTCTCTTAGGGTATATCTGTAGCTTGATAGGTTTCTTCCTCACGGAATACACAGGATGGGTTGCTGGCCCTTCCTGTCCCAAATGCCATCTTTCTGCGCAGTCAGCTGAGCAACAAATTAAACCATGTACATTAGTAAATATTTTCAATTTTGAATAACTTGTTCATCAAGCGTAGATGTGTGATTTAAATGTTTCCTTAATTTTATGTATATTTCCCAAGGCTTGCTGTGTATGTGTTATAATTTTCTCTTTGTATTTTCATAGATGCTCTAACATTACAGTACGAACTGTCATGTACTGTCAAGTCAAACAAAAATTTATCAATCCCTAAAAAACTATCCTAAAGCTTTCCTCAAAAATACAAAAAATTATAATAACTACAAGAGCCCATACACTGCATATAGCTGTAATGTAGCCCTACAACATAATATTAATAATAATAATAACAATGAATGAGGAAAATGATAAATATGTACACACAAACAGAAATGCACTCAAGACCAGCTTTTCTGGAACATCATATGATCACACCAATGTAATGCATTCAGTTTGCCTTTAAAAAAAATACACATATCAGATGTCTAATGCAAAAATCCACCTGTATGCATTAAACAGGATTTATTCAGTCAAAATGAATGAGTTTTACAACATCAAAAACACAGCAACAAGCTTTATGCATAGCGGTAAATCTCCAATCTTTCCTGTGTTCAGTCTGTGTGTATCATTCACTGATCATCATTAAAAAGCAATTTGTCAACCGTATCAGTCTACCACTTCTATCAAGAACTGATGACAATATGGCAAAGTACACACTAACTGCCAGCATCATTCATCAGTTTGTGAAGCAGTTTGCTTTTTCTTTTAAAACGATATACATTTTCACAGATTTGGGCTGCCAACATAAAAATCTCTTTTTACTGAAGCAGGCTCCAGTTCATTACTCTGTGTGTTATATCCCGATTGTCAGATTGATTTCGCCATTAATTATTGTATAATACTATGTTATCTTTATTTTAATCTCTGTAAAAATCTGAGATGTGGGTAGTGATTCAGACATCTGTCTTTAAAAATAACTTCATGCTCTTAGCATTCAATCTAAATAATAATGACGCCATTTTCAGTAGAATGATAAAGGTTTTACCCACTGACACTGCCCATCTCAAGCTTTCCTGGAACCACTGAAGTACATTATTGCTACCCACTAATTCCCATGGTAAGACTTGTCTTAAAACTAAATATGTTCCATTAGTTCAGCCAAGGAGCTATGTGTCAGCTTTCTCCCACCTCTGACCCAACAAATGGTAATGATTTATTATTTATTATTCATATAGCTTCTTTTTGCTTCTACATAAACTGATGACTGATTATTGATGACTGCACAAACAGAGATGTCTCTGTATAAAAAATGACTAAAGGAAGTTTGTTCAATCTGCATTTCTGGGAAATCAGTCAATGATAAAATAAGCTGGCACAGAGGCCTTTATCGGGTTGTTGTCACTATGCTTTTACAATATTTACAGCAGTAAAAAGCTGATAAAATCCAGCTATGTGTCAAGTTGGGGAAGTTAATAATATTCATTTTAAACTCTAATCTAAAATGTACACTACCAGTAAAAAGTTTGGGCACACCTTCTCCTTCAGTGTTTTTTCTTTATTTGTGTTATTTCCAAAATTGTACATTAATACTGAAGATATGGAAAGTAGCCACCTTTTGCTTTGATGACTGTTTTGCAGACTCTTGGCACTCTCAGTCAGGCTCATGAGGTAGTCACCTGGAATATTTTTCAGTCCACACATGTGCCTTTTGCTTAAGGGTTAATTTGTGACATTTATTGCCTTCTTAAAGTGCTTTAGATCATCAATTCTCTTGTGCAGAGGAAGGGGTACAATCGTCCTATTAGTACTACTGTACAAATCCATACTATGGCAAGAAACACTCAAGTAAAAAGACAGTCCATTATCACTAACAAATAAAGGTCAGTCAAATCTCAAGAACTTTGATGAACACATGATGGTATCCCCAAGTGCAATTATCAAAACCATCAAATGCTGTGATGAAACTGGCTATCATGAGGACCGTCCCAGGAAAGAAGACTGAGGCTGACTGAGAGAATGCCAAAAGTGTACAAAGCTGGCATCAAAGCAAAATGTGGCTATTTTGAAGAATCAGAAATATAAAACATATTCTGGGTTATGTAACACCTTTTTGTTGACTACATCATTTCATATTTGTTCTGTCATAATTTCAGTGTCTTCAGTATTAATGTAGAATGTTGAAAATAAAAATAAACACCACTGAAGGAGAAGGTGTCCAAACTTTTGACTGGCAATGTACATGTTGCAATTTGAGACATAGAACTCTAGGTCAACCATGTCAGCTGAGGAAATATTATTGTTCTGTTTTTGTTTTACTGTTTTTCTGTGTTGCGGACATACATTAAAAACAGAGAGGGTGACAAGACAATACTAAGAATGAGTCACACTGGTGAGAGTCTACCACATATAAATCATATGCGCCATTTTTTACAGTTGTCTAGTTTCCCAAGAGCACCTTTGCTCTGTTAACATAACTAGTTCAGCATCACTCCAGGCTTCAGAAATCTGAAATGACTGGGTGAGGAGTGGTAAGGGGAGACAATGAGGACAGTAAATACTCAAAATGGAATGCTTTTTGTCTGTCTTGGACGATGATGATGATGATGATGATGATGATGATGATGATGATGACAGTGAGTGTTGTAGGATCCAAGCAGTTTATGAGACACTTTCAGCTGTTTCTTAATGTTCTCCACCTCTATGAGACTACCCAGTAAAATAGCCTATTAAAGCTGATCATGACGGTATGTCTACCAAAATGGTATTTTTTGTAGTATTTGCATTTGATGTGAGTCTTTCACCTACATTAAAGGGACAACAATGATGCATCCTGTGCTTAGGCAAACAGACATATTTAGATAAAAATGTAGCAGTCTCATCTTTCACGTGCATCCAGTGTCTGCATTAAACAGGGCAGGGATTTGGGACAGCAGCCTTTGCTCTCAGTCATTCACAGTCCTGATGTACTTGAGGACTCAAACCAAACAGAACTGAGATTAGGCCTGCTTCTGAGGATTAATTCTAACTTGCAATAATAACAGGGCAGATGCCTTGGCACAAACAGAAAGCAGATATATACAATGGCCTTAAAGTATACAGTGGTCAACACTGTCTAAAAACAAATACACATATTTGAAGGGCAAAACACAACTGCTCCAAAACGCTTTGGCACCATTTGGTTATACTTATAACCATAAAAAGAAAGAAAAGGAGAGGCAGAAAGACAGATGCACTGAAGTGCATGCAGCCCAACAGTGTCCAAATAACAAGAGGAGCTTTTTTAATTTTATTATTATACTTGTAGAGATGCCTACTGTTGCTCAGACTTGTACAAAAGCACAATTAGAACATCAAAAAGATGAGACAGTCATATGTTGTTTTCTAGTGGCACATTTTTAAGCCCAACAGCTAGGGCAAACGACTGAGGCACATCTCTTCTGAGGAAAATAAATGGGAAAAGGTTACCTATTTGGCAAACGATCACACATAAAAGCAGACAATTCATTGCACATATTAGGATACAAATCGTTGCATTTGACGTGAGGTGTAGGGGTGGTAGTTACACATACAAGGTGGTTTGATGGCCAAAAGAAGAACCAGAGTGGTATTCTCAGGTAGACCATTACATTTTTGTGAACCTAAGCAAAATCAACTCTCTAATCCTAAGTCTGTTGGAGTCCTGTACAATTCATCACACTTTCAAGTGGCAGGATTCATTTAAACAGACTTGCACTCTCAGCAGAAAGCATGGGGCATTAAAAGTTATGTCTGCAATAAGAAATTACTGAGAATAAGCAAGATGAAAATCACTCACAATCAAGATTTTGAGGTAAGACTCAACTACACAATTACTAGTAGTCATCTTTTAATATCCCTCTACAAAATACCAGGAGCCATATTTAGAAGCCCCTTAACTACTCTATCTAAATGTTGTGACCCTCCTGTCATATGCTAACATGTCCCAGTCTATTCCAACATTTTACTATCACAGATGCTCAAGAGCTTGGAGCTCTCATACTCACAAGGGCAGAATGAGGAAATCCCAGACTGATGATCAATCTAACATGACCTTAGGCCTTGTCATAATATTGTCACATAGCCAACACAGAGGCCACTGTTTACAAGTAATAAAAGCTGACACCATCTTAGTTGCTTCAATTACATATACAGACACAGACCACCTCTGGCAGGGCAGTATCAACATTAATGCCACATTACAACTGCATTTTGGAAACATTATGAATAAGAAGTGTTTCATACCATCTGCATTCATTACACAACATGATTAAAGTGGCGCACCCCTTAGGCGTCCAAGGGCCTAATGATCCCACTCCTCCTTTTGTTATTGACGTTGGCTGAGGGCATGCCACTAAGCAGCAGCTCTGGGTGTCTGCTTGCACTGAATAAGGCCTCATTAATAATAGGCCATTCACAAACCTTAGGTATGCCCAGCCTGCCCTTGGTGCAGATGAGTCTATCCGCTCTCCTGCATTGATGACAATATCCACTTTTGTGTGTGACAAGCTGACATATGTTACGGGGCATTCATTGCTGGCTGTTAAATTGCCCTCTCCGGCTGCTCTATTCAGCCCCATCAGTACACTTTCCCTACAGAGACTGATAATGTACATATTTGCATAACGCTCTAATGCAGTAAAACAAATATCATGTACATTGCTGCCCTATATTCAATATTTTCGTTAAAACAACATAAAAGTTAGATCAAGCATCATAAAATAACTGTGCTGCAATTCGTGACATCCTTCCTTATGTCATATTCAGTTAACTCCAGCCAATTGATAACATGTTGTACATGATGCACAACTTTGCTTGGGTCTAAATCGTAATAAAGAGAATAATAAGCAAGACTAGAAAAAGTGCATCAATACATGGTTCATATCATTGTTTTGAAAGCAATAATAGTACATTTTGTATTTCCAACACATCACAGTAAAAAGTGCTACTCTCTCACACCTAATTGTCCATTGCCACTGCCCTGCTTGTTTTCAACTGGCCCTGCCCTACCCACTGCTGATAACCAGAATTAGGTGTGTTCAGTCAATAAGAAGCTGGAAGATACCAATTCACTTTGTGTTCCCCCACTCTACACTCTTGTGAGAAGGTATCTTCAAGTTTCTGATTGACTGACCACACTAACATAACTCCCTATAAACTCAACCCATACTACACACCGTGCTACAATATGGCAATTCTAACTTCCTGAGTTGGATATACCCTCTGTACTATCTTGCCCATCAGATGGATTCTGGATCACCCCCACTGCTGACCATGCACTAAATTATTCAGTTTAAAATAAGTCCACATTAAAAATGCATTGACTCACAAGAGTAAGACACTGTAGAACAAACTGCAGTGCTAGACACATAAGAAGGACATCAGTACATTAGAGTTTTGTCTTCTGGATTTTGATCAAGTATCTTTGGAATTTGTGGCATTAGCACTTCCAGTATATAATTCATTTTTGCCACTTGTAAAAAATAAAACAAACACATCCCTTTCATTTCACTGTAGCTATTTCACTTAACTACTCCCACTCCTCTATTCTATCTGGCCTACAGCTAAGACTGGGAGAGTTAATTGATTAATGAAGAGTTTCGTTTTTGTTTGTGGCACAACTGGAACTGGAAAAAAAACATAACCAATAAAACATTACTGCAACAATGATATTGAGCTTCCACTTCCACACAAATGACCAAACTTCAATTACAGTGAACTGTTTGTATATCCTTAAAGTGATAAAACTTAGATAAGGCTGGTCAGCAAAATATTGGTGAGTGAACACCATAAAATCATGGGGTGTACAGGCAAAAATACAAATCTGTGTGGTATCTAATATGCTTGTATTAGTGGTTCTTTGGGAGCATTTTTTCTTATACATTTAGCATGCTCAAAATTTTGTATGCACATTTCCTTGTTGGCTATTGCTACAACAATGCCTGTAAGAACTAGAATTGCAGCATTGTGATTGTATGCCTCCGCTAACTATTGACATTGTAGCGTACACACGTCTGTCCAGACTCATTCTAGTTTATGCATTAGTCCAAGCAGATATTTTTTCCAGATGAGATGAAATTCCTTCCAGGCGTTTGAGATACAGCATTGACAAGAATGGAATTTACGTGAGGTCACAGTGACCTTGACCTTTGACCACCAAAATCTAATAAGTTGTCTAATCATCCTTGACCCAAAGTGACAATTTATGCAAAATTTGAAGAAATTCCCTCTGAGACATCACGTTCACAACAAGAATTGGATGAACATGAGGTGACTGTGACCTTGACCTTTGGCTAGCCAAAATCTAAATAGTTTATTATGCAGTTTAAGTGAACAGTTGTGGCAAATTTGCAGAAACTCCCTCAACACATTCCTGACATATCAGCTCACAAGGATCGGATTAAGGTGAGGTCACTATGACATTGACCTTTTGCTTCCAAAACCTAATCAGTTCATTGCTGACTCCAATTGGACAGTTGTACCACAATTGACAAAATTCCTTCAAAGCTTTCTTCACATATTCTATTCACAAGAATAAGCCGGAAGAACTGGATGAACGTGAAGTCAGTGTGACCTTGACATTTGACATATGGCCACCAAAATCTAACCAGTTCATCATTGAGTCCAAGTTGACAGTTGTGCTACATTAGAATTAATTCCCTTCAAGCATACCTTAGATATTGCGTTCACCAACATTGGGTTGCCGTACAAACAGACGGACAACCAAAAAACATAATGGCATAAAAAGTACCAAGCATGTCCATTTAAAAAAAAGTAAATTCAGAGATTAACATAAAAAAATCCAAGTCAAATAGCCTCAAGCATGTGACTATACAGTAATAATGATCAGCTGTGTGTCAGCCAAGTATCATCCAGGATGAAAATAAAGGCAGACACACACTAAAGGTTGCTGACAGGCCCACACTTTGCTGACTCTGGACCTTCAGACCTGTAGGGGTTGAACAGGGGTTGGCTCAGCAGCTTATTAAGCCAGGTTTAATGGCCTTGACCCTGGCCCACCACCCGAAGAAGATTCCTGCAGGAAGAAAGGTCAAAGTTCAAATAATATTGGAAAGCAAGAAGAACTCAGAGGTGTGGGAAGTTTGGCAGGACTCCATCTTTGCACTGACTACTAAATAGAACAGAATTCTGCTAACCAAGAGTTTCCGAAGTTTCTCCCCTTGGAAATTGTGCTTAAGCTTGCATTCGAAGTCAGCCAAGTATAAAGGCACCACATTCTGTGACCTTGGTCCACAACTAAAGGCAATTACAATTCTATTTGTTTTTAAAGGTTTTTGCTTTTACAAGGCACAAAGAAGTGCATAGTGAAAGGGGAGACACAAGGTTCTTGGCCACATTCAAACCCAGACTACGAGGCTGTATAGCATATGTTTCAGATAACTCAATACCCTCATAGTCCTATAATCTTATATTTGAGATCGGAACACATTAATGTACTCCACATAGCCAATCTTAGTGGGACTAAATTTGATATTTAAGAAATGTGAGGACATTTACATTTTAATACCTCCAAATTGTGGGACTGTTTTCTGCAAGCTGTTTCTATCAATGAAAATGTTTAGCAATTCATTTATACTGGTATCGATTTATCGATTCCTGCAGACTGTATCAAGTAGGATAAGAAGCAGGATTTGGCCAATATATTATCACATTCAATCTGTAATATAAATTGTTTTCATAAGAGGACTGAGACTCAAAGTGACAAAACAATCACTCTAACCTTTCTGGCCATCTATTCTCTGACTTTCTACATCCTTCAACATCCCCACATTTATCTATTTTTCCCAGTTGCTTCCTTCTCTCACTGCAATTGTTCAATTCTCCTTCACTCCGCAATCAGTCCCCACCATTTTCTCTCATCCAAGTGTTCCGAACAGCTGGAACAGAGGGTACAAGCAAAGCAATAGGGCCTGTTGTGAAACAGCCGTGGGATCAACTGGGATTTTAAGGAGGCAGAATACATAGCCACAGCTGGTCACTTAGTGAAAGGACATCACACACACATACACACAAAGTGGAAGTAACTGACCTTTAAAAACAGGGTTAACTTTTCTCTGCTCATCAGCTTTTTTCAAATGGATTTAATATTAAGATAATAAATCTTGATAAAGATATTAAGATAAATCTTCTTTTAAGATAAAGCCTCTCTAAGGCTTTTAAAGTAGCTGTAGTAAAACCTCTATTAAAGAAACCTACTGTGGATCCAGGGGTTTTAGCCAATTATAGA
>JAUMHL010000016.1:9776022-9847459 GCA_032362345.1 Sandelia bainsii | reverse complement strand
TTATCTCATCGGGGATGTTTAAAGTTCTTGCCAAAGTTAGATCCTTAATGTCGGGCGTCCTCAGTGCGATCAGCTGAGAAAAACTCTCTCGAACAACATGATTCGAGAGGGCAGAACTTAATTAACTAAACTATTTACTGAAAAGACCGAGAAATAAAAATAAGTTAAAGAAAGTTTAAGAAAAAGACATCACAAAGAGAGAGACAGCGAAACAGCGTGCTGCAAGGCTCGCGCCTGCGCAATCAATGGTGTCTGTATCTGCAGCTCTCCTGCCAGATTTCTGAATGTGATACTTGATGAGTTTAGAGAAACACAAACATAAACTGCTGTCACCACATACTAATGTAAAACATCCATCATCTTGAATACATGCCAGGGCACCTGTGGAGAGCCGCATCAGTGATGCCTCTCTGGTTACAACTTTAGAGGTTGTGTGTGATTTGTAATGCAACACTGCCCCCTTGAGGCATGTTAAAGTTATGGCTGCTCTGTAATGCATTAGTAAAACATTCATCCTTATGACATTCTTACAGTAGTAAGAAGGTCAGCTCCTACTTTAGGGTAACCAACCATCTGAACCCTACCTTATAATCCTTTCAGGCAGCTTTTCCGCTTTTCTGTGGAACATGTCATCTTTTCAGATCAGCAGACCACACCGTATGTCCCTCATACCTGTTCGGATTACAAACTGCGTGAGGTTTACAGCATTAAATTTGGTTTGTTTGCCACCAGTATAAACGAAAATGGGCTTAGTCTAATCATTTATGAGTGGCAGAAAGACATTACTGTTAAATGCTGTTGTAAATTTATTGAAGTTCAGTTAATTGGCAGTGAAATGCTCACTTTAAGCTGTACTTGTATAGGGGCAGTTTGGTCTTAAAATAAGTCAATAAAAATATTTTTAGTAAGTAAAAGCTGTGTAGAAATATTCTATTACAAGTAGTCCTACATTTAAAATGTCACCTAAGTAAAAAATATTATCGGGACAAAATATGCCTACTTAAAACACAGTACAAGGTAAACTACTCACTCTTATCTTATAATAACGCCATAATTCACTATTCATTCTTTTGTGTTATAATAACGTGCTTCAAATTGCACAGACGGAACCATTCATGACATTCAGATCACCATTTTTCGCTCTGTACGTGTGACCAACTTGATATGTCTTCCACTACATGCATCTTAAAAAAAGAAAACAAAAAAACACTGCCAAAGTCAAAGCTATGCCTCATAACCCAAATTGGGTATACTGGGGTACAGATTTGGTTACTTATTTGTATTATACACTGAATATAAAGAAAGCTAAGTGTAGAAATACAAACAGGTCCCGTATGTACCTGATTGACACAGGTGCTACTAATTAGAATAAAGCTTGTTTGGGTCAAGCTTCAGTTGTTTTTTTTCTGGCAGTAACGTTTTCGCAATTAAAAATATAACATACTACATAATTTACCCGAGCTACCTTTTGGCTTTTGAGGTTTGGAGCCAAAAGGTAGCTTTCAAGCAACCAAACCTCAAAAGCCAAAAGGTAGCTCGGGAAACAACTTATTTCCCAGTAAGCAGAGATAACTTTACTACAGCAACAGACGCGGACTTTGCAGCAGTTGAGCGGGGAGGGGCGTGGCTTGTCAGGTTTAATGTGGCGTTCAATGACTATCGGTAATATCACTAGCAACTAACTGTGCATCTTGATTTACTAGGCATACACAAATGCTTTATGCGTAGTAAGGAGAGATAATAACTAAGTGTCTTTAACATCTGAACGCAATGAATATGTAGTTATGTTTTGAGTTTCACTCACTTTAAATTTATTTTGTGTATAAAATGAACTACACACAAATTTTCCTTGCGTTAACTTTATTTGTGATTCATAATCTAGTGTTGTATCCGAATAAACTAGCCAAGAAAACAATTTTAATGCACACGTTTGTGTTGTATTTTTGCCTAAAAGCGCTTCGTTATGTGTAACAAGTTGTATCACTGTGGCAGTTGGAGTTCGAAACTAGGGAGGGACACCTAAAGGCATCACTAGTGCAGCTCAGTGTTGTGTTCGCTGCTGTCTGGTTCCCCTCTGTCCTCCATTAGAGCTCGGCTCCATCCCCACTGTACGGCGCAGGCCCGAAGTAGCGCAGCCGCTCTGAGGTTAGTGCCCTACCGCGCAATCTCCATCTTTTTCAGCCCCGGCGCAGCCGCATCATCGAACCCGGCAGCGTCAGGGTGAAAGATGCAGATTGTTTAGATGATGACTCGAGAAGGATTTTGAGACATATATGGTTTTTGCGGGGAATCATGTTGTAGGCGCGTATCGGCAATAAGCCCCGATAAAGTAGAATAGCAAGGGATGAGCGGCAGGCCGCTGGGCCTGTCGTAGCTCTCTGTTTTGTTTCATATTACGCGGGTTTTACGCTAGCTGCTGCGCTATTAAGTTGTACCTTTCATTGCACACTGAAATCATTTTATGTTCATTGTCCGAATATCAAAAACAAATGTATGTGTCGACTAGAGTTGTTGTTAATTCAGATGATCGAAACTACACCGCCAAATGGTTAGCTAGCTAGCTAATTAGCCAAATGTAGGACATTGCTAGCTTAGCTCAGTTGAGCAGTCGTCAACCAACCGGCAAGTCGTCTAATATTGCTCATGCAACCCTTGAGCAATACAGCTGCCTAACTTGTTAATACAGGCATTTATGCCTACTTACTAAGTGCCGTGGAAAATAAAATAATCCTTATTGCAGATTGTACAGCATGTGTTATTGTTGAGTCCTGCACCAATTCGTGCATCAACCCATTGGTCATATCAACAGCTACAGTACGTCTAGTTCATGCAGGGCTAATGGGGTACAAATACACCTGTCTGGTTGTAGTTAATGGTAGAATTTTGACTTTTTATTTTTTGTCATTTCTTTTATTCGTGGTTTCCAACGTCCCGCTCTGAAAAAGAAGACAATTGTGTATTGGACATATGTGTTCAAATAAATATGAACATTGTGAGCAGGTTATGCCTATTAAAGTGCATCAGTGGTTCATTTCATTCACAAAGGTTGTCCAAGTCATGTATTTCTAAGGAAATAAAAGCATATTGTATGATCCTTATGTGAAGTTAATTGGATTTAAAATTGTACCTAAATAGTACTAAGCAATATTTATCAGTTTGTCTGTCTTTTTAGATCTATGATTTGACATGTAATGCATGGGAAAATAAAACATTTCTTTCATGCTTTGATTACAATAAATTTATATTTTATTACAAGCAAGGCTCCTTATTGATACAGTATGAAGCCCTACAGAAGCAGAGTAGCAGGCATATATTATTATATTTATATATCAACTTTTAGCAGGGGGCAGAATAAATATTGTGCAACAATACTACTCAGAAGGTGACAGATATGTATGGTTATTGTTTGTCTTGGTCTAAAAAATTAAATAAATTTGTATTTATGGTGCGCCTAAGTTCACATTAAAATACAAAATACAATACAATAATATACACAGGGTCTTTGTCTTATAAGATTCAGGCACCAGGCAGTATCTCTGATTATTTTGTTCTTGTTTTTAATTCCATTTATTTTTAACTACATATTATATTCTAATGGGTTTCTGCATGACATTGACATGCTGTTGAATATTTATAAGCAGATAGCTGGTAGTGCAGTTCTGGTAGTAGTGTTACATCATTGTCAATATGCAATAATAAGAATCTTTTGAGCTGTATATCAGTAGTCAGTGATAGAGGAATTACTCCCATACTGTACTGCTGTACTTAATATTGGGAATTTACTCAGGCACCACCAGCTAAAACACTTCCTATCATTCTTTTCTGCTGCATCTCTTCTTTTTCTGTTTCTTTCCTCAGTCATTGTACCGTCAATCTAGCAGTGTAGACCAGGTGGCTGATAATGGAGGATCACACCGTTCACCAGACAGAACACATGACCACCATTGAGGCCAGCGCCGTCAGCCAGCAGGTCCAGCAGGTGCACTTATAAGCATAATAATTAAACAGTGCGAGCTAGGGGTGGGTGATATAAACTTAAAACTATATCACAATATTACTATACAAATGACAACAGTATCTCTTTGGCCGGAAATCACATCAGAATATAGTGTTTAAATCCAAGCAAACACAATCAGTGATCAAAAACAATACGTCTGGACATCTTCAAATACCAAGAAACCAATTAAGTTATTAAAAAATAAAATATGAATGTAACATTTCCTTCACAGCAGCATGTGTGGTCCATATTTTATCATTCCCCTGAATCCCTCATTCACAGCAGTTTAAATTGGCAACATGTGCCAGTCTAACACCATGATCGTCCTGTAGACTCATGTGACATGCCCACATTATAGCACATATGCAAATTTGTCATCATGAACCTGTGTTAATATGACAAAATTCTTGCTATGTGGAGGAATCGCCAAATATATTATGGACAATACGACATGGCACATCAGTAGTTTAAACTTGTTTAACCAGCCAGATTTCAGCTGAACCTCATACACTAACACCTCAGTTTGCTATGAGTACCATGATATTTTAACCGAATTTACTGTGTTGGTTACTGTGTATAGGTGCATGTGGCTACCTACACTGAAACATCCATGATGAGCGCTGAGGAAGACTCAACATCCTCCCCAGACGATGATCCTTATGATGACACAGACATCCTCAACTCGGCTGGCACCGATGAGGTCACTGCCCACCTGGCTGCAGCAGGTGAGTCAAGAAACATAACCATCTCAGCTTAATGTAATGCTTTTAACTGAACAACAGGTGGTGTCATTGCACTGTTTAGTGGAGGCAGTGCAGCTCTCCTGACAACTCTGCAGTTGTCATAATGAACATGTACATGCAGTGTGGTGTTCGTTATGACAAAGCTGTCTGTAATTTTACAAACACTCAAGCTTGTTCTTCCTTCCACTCTCAGGGCCAGTAGGCATGGCAGCAGCCGCTGCTGTGGCAACTGGTAAGAAAAGAAAAAGGCCTCATATCTTTGAATCCAATCCCTCAATCCGCAAGAGGCAGCAGACCCGTCTGCTCAGGTGAGCTTTAAACACCAATAAACCAACTTCTCTCTAATCCTCCTGCTGTGTATGGTCCCTCAACACCTTCAATGGCAAAATTGTCACTTTCAGCGCCTGACATCATTGTTTACTATAAAGGAATTGGTGTAGTACTCTAAAGCAGTAAATAAACATGTTTGCTTACAGGAAACTAAGAGCTACACTGGATGAGTACACCACCAGAGTGGGTCAGCAGGCCATAGTGCTGTGTATCTCTCCCTCCAAACCTAACCCAGTATTTAAAGTGTTTGGTGCTGCTCCTCTGGAGAATGTGGTAAGTGTTGTCTGCTACACAATGAAACTTTCTATCCTACCAACCAGTGGTGATGTAATGTGTACATATAATTAACTTTTATTTCTAAAAAAATGTCTATTGATTACCAGCTTGATTGTACTTACTGAACCTCTCCAGTGTGTTGCCACTCACAGATTCCAGCTTGGACTGCATGATAACCACCTAGAGCTAATTTTATTTTCATTATTTATAATCGACTTTCACAGAATGTCACTGATAAGGTTCAAATGGGTAAAAAACATAATCTTAAAATTACTTTCTAAGTATGACCATTAAGAAATAATACATACAAAATGCATGCGCGACAACTGTATTTCTATCTTCCAGGTGAGAAAGTATAAGAGCATGATGTTAGAGGACCTTGAGAACGCTCTGGCTGAACATGCCCCTGCTGGTGGAGAGCTGGCCTCAGAGTTGCCCCCACTCACCATTGATGGCATCCCTGTCTCTGTGGACAAGATGACCCAGGTCAGGCTCAGTACTGTTTATATATTTTGGTCCAAATATCCCATGTAGCAGAACCATGTATGTCCAGTGTTGCACAGTTGCTCCTTGGTAGATGCTGCCCAATTCAAAGCTACCAGTAGATGGCGCTAGGTGGTAACAAATCAGAATCAATGATTGTGTTGTAATGAAAAGCTCAATTAGCTGAATGTATCAAGGCAAAATATTCATTTTAAGTGCTTTCACATGCCCACCCATGTTGCTCATGTCACCTGATGAGTTTGATTCATGTATATTTCACTGAATTATTGCTGAAATACTTAATATTTACTTAAATTTAAATGCAGTGGTGAACAGCAACTTCAGTATTGTAATTCAGATACACAGTATGCCTGATGCTTAGGTAATTCATCTGGAAAAAACAGCCAAGTCTCCTCTCTCTGATAGACAAGCTGTAGTATCTGTAAGCAGTGAAAGGAAGTGTGGAGTACCCTGCTCTTGGCAGGCCTTTCACTGCAACATTAGCACCATTGGCAGCCTGAGTCCTCTCTTTACCCAAGAGAACACAGCTTGTTTACTCTGTCATCCCAGTGCTGCTGACGCGTTCTCTGGATCATGATCAGAGTAACTAGTATGACAATGGCCCTTAGAGACAGTCCTCAGCCCTTGGAGCAACGTAGCCAATCCCAGAGCCAGATAAGTCCTTGGAGGGCAGCTGTTAGTTAGTTAGTGCTTGTTTTTCTGGTGGTTGTAGGATGAGATTAATGTGAGTAACCTGTTGCCTCACTCAGCTTGGCCAAGCCAGGTGGAAAGGTGTGGGGGTAGGTGTTTTTAAGAGATATGTGTGTGCCATGTGTTGGAGACAGGATGTTGTCTAGTGCTTCTGGGAAAAGTTGATGAACCTGGGAAATGGCAAGCATGAAAATGAGAGCTCTCCTATAAAATTGGGGCTAATTCAAACCGTATCAGGAAAGCTTTATTGTCTTCTGCTCGGACATCTGCATTAGGTTTTGTGAGGCTGAAGAAATCCCAGGTGAGGTGATGCAGGCAGAGGCTAGTCCGATATGTGGAGCATCTGCAGCAGGTGATCTTGGGTCTAGCCTGAGCCCATAATTACCCCCTAGCCTTGTAAGGGCCAGGGACCCAGCAACATAGCTGCTTTCCTAAATGCTGATTGGACCATTGCTTGGAGGATTACGATTAGGGGATGTGGTAGTGGGTGCAAGGGCAACATGCCACTTAACTCACTAGTCACTGTAATTAGGCCATCTGGCCTTGCATGCATTCATCCACATACATCAACCAGCCACAGGTTGAAATGCAAGAATGTTTTTGATACTAAGGTCTTTTTTTCTTTGGCTAATCTAAGCACAGACTTGGCTGAAGTGAAGCCCCTTTATTGCAGCCACTGGATGCCGCCTTTGTTTTTTCCAAAGCTGACCATCGATTTTCTATCACCATCAATTTTGCCATAACCGTTTATGTGATGCACTGAGGAACTGTGCATTGGTGGTGTGTGATAGTGAGTTAGAAAAGGGGGGTTTAAAGAGGGGGGAGGGAGAGATTTATTTCTCTCAGAACCAAATTTAGCCCAGTGATGTCAAGGCAGGCAGACGCTGCAGTGCCTCATTGTGCAATATAATCCCTTGGTGATGCTTGCATATTACCAGGACACTGAGGACGTTGGCACTAAACCCCACCCCAGCCTGTCAGTGAATGTGAGTGTATGCCTCTTCGGGAGTTGTTGCTATGACAGTATGCATGTCAGTCACTGGTGCACCTGAAATATGTACTCTAGTGGATGACCGATAGTGAGCCAATAGTGACTCCGTGTCTGACATGGGGCACAGTGCAAACTTCCAACTCAAAAGCAATTAAAAGTCAATTAGAATAGAAATGCATTGAAAACTCTCTGAGATACCTGACTTCATCAAGACTACACTTGCTAGCATATCAGGTACCTCTTGGTAAACCTACCTCACCCCTTTTCTTTCAAACTAACTTCAAACTAAACATTAAACCTTTAAGTATAACATAGTACAAATCAAAAGGACCACAAACTGCATCATCAAAGGCAAGTCATCCCTTCTCTCCGTTTCTGAAAAACGCTTTGAGCATTTTTTTGTTTGATTTAGCTAGGTTTTCCTAATAAAAAATGTAACATTAGTGCTCTGAAATCAACACATTTCATGTACCTATTTGTAAAACCTGGTTTTACCAGTCCAGCTATTTTTAACAGCCTATTACATGGATAAATATTTAAAAATCTGATGATCTGATTTCTTTTGTATTATTGTTTTCTCTTCACCAGTTTCTGATATTGAACACATTGATTAATAGAGCTAGATGCATAAACTAAATGGTCCAACATATTTGTCTGTTTTAGCCTATTGTAGCTGTATAGTCAGTGACCAATAAGTAAGAAGAAACTGCAGCAGAGAATATGCTTTAAAATTAGCAAAGAGCAATAACCTTATTCTTCACTAATAACCTTATTCTTCACTAATAACCTTATTCTCCAACTGCAAAATGCCTCACTCAGCACATTTCTTGGTCAGAGTTCTGTACAATGTGACACTTGCAATTTGAGTGCTGGTCTTGTACCTACAAGATACTGCCATCAGCCCACAATTACAGTACCTTTTTTTCACTTCTAAAACTTTCAATAAAGTGACTTGGTTCCCTTACCATATTGTTTGTGAATGATATACAAAAATATAGTGGACTCTTTGATATTGTCATTGGCCAGTATTGAAATTATGTGATCCGCACGTCCATAAAACAGCACACGTCACAAGTTAATTTAATGTTTTTGTTTGACATTGATTTTCTTTTTAACAATATTGACCTGCTTGTACTTAATACCTACACTGAGTGTACTGGAGCCTATACTGGGACATTTTTACTGCTGAACCATGTTTCATCACCCCTGATGTTCTCATGGTGTCTGTCTAACACATCAGGCTGGAGCCACAGTCATAGATTAGTCTGTTATTAAACATGAGCGCATTGTTCTCCTTTTAGAAATCCTGTTTCTATTTGTAGACCCTGACCACCTCAGCACCCGGCAGTAGGTACCCGATCAATACACACCTCCTGCTGTCTGCTCAAGGGCGTGTGTGTTTATGTGTGTGTGGGGGGAGAGACAATACAGCTCTCCACTTTAGATTTTTGACATCTGTATCATCTGTTTTCTTCCTGCGTCTGTTTTTCTTCAGGCCCAGCTGCGAGCATTCATCCCAGAGATGCTGAAGTACTCAACAGGTCGAGGGAAGCCTGGCTGGGGTAAGGAGAGCTGCAAGCCAGTGTGGTGGCCTGAAGACATTCCTTGGGCCAATGTCCGCAGTGATGTTCGCACAGAGGAGCAGAAACAGAGGGTGAGAAAGAAACTGGTGTAGTCATGTAATGCTGCACTTTGCTTACCCCTCCTTGAAATGCCTTTCTTTCTTTTTTTTGCTGACCCTCTGTTTCTAGACTATTTAATTTGGGGAAAATTGTTGATAAGCGTTTTCCAAGTGCCATTTCTCTTTTTCTAGATCAGGGCTCCATAGCTTGGCCATGATTTACCTGTGGGACAGTAATGTGGGAATGTAGTCATGAAATTGATCTGTGGTAGTGCACGCGGTAACTTATATTTTTACTTCACCAGGTGTCTTGGACACAAGCACTGCGGACTATTGTGAAGAACTGCTACAAGCAGCATGGTCGCGAGGATCTGTTGTATGCTTTTGAAGACCAGTTGGTAACCACTCCGCAGAGCATTGCTCACCTTGTGCCGTCACAGACTGTGGTTCAGACTATCAATAACCCCGATGGAACAGTTTCACTCATCCAGGTATGTTTTTTGTTCTGTTTGGTTATTTGTACTTTCGAGTGGCATTTTTACAAATCAAATTTAATTAAATTTGTTTATGGTTTGATACACTCAGCCGTCACTCTTTCATTTTGTCACTGCATCTCTCAGGTCGGCACAGGACACACAGTTGCCACTCTGGCAGATGCATCAGAGCTGCCTGGTGTGACGTTGGCACAGGTTAACTACTCCACTGTGACTGATGGAGAAGTAAGACCAACATCCACTCAACACATACATTTAAACAACGTTTATATATGTAGCTATAATAACATATTCTGATCACATACTATACACACAGCCTAGCAAAGTAACTTACAGATGCTCTGTTTTCTGTCCTGATTGTTGTGATTAACTCCAAAACCTTTATTTATTATCTGAAATGCAGTATTTGAGTTTCTACTAATGTTAAAAAATTTTTTTAATTTTTTCTCCAGGTAGAGCAGAACTGGGCAACCCTCCAGGGCAGAGAAATGACAATCCAAACCACTCAAGCGTCAGAGGCCACACAGGCGGTAGCATCCCTGGCTGAAGCTGCTGTTGCTGCCAGTCAGGAGATACAGTCTGGAGCCACCGTCACAATGGCTCTCAACAGGTAACACTTAGATAATTCAAAATTATACTTTGCAAGTTCAGAGATGGAGTTTTTAAAGTCACAATGCAAAGGACATTTTCATAAAAACACAATACAGCACCCTAGTGCTTTGAGAGGCTCAATATCTAGTTCTACAATTATTAAACATTTTGAAGTAAGTCATACTGTAAGTTCTCATTTGTCGAAATCTAGAAAACTATAAGATACTCCTTATTGAGAACATCTGTCATCTAGTAGACCTGTTTAACATTCTCATGTCATAAATGTTTCTTAAATGTGTAAATGAAGTAGAACCAGGAGATGGATTCTTTGTGACAGAGAAGGTGCCAGCATAAAGCGTTCTTTGCAAAACTGTCACAAACTTTTTGACATTAAGAGGAAATGTACTTGTAATTTTTTCTCTAACATGAAATGTACTTGTACAGTGGGATTTTGTGTTTTTGCTTTCACTGACAGCAACCCTCATTGGAGGGTTTAGTTTCTTGTGATGAAGCAAGCGAGCACTGGAGAGCATAAGAAGTATCCATAATTACACAGACAGCTCTAACAACTGAATGAGAATGGCCCAACTGTCAGGGCAGGTCACTGGCATTCCCTGGAGATAAGTCTACTACCACTGATCCTGGAGCAGCGTCTAATTAATTAGTTTGTAGCTTTTATAGCGGCAGCATGCAAGGTGCACAACCATTAAATTGGCTGTTAGCCACATATTTCCACATGGTAACAGCTCAGTATAATTTTGTTGATTAAAACACTAGTGCAGGTGATATATACATGATTACTTAGTAGTGAGGTTTGGTTTCCATGATCTTTCATGCTGTCATCACAGGTCTAACAGACTTACAGAGATACCAAGCTGTTAGCTGGTTTTTCACTGCAGTCAAGGCAATCATCTCAGTTGTGTATGGGTATGTCCCACTGGGGCTTGTTACCTGCACCCACCTGAGTCTCCCTCCTCTCCCCTGCCCTCCCCTCCTGCTGTTTACCTGCACTGAGCTACTCTGGGCTCTCTGCTTCACAGGCTCTGGAACATTTTGTCTCCGTTTTCCAGCTCCAGAGCAGCAATAGAGCCTCTTTCTCTTGCTGTCTTGTCTGTTGACATTGTGACATAATTCATCAGTAAAACACCCTTAGTAAAGCTTTTTGTTGGGATATTTTTGGCATTTTTTTCTTTATTAGATAGTGTTAGTAAGGAGACAGACAGTAAAAATGGGAGAAGAGAGGGTGTGACATGCAGCAAAGGTCCCCACCCACACACCCGAACCGGGGACACTGCCATTACATGGAGCTACCAAGGTGCTCCTTCATTGCTGAGTTTTGAACATTTAATCTGCGTCAGTGTGATAAAGGTGTTTCAGAACAATAATATTTTGCTTAAATTATTAACACAATCAACTTACTAAACAACAGCCACTTGGGTGTCATCTGCATACAGCCACAGTGTGAATGTATCATTACTGCCTAAATTCTCTGTCTGCACTCTGTGTTCCTCCTCCTTATTTGTGCATCTGTATTTCTATCAACCAAGCTGTGAACAGTTAGATTAATTCATTATGGCGCTGGTGTGGTAATAGGATCGTGGTAATTCCACTGAATAGATCTGTTTAATAAAACTGCTTTTTTAGATTCGTAGCACCTGGCCTTTAGGGGATGTGACAGATTCTCCATAAGTCCAGACTAGAAAAGCCTCTTAGAGCTCATACAGTCCTACCTCTTCACCCCACATCTATCTGTGCGCTCTGTGTGTGTGTGTGTGCCTGTGTCTGTGTGTGTGTTCTAAATGCAAATTTGCTTATGTTTTTACACATTGTTCACTATATCTGATGTATATGTCTGTGTGTGTTGCAGTGAGGCAGCAGCTCATGCTGTAGCGACGCTGGCAGAGGCCACGCTACAAGGTGGAGGGCAGATTGTCCTGGCAGAGACAGCAGCTGCTGTTGGGGCACTAGCTGGGGATGCCACAGGTACAGCATGACAAACACAACATACAGTACACCTCACATGACAGTAATTACAGTCTTGGCGATTTATCATGCAACATGTTTTAGCTGGTAAATATATTAACAAAAAACAATAAAAGTCAGGTACTAAAATGATCTCGGTCCTTCCCTCATTCACAACTCTCTATGCCATAGACACTGACAAATCCATGGCAAAGCTGTGAGCAAACATTGTGGGCTTTTTAGAAAATGTAGTGATCTTTCTGTGGACACTACCATTTTTTGTTTCCCTGTCTGAATGTTTTTTTGGTAATATATAGTTCATGCTAGGGATGTCACAATACCAGATATTTTATGGTCAGGATAATTACCACTGAAATTCCACAACATTTGATCCCAAATTCGATACCACACAAAAAATAAACTATTTTATGGTATGGAGAGAAAAAAACAATCCAAATAATAAATACCTCTGGTGCAAGCCTGACAGGAGACCTCAGTTATCAGGTATAGCTCAAAGAAAACCACACTGCATACACAGCTTGTTAACTCACACACAGTTGAATCGTAACGTTGGTTACCTAGTAACGGGATGAGCAGCAGCCAGTTCATGTTTTTAGCTTTTTTTTTTCTACAAGTCTCTGTGGCCTGATGGACCTGTTGCTGCACCGTTCCACATATTGTTAGCATGAATGTTCTTCTTCTCTTAGCATTTAACACCAGACAAATAATGGCAGCCAAATAAATATAGTGCACTACATAGAAAACAGGGAGGGATTTTGGACACAGCTTCTGTCATGATTAAAATGGCTGGAAAAAAAGAGACACCTTTTTTTATTTGTTTTGTCTTTGTTTTCTTAGTTAATACGTTTGTGTTTAGAATTTCACCCAAGTCAAACTCATCTGTCTGTGGTGAAATTGAAATATTTTTTTAACTGTGTAAATAATGTTATTAGGTCACTATTACACCGTGAACTCTTCAGACAGTGGTTTCAAAAACAGACGGGAACCCCAGCAGCACTTGAAATGTTCAAAACTTGAACAGTGAGGCATTGCTGTCATGATCTCACTATATGCTGTTGTAGACAGCTTAAAACAGAATGCATTTATCAGTGTGTTTCGGCAACACATCTTTACTAATTGGTACTTGCACTTGTTCCCTAGCCAATGGCATTTCTAATTAGTCCTACTAAGTGTAAGCTTCCCTGCAGCAACACTGTGGTGAGGCCTCTGAGCTCCTAAACTCTAATCTACTCTGTGCTGATGTGACAGATGGTGTGTTTCTGTGTGTGTATCTTGTAGTAGTACTCCTTTATTTTAATGATACGTTAGCTGCGTGACCCTATCGTCAGCCTCCTAACATGCGCACTGCACGCACTGCTGTGGCAGCTTGTGTCTTCTGGGACTGGACCAGTTTGTAGTAACAGCTTCACATCCTTGTTGAATATCACTAACAACCATTTTTAGCATATGTTCAGTCACAAACCTCAGGTTGAATATTACTACTAGTAAATGAGTAACGTCATTGAAATGTTTCTTGCCTGCCCTGGTTTTTCCCGTGGCTCTTGGCATTCTATTTATTGACACACTGTGACACAAGACGCAGTGTCAAATAAAACCTAATGCCTTTGTAATTAGGTGTGTTCATTGCTGGCGTAATAATTATTCAGCTGCAAATTTGATTAATGAGCGAATTGATTTTTTTTTTTATATATGAAAATGAATTGATGCATTATTTAGAAAATTAATCATTTCCTTTAGCAGATTAATGTTTGAATCATGGTAATTTATAGTATGTGGAATGATACAATTTAATAGTAAGATCCAGATTTTAAACGTTAACACATGTAAACATCAAGCAGTAGGTTCTATCTAGACAAAAAGTTGAGTTACATTCACATTTTGTCAAGTTGTTGATCTTGTTCTTATTCTAGTTTTCTTCTAATCAGTGCCATCCAACAACTGGATAAGTACACTTGTCCAACACATGAGCAGGTCCCTCAGGGGCCCTCCTAAAGAGCTTTGATCCACTCCATTATCAGTCCATGGTCTAATCATTTGGCCAGCTGTCAGCACACCACCAGCTTCTCATGCTTGTCTTTATACATGCATACCCACATAAATGCACACCCAAAAAATGGTGTCATAACAGGAAAAAATGCCAAAATATGTACATTTGTGTCATTCACATTTGTACGCTAAAGAAAATCATTTAGTCATTTAAATCAAACATCTTCCGTCTCTGTTGTCAGACATATTGTTTCCTAAGTCATAGTGAACCATTTGGCTGCTGTAGCTCACTTAAATAACTAATGGAGCTGCCATAGCCAGTCCTTCTCTCGGCTGTTGACCTTAACTAATCACTGTAGTACTACACAGGAGTGGAGAGCACCGTTTGAAGTGCACTGGTCCAGACACTGCTGATTGGCTTGTATAGCGACCCTTCACTGACAGGCATACAGACACACACACACACACACACACATTAATACATACACATACACATAGCCATACCAGGCATGACCCTTAATGTCTTAGTAACCATGTGTGAGTGGCCAAGTGAGGCACTTCACTCACTAACTGTGCTGTGTTTGTATTCACTGTGCCAAACCAGTGCCCTGTTCCCTAAGCCCTCTTTCATAATCACTGTCAGCGCAGTTACAAGTAGCAGCACAATTTAACCCTGCCACAAATCACCAGCGAGTGGTGAGAATCCACATTAGAGGAGCAACAATTACCAATCTCACAAAAGGGTCTTTATTTTATTTTGGGGAAACTTAAGATGAGTAATAATAAAGATGCACAATTTATTTTTACACTCTTAGAAAACTTAGGAATTGAAATATATGTGAAAGCCCGTGTCACCTCAGGTATATATTTGAACTAGTGCATTTTTAATTGTGTGTTTAATGTCTAGCATCTTAGCTCATAGTAATGGGAGTAGGCATGGCCACTGCCATCCTCTACACTGACCTTCTTGCCTTCCTGTGACACTGTGACAGCTTGTAGGGTGGGGCAGAGGCCTACGTGACTGCAGCAATAATCCCTGCAGGCACACACACACACACACAGCTGGGTATGGGGGAAGCAGGCTGAGAACATTCAATTGGACCATTGTTCAGAAATGTCGTCTCTGTAACATGGCTGCCTCCTGTCCCAAACAACTACCTGGACTTGACTACCCCCAAGCACTGCATCAAATACAGTTCTCCTAGGGCTTATGAATGTTGTCCGATGACCCTTTCCTCTCATTCTAACCCTAGTGAACAGCAGTTTAAAGCTAATTCAAAATCAGGTGCCAAAATTAAGGCCCTGTTCTGTTTCTCCAGCGTTGACGTGCGTCAAACCTTCGTTCAATTTCTGGATTGAAACGTCTGAAGGGAAAAATTTAATTGAAGGGGAAAAAAAGTGCACGGCTCTCTGTGTGTGTTATGCGCATCGCGCTGCGCCGGGGTCGGTGTGTGTGTGTGTGTGTGTGTGTTTTGGTCTTTATGCTTTAAAAGCCATATTTCCTGACGCGCACTCTCTGGGTGTTCACCTGTGTGTGCGCGCGCGTGTCTTTGTGTGTACGCAACGCGGTAGAACTCCGCCGCACGCGATACAGAGACCAGAGGAGAATTGTAAACGTGCCCATAGAAATGACGCCGTCATGTAAATAAGATAAATAACATGAGGCTGTTTAGTTAGTTTAATAAAAGAACAAGGTACAGACCTGTTCTAAAGGAAAGGGAACCTGACATGACTTCTAATGTGATCTGGCGCTATACAGAAAATCCAATTAAATAAAATTAACTTGACCATCTTGGGGGGGCGGGTGGTGCCGCTGGGGGGGGCGGGGCGCCCCCCTTGTATAATGGTAGGGGAAACACTGAAACATAACCTCTGTTAACATGATTTCTTCTGCCCAAAGAGTGAATGGGCTGTATTTGTTAGGGCTACAACTGATGACTCGCTTCATTATCTGTTTATCACTTTTTCCATTAAATTAATAATTATTCATTCTATGAGTGTCAGAAAATATTGCATCATTCCCAGAGCAAAAGTCTTCATTGCTTTTTTTTATTCCAAACCACTGTCCAAATGTCCAGATGTTTATGTTATGTAAAGCAAAAACGATGCCAATCCTGAAAATTGGAGTCTTGAACCACCAAATGTTTTTCATTTCCCCCCATAACTGTACTTCAAAGATTAAACAAAAAATGGCATCATTTCATTTTCTACAAATAAACACAATTAAAATAACAGACTATAATTAAATATATATTAGTAATTTGAATTGTAGTCTGTCTAATCAGAGAGAACATCAGCAGTCATTTCTGAGATAAAATACATAGGAAAAATAAAAAATCCAGTCATTTTTATGTTTACTTGGTATTATTTATGGTGTTGGTGCTGTGTGTCTTAATCCAAAATGTCCCACTTTTTTTCCCCTCAGGTTTGGTCCAGATCCCAGTCAGCATGTACCAGACTGTAGTGACCAGCCTCGCTCAGGGCAACCGGCCCGTTCAGGTTGCCATGGCACCTGTCGCCACACGCATAGATAACACTGTCACACTGGATGGCCAAGCAGTTGAGGTTGTGACCTTAGAGCAGTGACACTTAGGACCCTGGAAGGAGTAAAAGGCACTGAATGGCCACTTTGGAGATTTGTTTATCCTACTGTTTTCCAAGACATCACGCTGTGTACAATGTCAAATATATTTTTAAATGTACATCTGCAGGAGTAAAAGTGAGTTATCAATGCATTGTGTTTACTATGTAAAGATATTGCTTTTGTTGGTGTATTTTTTCCCATGTAGCTTCATGTTTTTTTTTAGCTCTGTGAGGTTGAGTATTTAGTATTTATTTCTTTACAATAAATTGTTACTTAAAACAAAGATGAACCAAAAATCCAAGGAGGAAAGCCACCACTGCTTCACCCAGGATGTTAACTACCACCCTTCTGGATTTTCAATCTTTTCCACGTGGTTGACTGTTCTGTTTTTTTTAGATACATTTGCAGTTCAGTGCCATGGCCAGAAATCAATCCTGTGTTTCCCATATTGTTGATCATTGTTCTAAATTTGTCTCATACCTCCTCAGTTCACCTACAGTACAACTCTCAGTCTAACAGCATCTTAGCTGTAGACACTCCCAGACCCTTTTCTCACAATATGGTAAAATCATATGTTGAAATACAGTCATGTCATGTGTTTTTCCTTGTTCTGTTTTACTGTAGTCCATGCACATGCCAAGATTTGTCAAGACTCAGGATATACGTGTTTTTTACTGCTGGATTGCTGAGCTGACCTCTCGAAGCAGCCATTTTGTTTACCAATCCCATTTATTTACAGTGCATGAATTTACACAGCATGTTATTTTTTTGTATGTCATTTAGGACTCATTTAGTGGTGTGCATCACTTTGCATATCACAAGAAGTTGGTCATATAGAACAGAAACTGCATTATTTCTAATGCATATTTCAAAAAAAGCATTTCTTTAAATCTTACAGAACATAAATTGCTTGCAAAGAATCAACTTAATTCAATGCAGCTGTAACAGTTGGTTCAACCCTCACCAAGCTTGTGTATTTAAAAATTAAAGTCCAATAAAATGGCTGCTGTTCATCATTCATACCATTTCTCTTTTGCATTACAGTAAAGCAAGCATACCCATACAGGATTATGTTAGATCTTTTTGTTGTCACAGGTTAGGTTTCATCTTTTAGCAATCCTTTCATTCAGGAATGATACATTTCTATGCATTTTGCATTGATAGCAGTCGCCACAAACCCAATAACCTCCACACTCTCCTCTACAGCTTCCCCCGCCCCTGCCGTGACAGACAGGGCCATGATTACATCATAAGCTGCCCGAACCTCCTCTGCTTTAAAGCCTGGGATTTGCTATCAGGGCCCTTCTGTTGCAGAGTAGAACAGAGAGGAGCGTTCCGGCCTTAATCTGTCAGGCGTTAGTGTATATCCTGCTTTTTCTCCAGATTAAAGCTGAACCAGGTTGCATTCACACAGATGAAAAGATCCCATTTTCCTTCTGTTTTATGTTTTATATCCTCTTCTGTCATTTTTAGATTGGACTTTTTGTGTGAGTTGAGTGCAGGGTGTGGGTCTGTGTAAACAAGAGAAAAGTTTATGAGTCGGTGCATGTGTGTGGCGCACATGAAACTGTCACTGCAGATTAAGGAAGCCTAATTAGCATGCTTTCTTGGAAAAAGGCCTACACCTTCATGGTATGTAAGCCTCTCCCTTCTCTATCTCTATCCCTGTCTCTCTCTACAGCATCCATCCACTCAGCTTCACTCATACAAACAGCATTTCAACCTTTTAGCTCTATCATTAAAGCTGAACCCAACTGAGTTATGAAATGGCACAGGTTCAAAACAGAACAGTACTGACTCCAACCATTGTGTCTCTTTGCAGAAATCTTAAACCTAAAATGCTACAGTTTTTAAAATTTGTTGAAAATGCAACTCAAAAGGAAGACCTACAGTAAAATAACAGTATGGAGTCTGCTCTACATTTTAAAAATTATATAAATTCTCTCTTTACAATAATTTAAAGAGAATTATATTTACTAATGTGATATTAGCCTTTTTTGTCTACTTGGTTCTGTAGTGTAGAGGTGTGGGATTTAACTGGAGTAGTGCTCGTTTCCAATGTCTCAGTAACATTGATGAACTAATGCAATAATGAATGATACAGCCCTGTACAAACACCGCAGTGCTGGTCATCTCAGACCACATTTAGTATAAGTATGTCCAAATAAAAGTTGTTGACGTTCCCAAATGTATTTTGGCAAAAGCCCATAATACACAAAAAAACTATAAAGGAAATTGTATCATTATTCAGTGCCAGATATGCTGTAGGCTTTCTCTTAATATATTTTTTAAAACTGTCATAATAAAAAGACCTACCTCTGGGCCTCACAGCTATGCTTTTACAAGATAAGAGCAGTGGTACATTATTACATCATCATGGACCACAGCGCAGTGCGGTCCTCCAATCATCACATTCAACCACTGACTTTGAACCTGATTGGATGTCATCAAATTCTAGGTAGTCAGACTAGAGTGTGAGTGCTTGCACCTCATCCACACAAGCAATATGTTTAGTGATGGAAGATCAGTAGACATAGGGGAGGCAGCTCTATTGATCCTCCCCAGCCGGTGGACAAGGCGGCAGCCAGAGCTTCAGTGACCTGGCTCCACAGGGGGTATTGTAGGGTGATAAGGGAGGGGTTGGTCATTCTTGTTGCCTGGAGTCGTGCAGGCAGACTCTGGGGCAGAGCTTTAATCTCCACTAATCGTTTCTTAATACGTGTATCCCGGGCCCTGCACCCCCCACACACACACTCCCACATGGGCACAGACACATACGCACAAACTGCTTGGTATCCAAGCCCCCGCTTTATCTAACAAGAGATAATCTCCTACCCCTTCATCCTGAGCAAAGGGCTGGGCCACAACTTGAGAAAGCATTCCTCTAATACAAGGCGGTGCACTGTGTGACCTGCAAAATTTTAATTATGTTCCTTCCATTTTTATATCTGTTACTATTTAAGCATTCACAAAAATAAGTTAACCGCTGTGCACCCCGCTGGCCTGAGATGGGAACAGGAACCTGTGCATATGCAAAAACTGGAAATACTGAAACAAAAATACTTTCATTTAAAGAAAACTGTATACACCAATTTACATCTTGACATCATGCAGAATTTCCTATGAAGTTTGCACACCAGCAAACATGTTGCTGATAAAGCATCTTCCTCAGTCACATACTCTAATGGTTTAATAATGGAATCTTCACCTTCCCAACTCATACCTCTGTCCACCTCTAGCCCAGACACTGCGTAAGAACGATGATAATCTCATTTCACTAATGCTCTGCAGTCTGCATTAGAACACAGGCAAAGCACTGTCTCAGCCCAACTCTACCCATCCAGGAAACTGTGCGTGTGTGAGAGAGAAAGAGAGAGATGGAGAAAGGGGCCAGGGGGGCTGTGGGATAGAGGGGGCACTGAAAAATGTGGTGTAACCTGAACTGCGTAGCCCATCTGGAGGGTTATCCCACAATGCACTTTGCTGCAGAGAAGATCGTTAGACACAGTCTGACACAGTCTTTTGAAAGTGTTTATTTGCATCACAGATAAGGGAATTAGTATGATAAAAGCAATATCTCATTTGAGAGATAAAAGTCAGAAGGTGCACATGTACAGCCAGATTATGTGTTTAAACATACACACTATACATATCATGATATGTTCTGTAACAGGACACACAACTACAGGTAACCTGGATCAGTTGTACAGTGAATAATTACTTGAGCTGAGCTCCTTTATGTAAAATAGTTTGTACATCACTACAGTCTCAGCACTTACCCATTCTGTTTCTCTACTAAGTGAGCTGCTCAAAAGCAAATCCTCTGCACAGGTCCGATGATGACGTCCATGTAGATCAAATATGACAAGCCTGTAGTCAAACTGGTAACAATACAGAACATATTAGCTAAAGCTGAAGTGTAGGCTATAAAGCAGGATTTATGCAAAGGCAGATAAAGAGGTTTAAATCCCCAGATCCCCCGTCACCTACATTAGCAGAGCCTGACCGATATATACGGAACTCAATATGTAGCAGTTTTTTGAGTTTCAATGTCAATGGACTTTTACAGCAAACCAAAACAACATCCAGACCCAGAAAGGGTCTCTTGCTCTCCACCCTTTTCATTTGGGAGGGGAGGAGGGAAAAAGGCCGCATTGAAAGAGAAGGGTAAGATGACACCGCAGTTTGCAAATTATGCCACAGAGCTACGAGAGGAACCCCCGATTGTCGGCAGAAGGCAGAATAGCCGAACCCTTTTTAATGTAAAGTCGGCCCACAATCCCTCATGCTGCATTAACAGGATCCAGTGCTTGTCAAACCTGAAGACCATTATCGTCATAATATTGTAAGCATGAAAGAAACTCCATGACTTTTATTAAATGTATGTAATGATGCAACAAATGTATTACATTTGATATTTGTTTTCAAATAAAAGTTCATTATTCTACTTAACAGGTGGAAATTGTGGAAAATAAATCACAAGTCACAAGACCAAAGGTGATTTGCTTAATTGGTTAGAGAGATCAATGCAGAGCGAAAAGCTTGACAATAACCATTTGGTTATATTTTCTTGGATGAAGATGGTCCACCAGCACTGCTGTCTCAGCAAGTGATGTACAGCACTGTGTTTTGGGATGCGCTGGAAAAAGTATTTGCATCGATTACTTTAGAAACTTCTGTCTCGAGTAAACTGATTTCAAATTGAATCCAATTTTCATCTTTTGTTCTCATCTGTGGAAATGTTACCCAGTCTCCACATCCTAAAAGTGTTTAAAATATATTTCAATCAGACATCTGATATACCAGCAATATGCTAAAAATACTAAATATTTGAGACATGTTACTGTAATTGAGTTACAGCTCTTTCCACATTACAGTTTACTTGTCTGTCAAGTGAAAAGTCATTTTCTTACTCCTCCGCTTTCAAAATATCTACATTTCGTCTGCTAAAGTGTAAAGTTAATAGCTAATGGTTTTCATAATGTATTTCTCTCAAAGTACTTCTTCATAACTCAATTTTTTTCCAGATGTTTGTTTCAGGTTTTTTACATTCTGTGTCCTGACTACTATGTAGTATGTAGACAGTTCTTCAAAGAGTCACTGGAGCTTTGAGGCTGGGGTGTGCAGGGGAGGAACAGAGTCTCACCCCACCCTTCACCACCATCAGCCACTCACTCACTGACTAAAATGTTTTTAAGATGGTTCTGCACTTGGGACTGGCAGGCTGGTATTGTCCTCTGCATCAGTTTTAGCTGGTCAGCACTCTCAAGCAGTAGTTGGCAAGTCTAGAACCACCGGATCCATCTACCTCACCAGTGTGAGTTCTACCATTGCCAAACACCACCAGAGAGCTGTTGGACCTCTCCAGACCCATGTGAACCACAAAAATTGATTCACGGGATGTTACGAGGACACCATTAAAATGAGATGGCATGAATCTGAAATGCTTAGGAAGAGGAGTTTCCTTTAATAAACAGTAAGTAGAACATGGGGGGGGGGGACACACGACAACAAATCAGTTGTGAAATCTTTGGCTCCGATTGCTGATAGCATCATTTTAGTTAATGGTTCGAAACACAATTTTGGTCCGCGTCCACTGGATGTTCTTGTACAGTCAGGTCACAAAGACCAAATTACACGAAAGGACAAGTATTAGGAGCAAATAACTTACAGTGGACATGTAGAACAATTCAGGTATCAATCATAAACAATTCTCAACTGAGAGATACACAAACATGTACTGATACAGAGAAGATTACAATCCACAATTATGCAAAAGTGATGGAAGTCTGTCTTGTCCTATATTGGCACTACACATAATTGCTCAAAGTATATATACAGAAGCAAAAATGTGCTAGTGCCAAAATAGGCAAAGAAGAGGAATGACTGGGGAATCAGAATACAGGCAGCTCTTGTTATAGAGACACATCAGAGATGTTGACCCAGCGAGAAGTGCGCAACTCAGCCAATGCAACTGCAGCAGAGTCATTACATCACATTCACCCCACCCACGAGCACTGGAGGGAAGAGCTACAGACAGTAAGCCGCTATGGACGGGCATCATCAAGTGGTTCTTTCTCTGCTCTGTTTATGGCCCTATGGTAATTCACTGATAGTGAGCTCTCACAGTGAATTCTACCAGTGCCATACACAGAACAGGAGTCATTATCACCCCAACACCTAGGCCAACCAGCCAGCCAGTGAGGATAGTCAGCTCAGAGAAGCAAAACTATGCAAACTACACTACTGGCCCTCATGAGTAGAGCAGAAACAAAAGCCTGGAGAAAGGAAGTGAAAGAAGGAGAGACAGAGATACAAGAGCAAGCGAAGAAATTACGTGAAACAGGAAGAGGAGCATCAATAGTCTTCAGTGTATCCATAGTGTTGCAGTCAAGATACCTGGTACTGCAGTGGACTGATCCATGCACTAACAGGTCAAAGTATAGTGTATCTTAATGTGGGAAACTAAATTTAAGTCCACTCAATGCTACAAGTGAAACAAACTTCCTCATCTAACTATTCGCTGCTAATCACCTGCACTGCCATCTTTAGATTTCTACGATAGGAGGGTTAAGGTTGAAAGCTGACAAAACTATGAAGCAGGTGACTATTCTAATACTAAATGTTAATAGGAGTCTAATAAAGTTCAGTATCCTCAAGTTGTAGTTTATGCTGCTGCCCTGTTTTAATTTTTGGGTAACACAAGTGGTTTTCCAATAGCTTTTTTAAGCACTTGTGACACACCAAGAGATTTACAGCATTTTTGTAAAATACAAACAATGAATGCCAAATTCTTGTCCAAATCCTCCATGAAAACATAAGACGCCGTGATTGAACGTCTTTTAGATTTTTGGTGATTTTAAAAAAAGTACGGCTGCTTCGTTTTCCTCTTTAAACTGCAATTTGACGCTCAACACCAAACAACTGCCTTCCCTTAAACAAGATAAAACAGGAATAAATCAAGAATTTAATTTTCATTCAAATACAACTGAAATTTTAACCTGAATGAGTCTTTAACTATTTTCACACAATGTCACAATGAGGAAACAAACATTATTAAACTGACCATAAAGACAGTAATCAGAGGGCTCTTATTGTTTGTCAGTCTTTATATCGTGGCTCTGTCCTCCCCCTACATCCCCACCTTGTCCAAAGGGTGACATCCTACACTTGACCTCTTAGTTCACTTTGTAGGTCCATCTATTGTTTTGTTTTTTTTATCTCTTAAGGTCAATCATGAAATACGTTTTCACCTCTGCTGTGATCAATGGTAAACTTCTAAAGATATCTCTCCCTGTAATTAACAGTTTTATGTTTTCTTACACAATATAAAACAGTGGAAGCTGGTTTAAAATTTGGCATGATTCATTTTACTGCAGTAAGCCTTTAGATGATCCAAGAAAATGGCTGCAAACACAGGGAATATGTGGACATGTAGGGAACTCAGTTACTATTGCATAATAATGAGTATGAAAACCCTTTCATAAAAAGGACTGTTATCAAAAGCATCTTTGGCTGCACAAATAGTCTGAATCGGAGAGGCCGACTGCCCTCAGCTCTGTCCTGGCTGGGCCCAGACGCCCCACCCTTGTTTCAGCCATTAGCTCCATCACCCAGGATTCTGCAGTGCACGGAGCTCCCATTGATTCCAACGATCAAACCATGTACTAAGTGATTCCTCAGACGCCCAAATGGCTCCCTGAGCAAGACTCCCATTGCCATTTCCTGAAGAAATCAATACCACTAAAAAGCAAAGTCAAAAAGAACCTGTGTCCTTTAAAGATTTGCCCATCTCTTGTTTTTCCATACCTTAATTACTTTTTAATGGAGGTTCATTAGATTTTTATACTATACTGTTACAAAAAAGCCAGGTGTCACCACAGAGAAAACAAACAAGTGCGTAGTGCATTGTTTCTCAATGTAAATTTAGAGAATAATTCAGGAAAATATTACTTTTCAAGAAAATATAATATTATTTCAAAGTATATTTGTCCATGAAGACCTTGACTTTATTCTCTGGTCATCAGTAAATACTAATTTTATTTGTATAATTATCTGGTAAATAGACATACAAAGTTATCTGGCTGTCAAAATACAAACTCCATCCGCATTAGCCTACATAAACTGGAACCAGCCTATTTTCATGATGATGATGATGATTCAGAAACTTGCACAATTAATGAGAAATTTGAATTTGTATTGTATTTTTTATGTTTGCACGAATTGTGTAGCTTCTCTGTCAGACTTCTATAACAACACCATAAGCAATTTTTTTAAAGGATTCCGTGCAATAAATATTGGAATATTGTTGTGAGAATAAAAATTAAATGAATAAAACTGAAATAGACACACCAGAAGTCTAAAGATACGTTAAGAAGGTTCTAATTATTTGTCATTAAACAACAAGTTAATTTACTTTCTGACACTTTATTTTACGCTTTATTCTACTGAAATGTAACATCGCATGGCTCAGACTGTCTTTTGTTTTTTGTCATCGTTAATTCAACCTCAGAGCTGCTCCAAAGCCCCTTCGCTTAATCGCATTTGTCCGAATAGGGAGTCTACAAGTCCTCAACTTCACGGTTATTTCAGGAGGATTTATCACTCCTCTTAAGTCCTGCAGCGAATTCACTGTCAGGCATGCAACCTGACATTTGTCTGTATGCCCGACTTAAAATGGAAAAAGGCCGGATTTTGAAGATCCTGCGAAAAATCACTGATATTCCCGTTTTATTCCTATACGCGAACTTTCAGCGCGTTTATCTTTTTATAATTGTTATTATAAAAACATACCGTCTTATGCGAGTTATAGTCTACTATTGTCAGATTTGGTCACTGTGGTTTTTTACATCTTGTTTTCCATCTTTTTCCAGATTACGTTGACGTAAATAAAAATGTAGAAGATACCAAACTCAGTATTAATCCACAGGATTAGGCTGCTAAAACCTCATAGTTCGCCTGTGTTCCCTTGGTATTTAAGGGAATAAAAGCAGGTGCAATGTGGTTAAGACATCCCACAAACCTCCAACATTATCGAACATATAGAACATATTTTAATACCACAACAGCATATAATTCGTTTCAAAAACAGTGCTGGACAATTGAATTTTGCTGATTATCGTCGAATTAAAAATTAAAACTGAAAATCTGTTCGGACTATTTATGGGTCAAACAAGAAGATAAAGTAAAAGATAAAGATAAAGTAAAAATAAATACCAACATTACATTAGACCTGATTTGCTGAATTACACTTGTTTTCTGAATTTCTGATTTAGTTTCTGACAAAACTCCCCAGACTACAGAGCCTCTTCAGGATAAATGATCTTTGGCCTATTAAACACAGAAATATTTCCTTATTTTTTAATCCTTCTATGAAATTTCACCGTCCAGATCTTCTTTTAACTTCAAGTTTATTTGGTTGAAAACGTTATAATTAGTACTGAATAACTGCAGCGAAAGTCTTGAAGATAAAACGTAGTTCATACCTTCCTCCGTGTCCATCGCTGAGGGAGATATGTGAGGCTACAAAGTGCACTGAAGTCAGACCCACCGAACATTTCAACCTATCATTATCATTTTAAGGGGTTTCCGCTTTTAAAGTTGTCTAGAAACAACAGAAGCCTCCGGTGTGCGTTGCCCGCAGCAGGACTGCAGAATTACAATGAAACAAAAGAAATCCAAGCGGTGTCCTGAACTTCCTGAGTATCAAATGTCAATTTCAGCCCCGCGCTCCGCTCCTCTCCCCTCTCTCCTACCGGTTCCCTCTCTCTCTCCAAACTCAATCTCCTCCCTTTTACCTGCGCGTCCGAGCTGCACACTGAGAGAAAGAAAGGTTGCACCGTGCACCTTTTTAAAGGCGCAGACACACACACACACAAAGGAACAACACGTTACAACAGTGTGTGGAGAAAACAGCCCTCAAGAAGTGCATCAGGTTTGATATTCTGCATTTAGAATATGTGTCTTTTTTTTAAAAATCCGAATAAACTGGGATTTTTATTTTAATCTCTACAGACAGGCCATTTACGCTTTTTCAAGAGGTTTGGGCCCTCTGTGCCTAAAAAAAATATTTTTCAATATAAAAAAACAGACAGCAGATCTACCCTTTAAATTGTTCTCTCTGAGCAATAAACGGTTGCGTTTAAATAATAATTATAGTAAAACAACCTTAAATAGTAGCCTACTAAACATACTGTCGAATACCTGTGTTCATAATAGTGGACGTTTTTCCACCGAGTACAAGCAGGACCCAGACAGCTTCCATCCAGCCTCCCTCCACCTGGTTTAAGCTGCCAGTCCGGGGATTTGACCGGTAGAAAAGATACGTTATCGAGCATCTCACCCCTCACCAAAGCGATAATCCAAGTCGCCAAAGTCTCTGTGATCTGTTGTGCTCATGGCTTCTGACACTTGGGACTGGTTGCTTTAAGGTGGATCTCTCCGGAGACGAGAGGACCTTAAAAATGGTGCCGCTTCAACCCAGGCACTGCAGCAGTCTGAGCGGATGAGGATTGGTTTTGTCTCTCCGGATTAAACGATTTCCTGACTAATAATTTGGACCAACCCCCTCTTTAGACTGTCGCAAAAAAGACAGACACTCCTCTCTGGTTGGTACATGAACATCAGCCTATTTTATTTTATTTTTACTTTGATTTTAGACAAAAATGTATAGGCTATTTGGCCACATAAATACAACGGAACTAATAGAAGCATTGCACCTTCAAATGAGGCCTTCTGATAAAAAAAAAAAGGATAGAGATGAACATTTTCAGAGCTTGTCTATTTCAGGCCATCACAGTACATATTTAACGTAAGGATGAGATGAGATCTGTAGTCTCCCTCACAGGCCTGTCGCCTGCTCTTTCTAAGAGGCCTTTACGGACAGAGAGGAGGCCTGCAGGCCTGTGGCTTATGTATAGGTAAACAGTGTACCTTTTACCTTGCCAGCATCTGCAGATCACAGTGCTATGGATGCAGAGAGAGAGAGCAACAACATAACATTTTCCAAATCCAACGTTTTATGATCTATTTGGGTAACAAACGACGACAAGAAGCATATTAGACCATTAAACACTCTATTTGCTGGAATAAACAGAAAATTGTGTTCTTCATTAATTTATAGTACAACAGGATCATACATCAGATAGACTACTTGCCGCATCTTCCCAGCCCCCCCATTCTAGGGATTAGTTTTAGTCGGGTGATGCTGTGGAGGCTGCAGTTCTTGGGTCGAGATGCTGCAGGATCAAATGACCACCTCCAGATGGCTAATGATTATCAAATACTGCATGTAAAGCGTGCACTAGTGGTAACTCAGTGCAGATTGCATAACGTTTCCTGTCAGAGCAAAGCAAGAAAAATACCTTTGCTAAAGTTTGCAGTCTCCTATAGCTAATTTCCCTGGTGGATTATTGCGTCACCGAAACCATCATAGCCAAACCCATACAACCTGATGTGGACCTGATGGAGGCCTGGTGAGTGTGTGTCTCGCCCTCACAGGAGCCGGCAGCATCATTTCGGGCCCCACGGGGTTCTCAGTGTGGCTCCTGATCCTGCCCCAAGCCCTTACGCAAGGCTGCAGTCCTCCAGCGATGTCCTTGCTGAAGTGTGAACCCGACCTATGTCCCTAGTTCGCTTTTAGATGCCTAATATATGAGCGCGAGTTTTACCCATGGTCCTCTCCGGTGGCAGACCAGAGTCCATTTACCTGCTGCTGATAATTAGGCAGATAACTAGGCGAACAACACTCGTCTAATATTTAGAGATGATGGGACTGGGTTTGGTTACAGGCCTTTCAGAGTCAATAGCCACTGTGAAATCAATCCGAGGTGATTCGTCGTTGCTGCTCAGCGTTGAGGATCCGGAGCACGAAGCTCCCGGACCCTTGACATGGTTTCCACCTGGAAAAGCTGAAATTGGAGCCGCGGATCATCTGTGCAAGAGGCGGGCGTGTATAGGAGATAAGTAGCCGTCGATTAATATTTAAAACACTCATTTGGTTTTGTGCTGTCGTGCCAGAACCAAATGAAACAGGTGCCAGCGGATGGATCAGATGGACGCTGTGCGTATGTGCCGCCACCCGGCTCCAATAAAAGGATCCAGGCTACATGATAGGACGCTGGATGAAATAATAATGCGTCGAGGTTTAATCTACTGCTCCAAAAGAAAAAAAACACTAAAGGAAACAATATGGATCACTTTACTAAGGATGGAGTGCTCAAGAAAGAAAAGAGAAGATCGGTTATTTCACATAATTTTAAATGTAGAGGCAAAGTTGTTGTTTCAAGATACTTCATATCTCAGCAGAGCTCTCATTACACACAATTACATCCGATATATTATTCCACATTGCGGGAATAAGTAAATAAAAACACAATAAAATAAGATAGCTAAAAAGTAATATTAAGCAGTATAAGGAGGTGAGGGAATTCATTTCTGCAAGGAACACATGTTAATTCAGAACTCTGGATAAGAAATTACATTTTAGCTCCAGCTTGTGTACATTGTTTAAATGACTTCAGCATGATTAATCAACACAATAAAACACTGTAAAAATTACAGAAAAAGGTCATGAAATGACATAATGTCAGCAAAACTACACATCTGACAGTTGGCTGTATTTGTCAAAAAGCAGAAAAACTGATAGAAAAAACAGCAAAACATTTGATTCATATTGATAGTTTATTTATACTTAAAACATATCTTTTCTGGCTGAGCTCTTGTTGCAGAGGCAGAGGGGTGGGTAGCCAGTTAGCAGTACTGAAGGGGGCCATGTTAATCAGTGGGTCATCCATTAATAAAGACCTGGGGATCTTTGTATTGCTGTTTCTGGTGCTGCACCTCCACCACCACCTTGTCATCCACCCCCCACTGTGCCACTGAAACAGATCTTGCAACATGAGAGAGCCCTGTCACCCAATACACATCCTGCATGTTGCTGATGGGCTGTCAGCTCACCAGACATTTGTGTGGACTGGAAAAGAAGGAAATTAGCAGGAAAAACAGGATCAAATCTAGAAAGTTTGAAGCTGAATGTGAATCTTGTTAAATATTATAGATCTGCAGAGGCCTCACATCATAAACAAGACATGATGGAAATTGTCAACACTTTCATAAACATATTAAACTGTACATATATAACAGATTTGATGCTAAAAGCTTTGCTATGGAAAATACTGCAACCAACAGTGATTGATCATAACTTGCAGCAGACCTAATGTGGAGCCTAATGTGGAGCCTCAGGGCATTGTAATGCCTTAAAAGGCCACAGCCTCACAGGTCATCTGACCACCCTGCTCCGCATAGACCAATCAGACATCTGGTGCATGGCTTTGGCATTACGTCATGGAGGCCCGCAGTTTGTCTTGACCAACGCACTGCGGATAAAACAGAAGCTTTAAATATTTCATTGAGGATCTCAGGTTGCTGGACTTCTGGAGGTCAGGACTGTGAAGAGACAGATCGCCTCGTCCTCGCCTGCTCCTCCTCTGATGCTTGACAAGGGGTGGCAGGGTGAAAACAGAAGAGGGGACTTGAAAAACACTCTGTTATAAACAATTATCTTTAGACAAAGGCTTTGAAAAAAAGTGCACAGTGAGAGACAGTTGGCTGATTTCATATACATCCAGTATGACTTGTGCATCATCGAGCATTATTTTTGAAAAACTGAATACAAAATAGACTCAAACTTGCTGCTGCATAATAGCAGGCAGCACAGGATGCATTTGCACACTTTGTCTACATATTAAGAAGGAAACATTGTCAATTTCGACTCATATCAGTGTGTACATGTCAGTTACTTTTCATTGTTAGTATTATGACCTGCTAAAAATATTGTATAATGTGTTTTGTGGCTCTGGGGGAGAAAATAACCCTGGGTTAACCCATGCTGGAGTTGAGACTTGATTTTGTTTTTTCACAGAAAGTTTTTGTTATGCAATTGCATTATGGGAATTCCAGGATCAGTTTTAGTTCTACTCAAACTATGGACTCGCGGTTGGGACATGTCCACCTATGCTGCTCTGATTTTAACCTTTGTCTTTTAAAAAAAAAAAATCTTTCTCTTTTAGTGCATGCATCCATTGCAGGAGTATTCCTTTTTGTACTCACAATATTGTGATTCACCATTTAGCTCTGAACATTTCTGCTCTGCAAAATCACTTTCTTGTTTTCCAGGTCTTTTGTTGGCACATAGACATGTGTCGATCACCTGACTGGCGTTACTAGCCAAGATGAAGACCCTTCAGGGCTCTGATCTGGACATGCTGGAGCTTGTGGCCCATCACAGAGAGTACATTGTACAGAAATAACACACTGTAGGCAATTCAATCCAAATTCTCACCACAGCCTCAGGAATTGTCAGTTTAAAATCACTTACTATTAAATGTAAGGGGTGATGGGGTACTTTGTATTTTGTCTTTTTTTGCATATATATTTGCATACATATGACATAGATAAAGGTGAAAAAGATGGACCCACATGGACCTGGTAAAGTTTAATTTCACTTTTGGACATTTCATATTTTAGTATTGCTACAAAAAAAAATAAAAAAAATAAAAAGACTGACAGGAAGAGAGAGCAGATTGCTGCGTGACAGAATACATTTTTCAGAGTAGAGAGGATTAAACAGCCTTATGTCACAGCATTTATTTCCCCCTGCTGTGATTATACAGAGGAGGTTTCAGCTGAGGATAGAGGAGGATGGAGGAGGTAGCGCCCTCACCTGGTTCACCAGTGATATTCCTTCCATCAGTGCACGTGGAAGATGCACACACAGCAAGGTTAATCTGGAACAGTCCAATGTCCCCTTCAAAATAAAACCTCAGTCAGTAGCGCAGATGCTTAGCAGATTTGGCACAGATCAATGGAGTATGTAAGACCTGCACAATGCTATTTAAACCTAATCAACAATGTTAAGGCTTTTGAGGCAGAGACTGAGTGATTATATTGTTCTACAAGCAATAGATACAAGAATAAAATGTTAGTTTTGATGGAAATATCAGCCAACCAGTCTATGCTTTTGGATAGATTCATTACCACCATTTCAGACTGTGGTACTACTGTCATTCTTGAGTTTCACAGCACTCACAGAGATTATGTCAGACAGCCCATTAAGTACCAGACAAGAAAGTCATGACACAGGAGTGTAGTACCATACTGACACCTTGTGGAAGGGTTGATTTAACAGGTTAGAGCCAGACATTTAAGAACACAAAGTATTTGTACTTAGACTCAACACATGGGATTCAGGTGACACATTTGCCAGACATCAATGATGCATAAGCACTGTGACATGTTTTCTGTCAACTGTTTGGATGCCATTGATGGTAGCAGGTTGAAATAACTATGGTCAGTCATGATAATAACTTCACGCATCCAAAGACATTTCAGTTCAAGAAACAGCAATTCAAAAGTTGCCAAAGTAAAAATATTTATCACAGTTACAGAATGAATACATCTTTGTCTGTTTGATTTTGGCTCATACTGCTGAGTCTCACCCTAAATATAACACTAAGCTTTTCAAACATATGGTTCACTCAATGCAATGCATTTCAATGCACTTGGGCATTTTATGAAAACAAGAAAAATGTTAGAAAGTAAAACGTTTGTTAAAATTTAGTTCTATGCTGAGATGAAATAGCTAGTTTATCGCTGGAATGTAATAATAAAGATCGGCCAAACGTTTAGTTCACCTAGTGGTCTTCCATCCATCATTGCACTGAAAGAGAGAAAAATCTGCACAGCAACATTAAAGGAGATTAAGACATATACTAATATAAGATGATAATGATCTGCATAACCTTAAACACTATAAACAATATACATTTGAAAATATCTTTACCTGCATTAAAACAATTCAGAATATATTACTTTAATGGTGTTTATTGGTAACTAATATGTGAACAGAATAGGAGTGCACGAGATCTTCTAAGAATCACCAGCCTCAGACAATGCCAGTTCATACACATTGAATGTTTTATTAAAAAAGAAGTTATAACAGTTTATTTTATACACAACTATTTATGGAGGTTATAAGCCTATTAATAGAGAGCATTTGTCTTTTTGACAGGCATGCCCACTTCACAATGCAAAGAAAAAAAAAGAGAAGGGCAAAGAGGGTGGTTAAAAATAAGACCAAGAACAGACTTTTCAAAACAAAAAGAATCCTTTTGACCTTTTAACCCTTAAGTATCACACACTAAGTACCAAATACATAGTTTCAGTTAAAAGCTGCAGTATTTACTCCATTGCCCTTGAAGGGATAAACAAAGCTGTACTGAATTGAATAGTTTCTATAAAAACTGCCATTTTCCATGTTGTGTGTGCTGCTAAATCCCCTGATGGCAGCAGCAGGCCAGTACGGGGCACAAATCCACACAAGACAGAATGGGACATGTGCACCAAGTGAGCCTCGACCTCACACCAGAAGCATGCAAGTGCGCGAGGAAACACAGTAAACACATGGGGGAGGTGATATTATGAGATCAGTGATGATTCTCTTCGGCTGTTATGATAAAAATGAAGAATGGGCTCTGGACGTCCTATCTATTGGTTAATGATAGACCAGTCCATTCAGTTAGATTGGGCCCTTCATCCTGTTTGTATTTTGTAAGGTGTGGGAGAATGTGTGAGTACAATTGTTGTGCTATGGCTCTTTATTCAACTTTCTATGCAGGTTTGCAGTAGCTTTTTGAGGCCTATCATGGGACCTAGTTGTCTGGAGCTGTGGGTAATTAATTTTCATTGTCATGTGTAAGCCTGTGTTCTCAGAGCAGAAGAAGTGGAGAGGAGAAGCTAAAAGAAAATTAAAAGAATTTACCAAAATAGTTCAGAATTCAAGTTGCAATGGGATATCAGCATAATCATTCAATGTTTGAGGAAATTTTCTTAGGCTCTCAAGTTAAAGATGGCCTGAATCAAAGTTATTCTTTCACTCGACATGTGAATACCTAAGCATGTGGAGAAAAAAACCCCTGCAAATAAACAAAAACAAGGGAGGCCACTGAAGACATCGAGTGGTTGTCATTTTTACAAGATCAACACCAGGCCACAGCTGAGTATATCACATACTGTTGTTGTTTATTTCCCAGATGCAAATAATGCTGAAAACCAAAGCTATGATTTTACCCAAACACTAAGTGTCCTGTTTTTGAGAAAGACAAATATATCTTTAGTTCCCTGTTGCAGCACAGCATCATAATGTGCCATTTTATTACAACTCACACCTCAGATATACTGTATTTTCAGCACTCAAGTACAATACTGCAAAAATGTAAAGTATAACAGCAAATCCAATCTGAATTACTTAGAACAAAAAACTCAAGATCAAGATCTGAGCAGAGCGATATTTTAGATTAACCATAACTTAGAACAGTGGTGCTTTATGACCAAGATAAAAAAACAAACAAACAAAAAAAACAGGTCTGTTTTGTGAATATAAACACATCTATAGGCAGGTCACGGAGAAAAAAAACACAAGCCAATTGTCAAAGTGTGGAATTGCATCCAATTTGCAGTTTGTTCTGTCTGACTGAATGTGGATCACAACCCATGAGAAACAGCAACAGTTAAAATAGCTGCATCCTGCTGTAAGCTAACCACAAGTTAACATCCAAAACATCCCCAGGCTGGATCAGAGAGAAATAATTACCCATTTGCTTTAAACAGTCAAACCCTTCTGATAAATACTGAAAATTAAAAACAAATTAAGGAGGTGGCTCTGTATTAAATATGCATTCAAATGAGGCCATAATTACGAGCATAGAATTGCATTTTAAATTATGTTTTTGGAGAAAGGGTCTGAACCACATTTCTGTAAAGTTAGATCTATCAGGCTCACTACAAGTCAAACATCACCCTTGTTTGAAATCATTTACTCATCTCTACAACTCTGAATCTGCAAGGAGAGAACAAGCAGGCATGTCTATCTTACAAGTAACCACACAAAAGACACTAACTAAAGGTCAGATGAGCAATGAATGTTTTATCAGGTAAGTATACCAAACTAGCTAACTTTATCTGTAATACAGCCATATAGAATATATTGTTTAGTTGAAGTCACCACCCAGCAAAACTAACTATCCTGACATGTCAAAAGCACAGATTATCAAATATTAGCATGATTTCCATCATCTCAATACCTTACAAGTGAAAAAGTTGAATCATTATGCAAGATGCAACCAAACTGTATTTCAAACCTGAGCCATTAAAGTCTAACAATCCTACATTAGCTCAAATACACCCAGTGGCACTAAGGCCTTGGTAATTCCCCTAATCTGCAATAGATGTCAAATCACAAAATGCACAGGATCATATTATAGAAGAGAAGAAGAAAAGTAGGATGATTAAAACAATGTGCTTTTCTGTTATTTCTGATCTTCATGGCTTTTGGGGACTGGATTAATGGACACCTTCCTTTTGTGATGAGGCACAGAAGAGTTGAGATCAAAAGTGATAATGTGACCTACTGAATATGATTCGGTCTTGAATCTCCCACTCAGGATTCACAATCTGCCCTAAAGCAACCAGTGATTCTTACTGCAATCTATGAAGTGAACACATTAGTTTTCTAGGTAGTTTGACTGCCATGTAAGCCTCGACAAACAACACTCTCGGTGTTTTGGGTTCAACACTGAGTTTTTATGAGGCTACAGAGACGTGTTTTATCACTGTACAAGGTAGATGCTGTACACACGCACACACACGCACACACAAATATCCTAACATGGTGACCCCCCCATCAGGCAAAAATGTGAGTACAAAAAATAAAAGTAGGAAAAAAAACAAAATGCAAAGCAGCAATTGCAATGTCTTTCCACATATCACGGATTTACATCTTAACCCGCCACAGTGAATCACCAACAAATGACGCTGAGTTTTTTTTCTTCTGTCAAATCTGTACATATTACATTAATGTAAAATTAATTCCCCTCAATGAAAACTGCTAGAAGCCAAATGTCAAATATGCAGGCTCTTATTTTGTAATCTTCTTCAAACCAATAAAAATCCTGGTAAGCAGACATGAAGTGTGGGAGTCCAGTCGAAGCAGTCGGGGTACAAACCACAGGTCAGACCAGTATGAAGGGCATGCATTGGCGCAAACACCAAGTAACAGCGGAATGTGAGGAGGACTAATATTACATGAACCTGAATCTTCAATAAATCCTTTCTTTTTACTCAGAACTGCACAGTAACCATGTGACCACTATTGTTGCTTATCACTAAAATTAAAACTCATTTTGGTACTGGTTTTCTAAATTCACTAGAATATAGAGTTATATTCTTCACTAAGCTGGAAAGCTATTATTGACCAATAATACTAAATAAATTTGTTTTAAAAGCAGGAGCCCAGGTGATTGTAAGACTGGCATCCTGCACAATCTAATAGATTACTTAAAGAATACTTGGTGCTCATGCGTCTGAGGTGCTTCCTGATAGAAAACTAGTGCAAGCTGCATGAAATATGAAATTCCTATGGTCAGATGGTTAAAGACTTGCTCTGATCTGTCTTGTATTTCCATAATACCATGTGAGTCTGACCAGAATCTCCAGAGTAGAGCCACTTTGTCTGCCTTTGAGCATGAATCTTTTAGTTTGGGCAGCTAGTGTACATTCACCAAATCAACACCAAAAGCACCCACCACGTCTTTGACACCACATGGTCACTGTCACTCCCCTTCTAATGACACATGTATGTAATTAATTTGTTCTTCAAACACATTTATTTTTGCACTGCACAGCGACACATGAACACAGGTAGCTGCAGCAGATCATAAGTAACAAAAAGTAACAGCCAATATAGCATTCACACTGAAAGAGAAAGAAAGTTTTTTTTTTACTGATGTGTCGCAGTCAATATGCTGAAAATGTTATGCTTAGGCAGCCTTTAAGATTGATTTTTCTCTGTTTATTGGCACTATACTTTTTTTGTATTTTTATGTAAGGTGTGCTAACTTGTGTGTGATTGTGCGCCTTAAAAATACTGTCTTGACTACAGGGCAATATTGTACAGCAGTTCACCCAGGCAAGCAAGACGTAAGTAGCTCTGCAGTGGAGAAACTAACATGTTGGTCAGAATCAATTGGCATTGTGGGAAAACAATGGAAATTAGGATTCAGGTCAAACTGGAAAGTTCTCTTTTAAAAAGTGAAATTGGAATAAAGAAATGAGATGTTCATGGGGAGATTTCCTGCCTACAACAACATGACACACCTTAAAAATGCAGAGATGACAGGAAGAAAATGTGAAGGCAGTTGCAATATCTGCGAAGGGAGAAACAGCTACAGAATGGGAAGGGTGTTTGTCAAACACACCAAAGGCTAGATATCCATAAAAATCCTTGTTTAGTAGTAATAATAATAATAATAATAATAATAATAAAAAAATCAACTTGTTTACATATGAATATTATAAGTCTGCTTTCTCATGGTTAGGAAATCAAACATAGTCTCTGTGGGGGTTAAAGGAGGGGTTGGGATGGGGGAGCCCTCCTATCACTACAACTCCATGTCCTGTGCCTCATCTTCCGAAAAATCAGACATGGAGCTTTCAGATGAAGAGTCACCTGCCCCCTCTTCCTGCTCCTTCAGGGCTTCCTCTGTTGCATATTTCTGGATGTATTCTAAAGAGAAAGGGGAATAAAATGACAGACAGACAGTCAAAACCCAGTTTAGGGATGGTTATTGAATTTTATGATATCCTGGTGGACAACGTATCTGGAAAAATATAAAAAGAAGTTGGGATCTATACTCATAGATATTCATTAAGTAAAACCTTTGATTTTCTGCTTGTACTCTTCTGGCCGGTGAAGGTACATGGCAGCGGCATCTCCATTCAGGGGGTCAATGGGGTTTGGGTAAGCCAGCAGCTGGGGCAGGAACGACTCAAAGATGTTGGTCAGATCTGGGGAAGCAGACAGCAGAAGTCACAGTCAGGTTTCTACAGAATCTAACCATTAATTTAAAGGAAGCGGATCGAAATTTGCTTGAAATAAATGTTTTTACAATTATAATAAGAAACTGCTGCCTCTGTCAAGTGGCCACAGGAAAGATCATAAGCAATTTCACACACAAGTGAAAGCTACTAAACCACAAATGTAAAAAAAAAAAAAAAAAAAAACAGACTCAGAAGCTGGACCCACATTAATCCCTTCCACTAGCTCTCTGCTAGCAGGCCTCAGCTTTCTCTCAGAGCTGAGGCCTACTAGAAACCTGCAATCCTTCTCTCACCTTTTAGGTGTCACTGTTGAGTCCATTCAATTTGGGAAACAAACACTTCCCCCGAGTGTATTGTACTGCATTGTGTTTACGTGATTTAATCAGCTGCTTTTGTTACCTCTCTGTTTACAGAGACTCATTAAACATAATACTTGGTTGATTGACCAATTCTTTCTATGTTCAATCTTGTTTCAAACACTCAACACAAAAAAATCTGCAGCAATTTAGGACAAGGGACTGGATATTCTCTAGAAAAGGTCAGACTTGATTTGACTTAAAACACAACATAGCTTTGTCATCTGATAACATTAATAATGTAGAATTATAAAATGTATTCCTTTTTATATCATATCTCATGAATCTGAATTTGTCATGAAACAAGTTATTTCAATACCGATTAAGGCTTTAACATTCTGCTCTGACTTATATGCAGAACAGTGAAAATAAATAGGGAGGGATGCTGAAACATCTGCTAGGGATATTACTGTAAAGCCATTTATACTACTCAACAGCTATCTTAGCCTTGTGGAGGGGCTGTAATGACAAATTAATGGGGGAGTACACAGGGGGAAGGGCACAGTGACATGGAGACTAGCAGAAAGACATGGCGACAGTGAGAGGATCAACTGGGTGAGAAACAGAACAATAACTGCCATCGAGAGTATGGAGCACGTCTCTTACAGCTGACAGATTGTAAATCATTCCTCTCGAGGGTGAATGTTCTCTGACCTTGTCGGTTGAGGATATTACCTCATTAGTGTTCACTTCTCCCCTCAGTAAGTAGATTAGGCTGGTGATGGCACTGTGTCAAGTTCTTTGCACATAATCACATAGACCCCAGTGAGGAAATTTAATATGAACACATAAGCGGCAGAGCCACTCACCATACAGGGCTGTCCATGTCTGGTTTATGACATCTAAACACACTGTTCCTGACCTGGGAAAACGAGAAGAAAACGGAGTTAGAGTGGCCAGGGCAAAGCGAGGTATAAAATTACACATTGGTCTGACACAAATCACAAACAAGTTGTCCACACAGAAAATAAGTTTTATTTATCCATTTACTATAGACTTTACACAGCATTATTCTGTTTTGAACTGAAATATTATCCTGTAAACATGGGTATCACAGAGCTTGTCCCAGTTTACCACTGGTATTTACACTATGTCAGTCGTTCCCTGGTGATAAATATAACACTTTCTGATGAGAACTGCCTGTCTCATCTGTGAATTGGGCAAAAGTTCAACTTATTAAGGCTGCATTCATACAGATATTTTCTGTGCTGGTAGCGGTGTGCTGTTTCATGTACTGAAAAGACATTACATTACATGTCTTGAAAGCTTATTAGATGCCAAAACATGGTACGGTGGTTTGTAAAAGTTGGACAAAATTTTACAACTCATGACGGCACTGCGGACGATTTTACCTTTGGTAACCTTGACGTGAACAGCAGAAATACAGTGTTCCACCAGGAACGTGTTATTGCATGTATGCAATTGGTCAGTGCAGAAGAAGTTGAGCCAGATCCAACTTTTTTTCCCGCATGATGCTTTGTCATTTTGGCTGAGCCTCTGATAATGCCAGTGCCCGTTGCATTTCTCACTTCCCTGATTCATATGAATGGACCTGGTCTCTAAGCAGTGGATTAATGTGCTCATAGATACAGAGAGCTTAGCCAGGTTCAGTATTTCTGTCATGTGCGGCTTTTAGCTGATCGTGCCAAAATAGTGGTCTCAGTGAAATGTTTTTATTTTAAAGTTTTTTTATACACAAGACCACAAAGTATTGGACATACTTTGCTGCCATTCTAGTCTCAAAGTAACAAAAACATTTTAAAAATAGACACTCGACTGAAATCAACTTACGCTTCATCAATGTTGGGATGAAAAATCTTGTTCATGAATCCTGAAAAACAAGGTAGAGATGAGGACATTGCAAAAAAGTGAAGTGAAACCTAAAACAGCAGGATCTTCACACTGCATGTGTCAATAGAGCTCCTACCTATTGATGGTGATTTGAAAGGGTATTTGTCAGGAAGATCTACTCGCACCTTCCACACACCTCCTTCGTACGGCGCTGTACATGAGAACAGAAAGGAGACATTCATTCCAGTGAACATCATATTTCATCCTTCATGCAATCCAACAGATTTAGACACTACACAGTTAAACCAATTTTCTATACTCCTTCCTTCACTGCCTAGAAACACAACAGAGAGGATCACTTGAGAAATGAACTACACATGCCACTTCTCTCATTTTGGAGAAGAATTTTATGCAGTAATGCATTTCAGCCCAGGAGAATTTCTCACTTCTGAATCATATAATATACTGACTTCAAAGAGGAAGAGAACACGATTGTGTGACTGTGTGGTGCTCTCCCAGAACAGCTGTGTGTAACAGGACCCTCGTGTTCTGTACTGAAACTGAATAGCATATAGGTGACTGAGAATACACACATTGAGGATTAATGGCAGCAAGCACATGTATGCACAACAGTGCCATTTTATTTGGAATAGTTTCTAGGCGTCATAAACATGCTCAAACACCCACTTCCTCTCTTTACTGATGTGTAAGTGGCAGTGGTTTTACTGTGACAAATGTTGCAAACAGCACACAAAAGAAGTATTTCCTGCTGCTCTCCTCATCCGTCCATTCTCCCCAAACCTGGCCACTCTGTTTCACATGTTGTGACCTCAGGTCTGGTTTCAAACAGTTTTCTGTTCCTGGGCTGCTGTGGTGAAACTGTCTTTACAGGACAAACAGGAGATTGGTTGAGATTGCCATTCTGACTGCACTCATGGACAACATTCACTGACACTGTCTGTTCTGTCTTAAGTGTAATTTAAGTACTGGTGCTGGGTGGTATACTAGTTAATCTGATACATGGATTGTAATTTCCTTTACTGTATTCATTTTTTATATACCATCACATAGCTGAAGTAACAGCTGTAATACTTCAGTATGCAAAAATTGTATAATATTGGTCAGATCTGATGCAGATCAAAGGACTATATCTTTCAAAAGTTGTCAAGTCAGGTGGTTGCACTTTATCTATTACCTTAGCAGAAAACATATATTAGAACACCAAGAAAGGATTACAATCTGTAGCGCCGGCAAAACAGTGAAGTCAAAGACACTATTTCAGGCATCAATTGAAGAGGCATTTTTTCAAGCTACAGGTTTCACTTGAATGGCTACAAACTACTATGTACTTCTGACAGTAGAATAAGCCAGAAACCTATATAAAGGCTCAGTCATGCATAAAAAAGAAAATTTCATGATATACCATGAAATCCCCAGAATCTTAAAAGTACCATGATATAAACTTTTGATCAGACCGCCCAGCACTCATCAGTTGTCAGGCGATCTTGTTTTTAACAGAAATGTTGTGTTTTGTCAAAGAAGGGGGATTGATGGGAGAATAATCAAGAGCACAAGCGGAATGATTCATGATTTTTGGAACATATGTGATAAAACATGCTGGACCCTAGGATTCTGGGACACATGTCCAAAAAGGCCCAACAAAGACTCGGCAGCAAATTATGAAACGTGTTTAATGTGTCAGTACAAAAGCCTTTGTTAAAACGGACTAGAGAAACACTTACTTCCTTGTGGTCCGAAAAACTTCACTACAAATTCATTGAGTCCACTAAGGATGGTGACTTCATGTTTGCTCTCGATGCTGTAAAAGCTGTTAAGGACAATGGTTTCACGTGACTGCATGTACATAAACAAACACAACCTGAGGGTCAACAATGAAGAACAGCTCTTAATAATATTCAGGGTCACTAACAATTTGGCCTCACTAAAAGCATTACTTACCTTTGTTTTCAGTGCGACACATTATTACATGCATTGTTACAGAGAAGACAATGACATTAAGCATAGTCTGACCTTCTTCCTCTCTCTAACACAACATCATTATTTCAAGTCAACCAAAGTTATGAAGACTGAAGAGAGAAATGACTGATTTTGACACATAATGAAGACAATTCAATGCAGGAAATTTACACCTAGCATCTGTTCTGTCTCCTGGTCCTGAAGATAAACTTTCAATGACAATCGATGGGTTTGTGGCAATTTGTCATGCTGTAAGTTGCATGTATGCGCACATATACATGCTCACATTTGGACAGTAGTTAATTTTCACTCATCCTTTAGAGCCAGGCAGGACTCCCTCAACCTGTGACTCTTTGATAACCCACACAGACATAAAGGACAAGTCCACATAGAGAAACACAACATATCATTCATGCTCCTCTCTCTAAAACCAAGTCATTGCAGAGAAATGAGTTTTCTTCATTTTAGCAAGGAGATGAAAGAGGAAATAAAACTGAGCAAGAATGATAGAAAAGTGTAAAAGAATAATGGTCACAAAATGAGAGTCAAACACTGACAGAACAACACTAAAATTCTGTTCTTCATGCAACACAGTAGCAGCTGGCTTGTCAATCCTGATTGAGTGTGGATCCCATTAGCAACGCACTGATCCCCAAAGAGTTAAATCAAACTGGAGGTTATTTTAAGCTCGGGTTGAGTATGTGAACAGAAGACTGAATCGCTGGCTTCGGCAAGGAAATGTGTCATTGTCAGACAGAAGAGGAACCTCTCTGTTCTGACTTGTGTTGATGTCAAGGAGCCATTCAAAGACTGTGTGATTGCGAAGTCCAACGCAGAATGAATAACCACTGACACCACAAGCACAATATTTATCTAAAGCATGCTAGCAAAACAACAACTAGCCCAGTGCTTAACGGAACATTTCTCCCAAGTTAGACTACATGCATTATGTTTACATTCTGCAGCTGAACCAGTTATGTCCTTCATATAAGGAAATCTAACCAGTAATAAAACCACTGGTGTGTGAGCAAATGTGTGTTGGTCACATGTGAGGGGAGCAATGCAGGCAGGGGGGATGGTATAGAGTATGTATACTGTAGTGTAGAAGGCAGGGCAGGGGGATAAGCTATTAATGGGGTTGAGTTATCACTGCTTATGCTAAAGGGTAATTGACGCTGCAAATACTGACTGACAAGGATCTTTCGTCCAGTTTTTAAAATACATTTTAGAATTTGCCTTTTAGACATTTAGTTGACACTTAAGAGGAAAGGTTTAAGGGATATGGTGTCATAATATGGCTTTACCTTTCAAAATACTGAAATTCCAGAAAAGAAAAAAGGCAAAGGCCAGGGTCTTAGTGATCTCTAAATATTCATGTAACTATAGTAAGATCATGTGAGAGAAGAGGAGAGGAGGTAGGGAAAAAGAGTAGGTCATATTGCACTGAGTGACTTCTCACATACAATCACATGATAATGACATGACACACATAAAAATCACTTGTATACAATATAAAAGCAAGAGTCAAAACTCACAAACAACAACTTCTTGTTTTTGTGGCTGGTCTCAGCATCCTTCCATCTCTCCTATTAAAAATAATTACAATGTGTTAATATCTGTCATATTAATAGCAGTGTGGTTGTCATTGGTTTGCTACAACAGCTGCAACATGCACTCTCATTACTGACAATCTTTATCTTAAGGAACAATCCCTGGCTCTGACGTCAACTTCAATACTCCCACCTCATCCTCTTATCTGCGTCTTTGTGATGGTCTAACTGGCCTTTTGTTTCACACAGGGAGGCCCAAGGCTTCACGTACTCATTTCTTCTACCTAACCCCATCTTAATATGAAAGACTTTGACAAGTCTTTAAATCAGAAGTTGTTCCTGGTAGAGCTTGTAAATTCCCAGCAAATTTGATGGAGTGGAAGATGCCTGTGGAATGTGGTTGACAAACTGCTACTCTGTCAGTCACTAGAGAGAGAGATAGTAAACTGGATAAACAGAACATACACTTTAACTATGAGCCTTTTTTGCTTAGAGTGACATGACACACAGCATTTGCCAAACGGAATAAAAATTTAAAAAAATGGTTTCACCTTTATAGCTGCCAAGAAACGAAGACAGCAATTGACAGCGACATTAATATACCATCTATATTCAGAGTGCTATGTTGTGTTCATGTGCTGCTCTGTATGGTTCCAGTCATGTGAAGTTAGTAAGTTACATGAACCAGTAAACAAACTGGTTAATGATGTCCTGATTAAAGGTTATAACTGCTTGGTTTGGCAAAAAAAAATCCAATGTGTCAATAATTAAAAGTTGTTACAAATTAATTCACATATCTCTTTATAGAATATGTTTTATATGCTGTATAACTGAACTAACAGCAGCAATTTTATCAGTTATGCATTTTCTTGTTCCCCATTCCCAGCATAATGACTCTGTCCATCCTCCCACCTTGGATTAGTATAGATAAGTCATAATCTGTGGATCGCAACAGCTCAATATCCTTTTACACACACATATAATCTGATACACAGGGTTCAATCAATCCAGAAGAACATACACACACACATCCTTACTGAGACATGTCACATGACGTTGAAAGCCACAAACTGTAACATCAACACATCCTCTGATGTTAAAACTGTTTGAGTAGCAGACTTTCTTCATATAATGACATGGAGACTTAAAAACACAGTGTATAAAGAAAAGGTCTAACAGAACTACTTTCAGACGACAATTAACCTGTTTAAATGTTCCAGGTTTATCCCAGGTCAATGTTATCCTGATTCTGAACTTTATGAAGCACATTTGTTGGTTTAAGTGCTAAAATATGCAGTAAATAGCATTTATGGTCATGGTCCAGACATGTCTTGTTTTCATTTGGGTTGTTTTCGGCTACTATCCCTGCCTGAACCAGGATCAAAATATCCCAGCCTGACCAACCTCTTTCTAAGTATGGGAAACAAACATGATGGAGAGTCATAAAAAGCACTCTGTCAAACAATGCTGTGACAACTATGCTTCGGCATCTTTGTTTGGAGACTGTTGCTGATCAGGTAAAAGGGAGGTTCTGGCTAGTTTCAAAGCACATAACTGTCTCTCTCTCATCTCTCTTTTTGAGGAGAAGGAGTAAAGGGAAAGCCCATATCTTTTCATCAGCAGGGTGATGTAGCTCATTTCAAAATGCTGGATAAAATTCCTTCTGTTTTTTTCGCCATTTTCTGAAAAACAAAGCAATCAAAAAATGCCTAAGCAGTTTACAATAGCAATATTGTAAACTGACACCACAGACCAGATTAGAGTAGAAATGTAGATCTTAATGTACAATACTCAGACCACCTGCTGTCAACTCTAGCTTCAAGTTATCCTTTTTAGTGGGAGAGTACATTCCTCCTGGACAGACTAGGTTGAAATAACAGGAAAGGTAGAAAACCAAACAAACCCAAAGACATGGGGAGAGCCTTAGATTATTAAATAACAGAAGAGATGTCCTGCAGAATATCCGGGTATCAATGTCTCCAACCCGCGAAGAAGACTGTTCATGACATATAGCAGTGCTGGTGCGACGGAAAGCTAATGAGTCTGGCTGAAAAACACTTTTAGTCAATAACCTCCAGAAGCCAGCAGGAAAGAGGAGCATAGAAGCAGCATGTAGAATAAGAAACAGAGTTGAAACAATAAAAGATAGAGCATGAGAAGATTCTAAAGAGAGATGTTGAAGAATAAAGTGAAAGAAACATGGAAAGGGTGAAGTCAATGGACAGGCGCGCAGAGTGATAGTGACGAACAGATAATGACAGAAGAGTTCAGCCTGGTGAATGCTGATCTAGTCTCACAGGCAGATCTGTAGATGTGAATGACATCATTGCTGTGGACTGCAGGCCTATGACATGTAGGCATATGTGCCTATGTGTATATAAACACACAAAGAGAGAAACACCAGTTTATTGATTTGACTTTCATGGGATCATTCATGCTATAATAACTAATATGATAGCAAAAAGTAAATTCCAAAGTGACAATATTACAATTTTTTTTTTGTTCTTCAGAGTTTGTCAAAAGAAATTGTGTGTAGTGTGTTGATGCAATAACTCCCAAAGACTGTATATTGCAGAATTTATATATTCTAGAAGACATTTCTATATATTCTTTGATTGCCTTTGGTTGTATGGTCTTGAACCTTGCGTGAGAAGAAACTGAACATAAATCATGTTTATTTGTTTCAATTCTGTTGTTTTAAATTGAATAAACACTATAACAATCACATAGAGTACGTCCTTTAAGAGCACTTATTGGTTTATAGATGAGAAACTCTGAGGCAACGACCTATCTTTTAGTTTCTCTCGCTCACACACAGATGTAGCGACAATGTACAATCAAAGACCTTGCAGATGAAAGGCAGGAAACAAAGCAGCTGTCCTCAGGGTGTAAGCAACGGGTAGGCTTCCTCCACCAAGAAAAACCATTTACACCACGAAACAAATGCACAGGCTAATGACAATCATCTACAAAATAAGTCTTACTTATGTAACAGAAAGTTCCATTCTCAAATGAGAAACGAGATGGAACTATACCCACAACACAGCCAATACCAACATACACAAGCCTGTGATATGGTGCCTTATTGAAAAAAAATAAAATAAAATTTGGATATTTCAGTGTATGACTATTAAGTATAAGGTTTGCCTTAACCAGCAAATGTGTTATAAATAATGTTAAAAATGCATATTTATAGAACATAGCCTCTGTGTCTATTCATTCAACTATGTATTAGAGCACTGCAACGAGCAAAGCAGGATTTTTGTGTGACCTCCTCTACACTCTGTAGCCTAAAACCAGAGGCAGCTAGTGTAGCACAGTAACCATCCTGCCACAGCAGGCACAGCGAGTGATAGGTGTTTCTGTAAGAGTGTGATTTAATCAGCTAACAACCAAACAAACACCCTTCTTCCCTACAGCCATCACCAGCCAAACTGACCGACCCCTCTACTCACTCTCTCATACTGAGGCTAATATTTTCCCTCAGCTGTTTACTGTTATTGCTCATTAAGTCAGACTCGTGTTAGTCATTGTCAATGCAGATTTGAAGCTCGACTGAGTCACTTCAACTGTCAGAATCTGCCTTAAACTCCAGCTCATTGACTCTACAGAGCTTAAAAGCACGTGCTAGGGGGACAAAAATAAGAACAGAAGGAGAAATGATCTAGACTACAGATGGCTCAATAAAACAGTTTCACTCAACCAATGTGAATTGCCAAGTTGCTGTCATTGTCTCATAAAACAACATGCACACCAGTTTGCCACACGTTAATTTTTATTCAAGTAAGATGTCATCAGGGCTTTTACAAAGGGAAAATACTAGAGTCCGTTTTATTAGTTACAGCATGTTAAGCAACATGCTAAAAGGAGTACCACACCAAAAACAGTAGTAGTAGCATAGATACTCATGTACACAAAGTTTATAAAGGAAGTTGTAATTTTCAGCTGATAATCATCCAGCTAGCATGAAAGAGCTAAAACGTTACAAATGCCTGTTCAAATGCACGTTTGCTTTACCACTTTGGAAACTGAAGTTTCATCAACTATTCCAAACTTGTAGAATCTAATATGGTGCATGCTTCCACTTATGGTTGTGAAACCTCATTTAGACAAGCGCTGCAACAGCCACCACTTCTTGGTTTAAGTTCCCCCACTGTTAATGCTCTCATATGAAAAAAATAGGGTCCTGGCTGGATCTGAATGGTGAACAGAGGTGTATTAGTATAATAGTAACAGCTCTACAATTATGCCAGTCGCTCTCACTTCCCCTTTTTACTGCCCCACTCCAAAGACATACGTCAGATCTTCCATCTAGCTGTGTGTACCTGTGTGTACACAGGGGAAGAAAGGTCCTAATAATCTACAATTTGGCTGTATAAATATAGAATATAGAACAGGTTAACCATGTGTGATCGTTCATCATGTGGAACCAAAACTAAAAATTAGCGACAAGGAGTGATCTAATCTTAAAAAGACTGGGCGAGAATAGTTTAACCTTAACTATCACTAAAACTCAACATATAACATTACTGATCTCTAAAAGGGTTACATAGGTGACAATCTATGAAAAAATCTATTATTCTGATTTATTCTTTAATCATTACTTATATATCAACTCTATAGGTCTATAACTACTTATACAATTTTATAGAAAGGTGATAATTCTACTACATGTTTATTATTGAGGTCATAGTGGGTGGTGGAGTAGATTATATTAAGAAGTGTCTTTAATGTTTTGGCCATCTCATTTATGTGAACAGGGTAATGTACTGTAATGTACTCCGGTAAGACTTTACCACTACCACTATGATCTCAATTATAAACATAACAAAATTATCAACTTTCTGCCAGTGAGAAATTATAACCTTGTAAAACCAGAATTCATGGCAGAGCTGCTGTCTTAGATTGAATTAGATTGGACAGGTGTACCTAACAAAGTGACCAGTGAGTGTAATAAATGCTATGAGTAAAAAGGTTTAGGCTCTGGACTGTTTCTGGGCTCTTAATGACACATTCTTATCACTACCAGCCAGTGTTGTGGTTCTGTATAGGTAACTACTAACAGTTGTATCACTAAGATGAAATCAGGGAGATTAGTTGCCTGCTATTATCACATCTCCTTATCTGCCGTTTTCCCAAACTTCAAATTAAGTGTAAAGAGCAAAACACTACAAAACAATTTGTGTTTTTATGGTTAACATGCTGTGCTAGTGGTGTTTCAGAAAAAAACAAAGCAAATCTGTCTTTACTGTATTGACATGTAGTTTCAATTTGAATTTAAATGATATTATAAACCTTGAAATAAACTATTGTTTCTATGTCCCAAGTATTGTGTTTTTAAGCAATGCTGGGCTTAAACTGACTGTTTTCAAAGCATCCAGCTCTGACACATTAAGTGTGAGAATACTGATGGAGCACTTGGTGCCAGCGTATGCAGTCTGTGCAAAAGAAAACTGCACAGCAGGTTTTACATATCAATGGACATATGGCCCCAAAGGCTTGACTCACTCAGATCCACATGAAAATGTCTGGTAGCTGTTAAGTGCTGTGCTCACTGGATGGTAGCTGGGAAGTAAATTAACTCTATCAATGCCTCAGTTTCATTTCTGCTTTAAAAAAGGTCAGATGTAGAATTTTAACTTGGTGTTCAGGTCTACATTTTCTAAGTTCAAAGAAATGTGTAGACAGAGGTACACATTCCACCCCTGCGGCTAAAACACCTTGTTACATCTAAATATACACCTTGCTAAATATACAAGCTGTCTTTCAAAGGTACTATTTTCATTTTGCATAATGCATGTGCAATATAATTTTTAAATGTACTTAAAAAAAAGACAAAAAAGAGAAGGAAACAAAATACCCAGGTCAATGCTCAACGATTAACCCAATATATCATAAACCATTTGCAATTCAAATTGGGTTTCCTTTCTATACAGCTCTCATCATACTATTCTAGCTGATGGCTACCTTGCTGTGTGAGAGCTGGAGCAGCACAATGCTGCACAGGCTAAGTTCTTTGTCTTCTTTTCTGAGAGATGAGAGCCCACCCACTGCAATCAAATGTGAATCCTTCAGCTGCTCCTCCTTTCAGTCCTTCACTAAATCAACAGTCTATTTACAGCAATACCACTGAGTATCTGTGTGTGTGTGTGTGTGTGTGTGTGTGTTCATGAGCTGCATGCATGTACACACAAATAAAATCATCATAAAAAATAAATAAATCACAAAACTGAGCCAGAGCAGGAGAAACAAAGACCTGAATCTGAGACAACTGCCTAATGAGAAAATCTAACAGACAAGATTAGCTGTGTGTTGTAAAGACAAAAAAAATGGATTCCAACAGTGACATGTTGAAGACACTGCAAAGACAAACCTGAATCTCAGTACAGTAAGCATCTGACACATGGCTAATTTTATCAGCCTGACATAGACTAGTACTGCATAGAGGCAGATTGTTAGATAGAGTCAAGTAAAGGGTGTGGATTGTGTCCATTAAACTTTTTTTTGATAAGGCTCAATCCCTTCTTAAACAAGCAATTTTTGCCTAAAAATACAATTAAATAAAAAGAAAATGCAACTGGATTCTGTGTCACTGTCCCAAAAGATGACTAAACATGCTTATGTTAACCCTTTGATTTTCCACATTACAGCTGCAGTGCACGTGAGCTGCAGAGGGTGACACAACTCCCCAGTGCCAGAAAGAAATTATGCGAAACGAAGAGAAGAACTTCTGTCCATCTGTTTTTCTAAGGGAACTCAGCCATGCGTGCAGGAAGCTTCACTGTTTGCCTAGTGGGATTAATAGTGAGGGCTTCAAATCTCCTCCTGTCAGGGATGCCATGCTCCTGGACCCCCAGCACAGCACTGTCAATCAAGGAAAGCCCCCCCTGACTAGAAGGGGTCTCATCTACTGTTTACCAGGTTACCTTGTGTTCACTCATGAAAAGGATAAAGAGCAGGGGTTTGCTTGTGGCTGGATGATGTAGCATATTTTTTATATACTTAATGAATTACCCCCTTGGGGATCATTAAAGTCTTATCTTATTTGGACACATGTATGTCCAAATGAGATGCAGATAAAGTGTTGTTAGGTTTTTAGACTGACAAACAGACAACTGAGACAGTGGAAGGAGGATTCAACTCAGTACCAGTAACATGTATTGTAAAAAAAAATATTACAGTGTTTTTGTAGCAAGGAAGTTGTTCACAGAACATTTTTTCCATCCTTGATTTTTGTGAATTTCACTAAGGACACAGCCATCAGACCACAACATATCAATCATATATACATACACTATATTTTATTGTATAGAAAACGTAAAAGTAAGTGTGAATTTAGGTATTGTTTAGGTCTTACATTTTCAGCTTTCCTAGGAATGTAGACACTATAAATATCTCAGTTCATCCTTAATTCCATACTGTCAGTGGTTGAGTATATACAGTAGATAGGCCATTTTCCATGCATGTCTAAATGTGTGTTTGAGCTTCTTATTACTAATTATCTTGAGCTACAATTAATATGGACTATAAAGTGATAGTTGGACTGAACAGTATTGTCAATGCCACCTGATGCAAGGCAAAGTAGAAGCAAAAATGTCTGAGGTAAACTCCCATCTCCAGACATCCTCCAGACTCCCATCCAAATAATATATCATTTCAGTGAAACAATTTGAGGCATCTGTTTTATGTTTTTGTCCTGAAAGCATAAAGTATATGCCACATTTTCTGTAAGTACAATGTAAAACAATACTAGCGCCTGCAGGTTTTCAGTACATTTCTTAGCCTTTTATGCCATCTACTACTGTGAACTGACTTCTATTAAACAACAATTAAATTTGTTGTTAATTTATGCAGGTGCATCATCTGACCTGAGCTTTTCCCATTCTTGTGATAGGTTCATCATGCTCCTATTCATTCAATCAAACTCTCTGTCAGGAACAGGCAAAAAAAATGCTAGCTCCTTCCCTACGGTAACTGTGTCTAGTTCATTCAGTCCTGCAATAATAGCAGTGGGTGCAGATTAGCTGCCTGTGACTATGTGACATGGTCTGACACAGCAGTGGGAGGTGGAGGTCACAGGGGCTCCTGCAAATGGGAAACCCAAAAGATCGTGCTGCTGATGCTGTCCGGATGTCATGTTACAAGGGCACAATGGGGCCGAACCACCAAGCGGAGAGCAGATAAAGCTCAGGATTGGTATTCCACTCAGGGTGGGTGGAGGGATGATAAGGGAGTGTTGAAATAAAAAAGGCAGGGAGGAGGTAGACAGTGCCCCTACAAGCCACCCCCTGATTGTTGACAAGTAAATACATCAGGATTACTAAAAGCCAAGTATTTCCTCAGCAGTGACTTCTGGGAAGAAAGGCATCTTTAAAAAAAAATACAATAAATCTGAAATTTCAATCTCACTTTGAATGGCGGAAGATGAAGCACTAGCATTGTATCCTCTGATAAATCTGATTTAGGTTGAAATGATGAACCACATACACAGGTACTGATGTCTGGTATCATGATGGACACTGGTTTAGATAAAGCATGCAGCATCCTTCCTAACAAGTCTCCACAGTCTCAAATACAATGCACTGGTGCCCATGCTTCACAGAACTGCTACCCAATCAATTTCAGACTTTCCAGCAGTAAAGGCTGAAAGCACAGCTTAAACATGAAAGAATGTACACTTCAAATATTCAGGTCAGCAGTGACTAAACACTTCCAGTTTCAAACAACAGAAAAAAAGGAAGTTTAATGATTTGAGAATCTCAGACTCGGTTCCTTCGTGTTAAAAACACAGGTAACGCTGTATTTCACAGGTCACATATATTCCAGATAATTTCCTGGAAATGTTCTTCACACATTTCAGATAGTTAACTGGTATTTTGTTGTTATTTACCAGGAAATTCCAATAAACAAGACACACTTTGTGGCAGTTACACTTATAAACACCTGAAATAAAGTGGAACTTCATGTGAGACATTTTCTACCTGATCAAAAATGAATTATTCTTACTATTAAAATTTTCAGATTGATATTAATGATTGTTTAGGAATTATTTTTGATTTTTCTGAAATTTGAGTTGTTAATTATTAATTTATTGGACAATATGAAAAACATTTCCAGTAGATTATCTCGAAAATATAGAACCTGTAAAATAAATAATTACCAAAACGGATTCCTTAGCCCCCATCTTTTAGCAGAGAGATATACACTTTTACTTATGCAATTTCATGGCTTTCATACAACATACTCTAAAGTTTGTTTTCCATGTTCCACGACCAGCATTTATTTGGTCTACATAAATAATACTCTTCCGGCTCTTTTATGAACTTTTAGACAAACTGCACCAACTGACATCTCTTTTTTTCCCCCATTCATGCATTAAAATCCATAGGTCAGACACCCAAAGAGTTTGTGTTAGCACTCACAATAGGCTTTGTCCTTTTTAAATCTACCTGTGCTCGAACTCCAGCACCTTACTGCATGAAAGCATCTGTTAAATAAATAGACCAATGTTGAATGCATGCAAATAATAGCACAACTACCTACACAGGTAGGGGAGGGGCTGTGGCTTAGGAGGTAGAGCAGTCACCTGCCAATTAAAGGATTGGTGGTTCGATTCCCAGCTCCTCCTGTCATGTGTCATAAGACACTGAACCCCAAGTTGCCCCCGGTGTGTCAGGTCAGCTGCATAGCAGTGTGTGTGTGCTTGTGTGTGTGAATGGGTGAATGAGAAGCAGTGTAAAGCGCTTTGAGTACCAATAAGGTAGAAAAGCGCTATATAAGTGCAGACCATTTACCACAGTATGTGTACTCAACCCCACACAACCATCTGAATTTAAAGGTTTTTGAAATGACACACAGATTTACTAAAAGCATCTCATACATCTCCTAGAGCGAGAGTGGAAAAAAAAGTTACACAAGTCACTGGAGAGTAAAATTAATTTAAGGTTTAAGAGCACATTGCAGCAACAATTGGACAATAAACAAATTGTCTTTGCCACTCAATGCTCTAACATTATTAAAGAAGGACATGGAAGAACAGGGCGAATCCAGAAAAATACAATGTAAATCAACACTTAATGCTTCCATTATGACAGCTTCATTAGATTGTAAGAGTGAAGCCTACTGGCACGAAAACACAAAGACTATACATTTGGTGCTAAAAGCAGGCTGCCACTCATCGTCCTGGCTTAGAACAAAGCTTAAACCCAGTAATACAACATGCTGAGGTCATTCTGACATTCATTTTCATGAATTCCCTAATGAACTCCGCTCTAGATTCTCAGCTCTCCGGTGGCCACAGCAAATTAATGCGTGAGGACTCCCAGTGTCAGCCTATAAGAAGGAAGCTGCTCCTGTCTAAGAGGCAGTGTGAGTTTCGGGTTTTTGTTACACCAAGGGGAGATGCGAGGATATAGAGCACAGAGACGAGGTTGTTACTGCTAAAATTTCCCCAAGGGGATCAATAAAATATGTCATTATTATTATTATCATTAATTTTGCTCTGGGGACACAAACCAAAGGACAGAACTATTGCCAATACCAGTAACCTGAAGCTCCCCTATTTCAAGCCCAGTCAGCAGTGAACCCACGTGCTATGTAAGCCAGTTAATCTCAGTTCTAAAGACCAACATTTAGTGCACTGATGTCACCAAACACACACTTTCAGTGATATTGAATTGAGCAGGTGTCATTCAGCAAACCTGCTCTTGCCCGTCAGTCAAGTTGCTCAAGGAGGAGAGGGGGTGCACTACTACTGCAAAACTGTGTGCGTGTGCTGCAATTCTTAAAGACTCTGCTCGTTCTCTCTGCTTCACCACTGTCATGGCTGCCATAGCCTACACATACGTGAAATCGTGTGGGGGGAGCATGAACTTGCTCAAACAAGAACTGTTGCTAGCTAGCATATGTAACAAAATGCCTTAAGCAACAGGCCAAAAGAAAAGTGTATCTTGAAATTAACTTCAGCCACCTTGTTAATGTGTTTTACATAGTGCAAAAACATAGGCTGGTGGTACTACAGTAAATACTAATGTGGAGGTATAAAGTGGGATGTATAGTACTGTGAAAAAGTATTTGCCCCCTTCCTGATATTTTATTGTATTTTTTGCATTTTGTCACACTTAAAAGATTCAGATCATCAAACAAATTGTAAAATTACACCAAGATAACCTGAGTAAATACAAAATACTGATGATTGATTGAAATGATGATTTCATTTATTAAAGTAAAAAAAACCTGTGCAAAACTGCCTGGCCCTATGAAAAAAAGTATTTGTACCCTAAACCTAATAACTGGTTGCAGGCCAGCTGACAGTCTTGACTGGGCCCGGGACAAGACAATCTTATGTTGTTTAGGGTTCTTTTATGACTTCCTGGATGAGTCGTTGTTGTGCTCTTGGGAGTCAATTTTGTAGGCCAGCCACTCCTGCAGCTTTTTTTCTCCTAATAAATTAAATCATTTAAAAACTGCATTTAGTATTTACTCATATTATCTTTGTGTAATATTAAAATTAAAATGATCTGAATCATTTAAGTGTGACAAATATGCAGAAAAAAAAATCAGGAAGGGGGCAAATACTTTTTTGCAGCAGTGTATAATCAAAATTCCATAAGAAAGGTATGGCAGGCCTTTGTAAGAAAAATAACAAAAAACAGCAACCAGTTTAACAAAAAATGAACAATTACACCGATCTTGTCAGTGCAACTTTCCTTTGTTCTGGGGCTTGTTTTAACCAGCCCAGTTCTAGCCCCATATTTGACTATGCTTTACAGCCATCCCATCAGCTGTTCTAAGTCCCTCCCACTTATAGTTTCCGGCTAGTAACAGGCGGTCCAATCATTAAACTGGTTTCCACTGTGCTGGGACATAAACAAAAACTACTTGTTCATAGTGTTCTTCTAGAACACTGTATGAACTGGAAATGTGTTGTTAGGGTTTAGCTATATTTTAAATCCCCATGTCAGGCCTAGGTGAAGATGAGCAAATAAACCTGCAGTGTAAAAGTAAACATGGGGACAACGAGTTGAAAACAGAACCCACTAGTATTCCACAGTGAAAACGGCAGCAGGCTCACGACACATGCTGTAACACTTAACAAACAGGTGACATACTCATTACCAATTCCAGTTGTAAAACAACCAATTATGGCCAGTGTAGAATTATACAACTTAGGCTTTTATATGTTTGCCTGCAGACAGTGAAGTACAGTGAGACACAGATCAGGTGGCCATTTTGATGTTGAAATTAACCAGCGGACTAGCAAGCCAGCTCAGCAGCGTTACAAGGTAACATTTTCAAGTGACACATGCAACGACACGATTACAAAACTCTTGGTGGGGTTTCATCGCAACTCTTAATTAGACCCATAAAGCTATACGTGCTCTGCAATCACGCCAACGCTTTTACGAGAGTAAGAACAAAAGGCAGCAGCATTTTCAGTTGACGTTAGCCTTACGTTATGTAAACAAGCTCCTGTGTCAACGTGTAATGGGGCAGTTTGACTTAACTCCCCTGACAAACAGGCTGGACAAAGACATTGGATTGCCAGAAGGTTTTTTACATTGTCTGCCTTTACCAGATCTATTGGTGGTGCATCAATATGAAAGGCATTCCTGTAAAAGTAGAACAACGTTAGCGTCTGTTCGGCTCTTGCTGTTATTTTCAAATGTAGACAACAAGCTAACGTTAGACAGCTAACGTTAATGTTGTAAAAATACAGTGCTGGATAAATGCTGAACATACACGGGACCGATCTGATTAGATAACACAGCTGTCCCAACGGCGACTGTAGGTTCGCAGGACAGAAATAGATAGCCTTAACACTTGGCTGTGCTAGCAAAATGTTGTTTACACAAAACACCACTCATTCACAATAAAAGCTCTAGCTACTTAACGTCACCATGAGAAACAAGTAGCATCAATAAATAGGATTTGCTATCACATTTCCACATATACGAAGAAGTAGCTAGCTGACTAGACAGCGACTGAGACTCTGTTGTTTATGTTCAGAAAGGATACAGTTTCACCACATCGGTATCCATTCGCCTTTTGCCCGGACTTGGAGACGACATTTTTGCTATTTCCACCGTAGAACAGCAGCAAGTACACTGAGAGCTAGCCCCCGAAACGCTAGACAATCTAGCAAACGGTACTAGCCGAAAGTTAACATTTGCTTTCAGAAATATTCACAGCAAAACGTCTTCACAGTTCAATGTCTCTCAGTCCGAATGAGTAGCTGAGCCAACGTCAGTCCTCTACTGTTCAGTGCCTCTCAGCGTTCTGACCATGGTTCTGAAAAGCTAGGATCCCTCCGCGGACAACGTCATATATGTGCGACCATCGCCACAGCAAACGGTCATGTTTGTAGTTTTCTTTAGAGCAGCTTTGGTTATGTAGCTTAAATTTCATATTAAAGTGATATTTGATGCCACTTACATTGTTGTTTTATACAGGAATACAGGAATTAGAAATAGAAATATCAAGACAAAAAAGCCTTTAAAACATTTTCCATGGCTTTGCTACTCAGGTTAACCTCATTGCTGTTGTACTGGCTCTGTTTTGGTTTTGACTGTCTTCATGTTCCCCAGCTGAGAAAAGGCAGACCCAGCCTCATATACAAGTCAAAATGTCCAGCACCATTAAATTTTGTCAATTGTAAAAACAGTGGGGGGAATTTTTGTGTACATACATTATCTATTTCTCTTTTCTGTATTATCTATACCGCTTTCAAACAATAAAATCAGCAAATGTTGTCTGTTAAATGTCTGAATTAAACTGAAGTGAGGTTGAAATATACAAGCTACAAATGTAAACAAGATGAAGCACAGCTATAGCAAAAATTATACCATTGCCCAAGAACAACCTTATACCTGCTTTGATAACAGGAATGTTGAGTCCTCACAAATGATCACAAGGATACCATTCAATAAAGTAAACCTCTAATATTAATTTATATATAACAGAATTACTGATGACCATGCTGTACATTATGTAACTATCATTTTAAGCTGAAGAGGTTAAGATGTAAATAAACAAAATGGCTGCCAGTGAGTAGTGAAAGTCAACATAACACAGCAAAGGGAATAGATGAGCTGATTAAAAGTCATATTCATGTCAAATCAGAGAAACCCTACAGAAGTCAGGACCCATACCTGAATACCTATTCATTTATTCAAGAAAGACATGCAAAGTGAAAAAAACTTTTAGAAGAGTATTTTATTAAGCCACTGTAAGAAATTCTATAAAGATAAAAGCACATGCGGGATACTGAGGACTGCATTAGTGATACGATATTGCAGGAAGGACAAAAACTAAGACAATCTATTTTAATGGCACATGGATCTAACTGCCTGAAATCATTAGGATTTTAGCACTCACTAAATGAATACAAACATTTCACTGCTCATAAATGATTGTTCTTTTCAAAGAGAACTCATGTCCACATTGCTTTTCAGGCAAAACAGTACACACACAAAAAGAACCATCTCACAGTTTTTTGATAATCTGAGGTTAATGTTTACCACTCCCACACATGACTCAATATACAACAAAGGCAAACACTGCCTTTCCAGTGTCAGACCATTTGGCCCTTTCTCATGATCTCCTCGTCTCTTGTATACCACAGAAATCCAGACCATAATGATGTCACAAATGACTACTGAAGCAGACTTCATGTGAAGCCAACAGAAGATGCCTTGTTTTTGGCCACTTTATAAACTGAGATGTATTCTATTGCTTGATGACTACTTATGTATGATGCAAGGTCAATATAGGCCCCAACAGTTACACATCCCAATTTCCATATAGCAGAACTCAGTTGTTTTAAAGCCACATATGCAACCTTCACATATTTCACTTTTCACAGAGAACATACTGACTTATTTGCCTAAAGATACAATCATCTTCTTTCCCTCACAGAACACTGTAAACATAACTTTAAGGGGCAACAGACACTGATATGATATGACACTGCAGTTACTGGTACTACAGATTCAGTACGACAAGAAAAGGGAAGTTCAGTTCATCAGTTCTGTGGTGCAATGCTGTTTAGGTGGAAACAGTCTACTGAGAAGGAGAGGAGGATACCTGCCACTGACGGAATATAGCAAACACCCTTTTAGACTTGTCACGAGGAGACTGCGAGGAAAAAGAGAAAGATAGTGTTAGTGTCTGATAATGTTCAGATGAACGATCTAAAGCAAAGTTGTGAGGCCAACAAAACTGAAATGACAATGAGTTCAAAATTCCAGATAGTTTCCTCCCACATCAATAAGATTTTTCGATGCAGTAACCTATAAGGATCCATTTCACATCTTTGATTAATTTTGCTGAGTGAAAAAAAAGCTTTTCTTCGCACCAAATTTGATTTGACCAACTTTTCATCATTCTGACCAATCATGGTGCAGCTTGTGGGAATGCCACTCAAAACCATTCAACACAGGAGTGTCTGAACAGTTAATGTTGCACTTTATAATAAAAAGGATAAAAAACTGTCAATGAGTACAAGGACAATGTGTCAATAAAGATAGTCAAAGAGCTTTGTTATGACAACATGCTACAACATTATTGTAAAATGTCCATTTTTGGAACTGTCCCACAGACATTCTGAAGTAGGTCAGAAAGCAGCAGTGATACAAATTCAGCTGTTCTTCTATTCAGTAGAATGAGCATCAGGTCATCATCGCTTGATGTGAAATCCATGTTTGTAGTGCAACATTTTAAAGCCTATAATTGCTTTTTTGTATCGTTTATTTGGTGTCACTCCTGAAATATAAAGACCTTAAGTGTTTTTAAATAAATCCAACTGAACTTTGTACTTGTTTTACAGCATTTTAACATTAGGAAGATAACATGTGGATGCTTATGTTTGAGGAACCTTTTTTATGAAACATTAACATTAGAAATGTTCCCTTGCCTGTGCTAGACTGCCTCCCACTGTATTGGAGTTTTTCTTCATAGGCAAGAGTAGATCGAGGGCAGCCTTCCAGCCCTGCTGATGCAGTCCTGAGCCTCCATCCAAAAAGGGAATTGTCCCTGGATCTACATTTTCTTTTCCCAAAGAGATCCATGGACACCAGTCTCTGTGCTGAGCAAGGGGGTCAAATGCATTCTTGTGTAGGGGCTCATCCTGGAAATAACAGTGGATTAGAAAAATTTAATAGCAATTAGTAACAGCTATCACAAAAAAGCAACACAAAACCCATTTTCAAATTTAAAGCTAGCACCAGAAACAATTTAAATTGTTGCGGTTTGAAGGGGAGCCTCGCTCCAAAGCTTTTACAATGAAGACCCACTGAGGGCAGTGCAATGCAAATGCAAACTTCGATACTATTTGGACAAGAGCGAATCATTTCGCAAAGGCATTGTGGGATTCCAGGTGATGCAGGACAGAACGGTGAAGTGACCAAAGAGGAGGTGTCAAACGTTTAAAAAAAATTATAACTTTGTGCAAATATTTACTCACTGATTTCCCAAAAAACTTACAACAGAAAAGCAAGGCTGTGATGGGCCACATGCAGTGGATACATGTCTGTGAAGGAGAGATCTTTGTTAAACTTTCTGGGACCCCACAATTCTAGATCTCTGTCTTACAGGATTACAAGTAAAAGCAAAAACAAACTGAAGCTTGTCAAAATGTTACATGAAATGCTGGAGAACGTGCAGGTTACCTATTTTCACACTGTTTGCAACTGTGCAAACTGTGAGCCTCAGTATCACTGTGACGAGTGAGAAGTGACAGAGGTGATGTTGAACTATTTGTTTGCCTCCAATGTGTGTTCATGGTTAGAAGTGAATATCTCGGCACTGCTGGCAGTCCTGCTCAATCATCTGGCTCACAGAGGCCTTTAACAGCACCTCTCCACAGTTTTGCAGTATATTAGGATAAGATCTAGATATAGAAGGTACAGATCCCATAATATATTTCCTTGATTTGAGTAAATAGTAAATTATTTTTTCATTTAAAATTGAGACTATAACTTCCTATTGCCATTCTTATGGATACAATGTTTAGATCCATCTATACTTGTGATCTTCTTGTGCTTGAAGAGCAAATCTCACAAATAAGAAATATATGACATAGAGTTATATACTGAAATTCATACTTCTAATATGTTGTATTGTAAAAGTGCATCTTGCATGCCAGTCTTACAATGAATCATATTCCTCTTAGACTGCCTTCGTGAGGTAGGTAGAACTGTATCTATAGTCATTAACATGAACTTCTGCATTTGCAGCCCTTGGCCATAGTAAAAATGCAAACAAGGAATGAAATCAGCTGGTTAGTTCTTACAGGACAACCAGCTGATGAGAGGCACAGGCGTTTAGGAGGGTGTTGCAGGCCCGCACCACCATCAGAGTTTTCTCCCTGTCCTCTACTGCGAGTTGTAGGTCTTTTGCCCCTGGTTAAAGGACTCAACTCTTCACTGGGGCTTGGTGAGTCTCTGCTTCGGGCACGCAAGGCCACAGGGGAGTAAGTGCCCTCACCCTGCAACAAACAGTACCAGAACATAGTGAAAAAGCAGCCTGCCATGTTTAGAGGATTTCATTAACCACTGTTATACACTGAGTAAAGCAGCTATTAAAATAATATCTACATACTGTACAAACCTAACTTACTTAGCTGGTTAACCTTCATTTGTAAAACTTGCCTGGTCAGAGCGGGTGGAGTCCTGGCTCCTTAGCTTCATGCGACATGGAGTTGTAGCAGGGGTGGGTGAGGCAGACTGGTCTCCCTGGCCTTCGTGCGTGGCTGCTGAAGCAGGACCTGATGCTTGAGCAGACTGGCCTGCAGTGTTTAGTAAGATATCTCCGTCTCCACCCATTCCCTCCATCTGGTGGAAGTTCCACAAGCCTACCTTTCGCATACAGTAGGAGCAGGTGAGGATGGGCAGATTCATGGCGTGCAGAGCTGGGCTGAAATAAATAAATTCTTCCTCAGACGGCATATGTTGCCATGTTTCTTACAGTTTGCAACCTGCCTCCCTTATTATTTCACTGTTTTCCTCCTTGCACCTAGTACATCACTGAGGATACATTTGACAGAGGAAAAACTAGCTTTTGTGTGCATGCGTATGTTAGATGGTGTTTGGAGTTTCAGCTCACCTTGCCTCCCAGCCACAGAGAGAAACAATGCATGCAGCCACCTGGACACCCAAAGGCTCAGAACATGAAGCCGCTTCCCTTTTCTTTTGTTCTTCCTCGATCAGCTGCAGTATAACACTGATAACATCCTCAGTCAAAGACTGCAAGGAAACTGGACATTAATAAGTCTGAACAACTAAAAATCTTGTTTTATGACTGTACACATTTTTCTACAATGACTCTATCCTATTCTTTGTACAATGTCGTATAGCCATTCTTCTTTCTGTAATACAAGCAATGTTTGTATGTTTCACACAAGAGTGTAAGAAAATATTTAAAATATGGAATATTGCAGTAATATGTTTTGAGATACTGTATCGATTCTCAAAAATAATTGATTTTTAATTAACAGTTTACATGCAAAGATGTGGCAGGCAGTGGTTCATTTTGTGTTGCGTTTAAACTAAATAGATGTTTGATTGCATAAAAAGACTACTTTTTAAAAGTGTTTACTGCGTATAGTGATGTAGTCTTTATACTATGACAATTTTCCTAAAATTTGATTTGAAAAAATATCACTTTACTTGAAGTACTACAATATATCTCAATATACTGAATTGTAACCCCTGTATTGTGATACATATCATATTGCCAGATTATTTCCAATACACAGCTTCAAGGGGCATATTTGCCAGTATCCTAAGGCTAAGATTCTTCTCCTGCCTCACCATAGATTTCAGCTGCTCTGGCTTCATGGCTGGCAGCTGCTGTGCAAGGAGACAGGTGCTCTCGAAGCGTTCTAAAAAGGCAGTGAGAAGTGCTGATGGTTCACAGGCAGGAACCAGCCAAAACCGCTCTGAAATAAAGGCAATATTGACATGACAATCAAGTAGTTTACTATAGCTTAACTCAACTGAAATAACATGGTCATGTTAAAGATTATTTTTGCTGTGCGTGCTACAAGAAATTATATATTTTACCTGGACAAGGAAAGTCAGGCCAAGGACAAAATTTCTCATGCTGTGTCTGGAGCTGCTTAGATATCTCTGCAATGCGGGATTCATCTATTTAAAAGAAGAATTACTTGACCTTTAATTTTTGGCAGGGTGGCAATATCAGCTTAACTTTGGCCAAGTAAGTTGTGTCCTGGCTCAAACATTGTGTTTTTCTATTACTTTAAGATTTGCTTACATTTTTCAAAGTCTAAAGTAGGCTGTAATGATGCACACAGAAAAGCCTGGCAGCTGGAGCACTTGAGCATATCGCAGCCAACGTTGATCCAGCCATATCTGGCACACATGAGAGGGGACAGTGTCCGGGGTTTCCCTGCCCATTTCAGACAGTGCTCTGCTAAGGAAGAATTCACTTGGACACAAAACAAGCATAATCGCATTCATTATTCTGAATTAAAATAAATGAATATGAATTACTTAAGTTTTGTCATATGTAAAATAACAAAAAAATATCAATTGATATCTTTTTAAGGATCATACTTGTATTATGTTAAAGCAACTGAACACTGTGCCAAAAGAATAAAGGATATTGAATAAGATTCCACTCTTGAGAAAAAAGCTTCTCTGTTTGTTGCCTCACATGTTGCTTGAGTGTTGCTTTTTACTTCCAGAACTTTCAAATCTCCTTGTCCACTGAAATGCACACAATGAGAAAACAGATTTTCAGTTTCTATACATGTGCTTTTTATTTAAAATCTGCATGATGCACAGTAGACAGTGTAATTAAATTGATTTAACCTGACCTTAATGACTAGGAAACAAGTGCACAATACTCACAGAAATATATGGCAAATTTACAGAATATACTGTTACCGTCAACCCCTCCTTATCTGTAACAGTGCGATAACAGAACGACTGAAATTCCTGGCCTAAATACGCCCACATCTGTGGAGGCTTGTCCCTCTTCAACTCAAGTAGAGCGAAAGCGGCTAAAGTAATGTTAGCAGAGCTGCCAGGCTATGTGGCTAACCACGCTAGCTAACGTTGATGTCAACTTTCATTTAAATCAAATAAATAACGCGCAAATCTGCGCAAATTGCACCTATTGGATCCAATGTCTGTTGGAGACACCCCCTCATTAAGAATCTCACGAACTTTCTCTGGAGAAGCAAGAGAAGACTTTTGTTGATTGGAGTTGCCGAGACGATCTCCACGACTAGCGCCGAGAGTCGCCATGTTCGACTCTGACGTCCCCCCGGAAAACAGAACCCAAGACCAAACGTTCCGCTTTGTAAGACACCTACCACAATTCTTTCAGAAACGCTACTGACCTCATTAATCCCTGTCCTTCTTCACTAGCAACCCAATGTCATTTAACGTTATTTAACTAGTAGAAGCAGTTTATCAGAAAAGCGGTAGGTTTAAAATGCATTAAAATCCAGTCTTGGTTCTTAAGTCTCACTACAACTTGTCTCTCATGTTGCACACGTATCCCGTAGAAGGGACAATTAAATTACTAACTTTATGCCCAACTTCCTGACTCAAACCTGAGGGATCGCAAAGTTAGTTTTATTTAATGACCATCTAAAAAAAACATTTGGTTTGGATATGGTTTGCAGAAAAGGTAGGCAAAATTCTTGAGGAGATCATGCATAATTTCTTTGAAAACAAGACTAGCCTTTTTCATCTATTTTGCCTTTTAGTCTTTATCATGGATTTTCGTGATATCGATAAAACTGACGACAATGAAGAAGTTGTAATTACATAAAGATGAGTTTACATAATTACAGAAACACCACATGTTGTACTGTACTGCTTTTCACAAATTGTCTTAAAATTCAGTTGCTTTAGAACTAAATCAAAATTTAAAACGTATTTAGTAATTCCTAACAGAATTTCATACCTGGCAAACCATAAGAAAAACAGATATAATGTACAGAAAAACAAATGTAATTTAAAAGGTAATGATTTTTTAGTTTTTCTAGCCTCAAGACGCAGAGTTTGATGACTGATATTTCTGGGGGAATTTAAACCCAAACTCAGCTGTTTATTTTTCATTTTTGGCAAAAATCCAAGGTCTCTGACAGAAAATCTGTTGTTGTTTTGGAGATACGTGACACGCGCAGTCCCGCCCACCTCTGATGACGCCAACACCTAATAACAAGCCTCTGATTGGTCAATGTCTCGCGGCCGGGGGTAAAATGTGTGAATGTCTTTAAACTGGCTGATGTATGAAATGTTTATAATGTTTTATCAGCACTTTAGCAGATGTTTTTATTTGATGTGACATTCTTCAGGACAGGATTGTAACGGGGAAACGATGTCGGACGAGGAAGGTCCTCGCAGTCCAGACCAGCTGAATAAATTCGAGAAACTAATAGGCAGGCCGCCACACTGTGAGACGCTAGCAGGTCGGTCAACAACATTAACGAGATATGCTAACGTCAGGGTTTAACTTAACGTTGGCGCAGTATGCTGGTCAAATAAGCCGTGTGTTAGCTGTCCCAGACGTTATGTTATTTTTTGCAGAAATGTGAACGTTGCCCTTACAAAGTGTTAGCACTGTTGCCTCTCAGCTAAAACGTATTGAAGCTTTCAGTGCAGCCGTTGTCTGTACTCCCTATGTTGTCCATATGTTTCCTCTCATCGTGAATTTGAAGTCATACAAAGGCACCTAATATGTTGAATTTCTCATTTTAGTAAATGCAACTCTCAGTGTGTTTATTTGTTAGCCCTATGCCTGACTGTTGGCCGATGTTCAAGTGTTAACCCTATGTATAGTGTATAGCTGTCAGCATCATGTTACACAAGTGCATATATAAGGATTCTGATGTTCTGAGAAGCCTTCAGCTGGGTAAACAGACTAATTTGTAATTTGACTCACTTCTATTAGCAGCTTATTTTTTGTCTAGCAAGTGATAATCGTTTATCTTATTGGTGCACTTTTAATACCTGTGTGGAATCTCTGTCATCATGCTCCTCTTGTCCTCATCCTATAAAAATTTGTTCCTCCCTCTCCAGGTCAACGTACTCCCCCTGCCCGCAGTGGACATCGCTGTGTCGCTGATAACACTAACCTGTATGTGTTTGGAGGATACAACCCTGACTACGATGAGTCAGGAGGCTCAGAAAATGAAGATTATCCACTGTTCAGGGAGCTATGGAGGTACCATTTTGCTACAGGCTGCTGGCAGCAGATACGGACAGAGGGCTACATGCCCACAGAGCTCGCATCTATGTCAGGTGAAGCATTGTGTATTTAATAGTTTTGAACATTTTAACACTCGTTAATAGTCAAGCATTTGCACTTCACCAATATTTGTTATACAAAATGTTTTCTATTCAGATTTACAGATAACTAAATTATGTTGCTGTGTTCCTTTAGCTGTTTTGCATGGCAACAACCTCCTGGTGTTTGGAGGCACTGGGATCCCATTTGGTGAAAATAATGGCAATGATGTTCATGTTTGTAACGTGAAGTACAAGAGATGGTCACTGCTCAACTGTCGTGGAAAGAAGCCCAACAGAATCTATGGACAGGTAGTCTCAGTCATTGGTTGCAGTCATTAGCTGCTTTTTTTTTTCTTTTCAAAGTCTACTTACTGGATATACAAAACTTCAGATTATAATTTAACAGAGATACCACACAAGGCTGCAATTTTGTATCTTTCCGCCTTCAGGCAATGGTCATTATAAACGGCTTCCTCTACGTGTTTGGAGGGACCACGGGTTACATTTACAGCACAGACCTGCACAGGCTGGACCTGACCACCAGGGAGTGGATCCACCTCAAGCCCAATAACCCCCCTGACGACTTACCCGAGGAAAGGTACAGTGTCATGATTCATGAATGTGCCATAGGATCTAACCAAGCTAGACGTCTTAAGAGTGCAGTAAAAACCTTTTGATATGGTGTGTGTGTCACAGGTACAGACATGAAATAGCACATGATAGACAGAGGATCTACATTCTGGGAGGAGGAACTTCATGGACGTCTTATCCTCTGGACAAGGTACCACTGTACAACACAGGAGTAGAATCACCATAAAGATTTAAGTTATCACCAAACGTGTGTGCCAGCCACATTGTCAAGTTCAAAATGCTTCTAAGAGGCATTTCTAAACCCCTTTATAGTTTTATTTTTCATGATCGCTAAAGGAATACTTGTTCCAAATATGATATTTCTGCTCTTACAGAGAAATGAACAAAGGAGGAATAAAAACACAGTGATTTTATAAAAATGAAAACATGAAGAAAGATCTGTACTCCACTGATGCGTACAATCAGGATGCTAGCATTAGATCTTGAAAACCACATACTTACATACACATAAGAAGATTCTTACCATACTGCAATAAATGCTGAAGTAAAAAGGTGACATGACAGTCACTTTGGTCATCAGTGGCTCATATTTTTGTACTAATCTAAGACTCAACACTATTGATGGAGCTGAAAAATCAACTCAATGAAAAGTCAGAACCCTGGTGCAACAGTGTTTCACTAAGGAAATGTACTCATCTTAATCGTTACTAAAAGCAGTCAATGGACCCCTAATAAATGCATTTTTTCGTAATTCTTTAAAAGATACATGCATACAATCTGGAGACCAATTCCTGGGAGGAGATTACAACTAAACCTCATGACAAAATAGGTGTGTATCCTGCATCTTATTATTAAGTCTGATCTGTTCTCATGCGCACAGTTTTTAAAAAAATGACTTTTTGCTTTTAACAGGGTATCCTGCTCCTAGGAGATGCCATAGCTGTGTGCAAATACGAAATGGTGAGAACTCTGACACCAAACGAAATCCTGCTTTTTGATAAAAGTATTTCTTAACATTGTTTTATTTTGCCTCTCAAATAAATAATCATACCAATAATTTGTATTGCATAACCTCTTATGATGTGAAAGGTCTTTTAGTCCTGAAAATGACTCAAGCAAATACAAACACTTATGCATATCTGTTAATTTTTCTCTTGTAGATGTATTTATTTGTGGAGGCTACAACGGGGAATTAATTTTAGCTGATTTGTGGAAGGTCAACCTACAGACTTTCCAGTGGAGTAAACTACCAGCGGAGATGCCTGAGCCAGCCTACTTCCACTGTGCTGCTGTCACGCCAGTTAGTATTACACTTCTCTTATGTATAGAGAATTAAATCATCAACTGAATCTCTATCAGATTGAATGAGTGTTTCAAGCCCTGTAATGAAAGTAAAATAAGGGAAAATGTCAGTGTAGAAGAAGAAATTATTTTGTTTGCAGGAGGATATTCCTTTCCTAATCTATTTTTTATCAGATGGTATTTTAGTACTTTGTTTGGAGAATGTATTGAACTATGAAACAATACTTTGTTGTATGTGAATTATTGCAGTTTTCTTTATTTAAGAATTTTATACTATTACAAGAAACTGTATTAATTCCTTTGCTCTGAACAGATGGCTCATGGGTGACCTTAGAATCTCAAGCTTGAGATCATTTCTGTAACAAACACTATGCTATACAGTTTGTAACATTTACATCTATCTTTCTTTTTTCATTCCATCTCCAGGCTGGCTGCATGTACATACACGGTGGCGTGGTGAACATTCATGAGAACAAGAGAACTGGCTCTCTGTTTAAGATCTGGCTGGCAGTGCCCAGTCTGCTAGAGCTATGCTGGGAGAAACTGCTTAAGGCCTTTCCCCACCTGACTTCTCTCCAAACCATGCAGCTGCTTAACCTGGGCCTCACACAGGAACTCATTGAACGCTTGAAATAGGCCTCACTGTGGAGGAAGGATAGACAAGTGGATTGGATGGGATTGGGACGGCTGAACTAAGACGCGACAAGGTCTGACAAAGCACAGAATTGAATACAGAGCATATTTCTTGGGAAAATGCCCTCTTCCCTCCCCTGCCTAACGTAGCCCCGCCTTAAAACCAAAAACAATGGGATGCCTTTTTTTTTGTTTTTGTTATTTTTTTTGCTGTTACAGTGATGATAAAGGAAATAAATGTGGAATGTTTTATGGATTTTACTCAAACCCCCCTGCCACCGCTGTTCCTTACAATGACGCCTTTGTGTCAAGCTAAGTATAAATTCCCACTTTTCATCCTCCAAACTGAGACAGCTGGAAATCTTTGTTTTGCCAGGTTTTCGACGACTATCCTCTCCCATTTTTAAATCCACCTTCTCTTGTATTTTTAAGAGGTCTGTGCAAAGGAAGAATGCATGTATATTTATTTGAAGAACTAAATCTGTTATTCTGGGGTATTTTAACCACTATTGCTGTTTGCACTCTTTGTCTTGCATATTTGTAGGCATTTAATTATTTTAATAGCAAAGCAGAGATGACCACACTAATGGTTTTAATGCAAAGTCATGGACAGTGTTTTTGCACATTTTAGCCAGTTTGATACAAATCTTGTATATAATTAATATTACTGCTGATATGTTGTAATCCAGGTCCTAGGCATCCTTTTATTGTAGTTGGTATCAAGATAATGCTAGTTGCTATGGTATGACAAGCAACTTCCACAAACTTGAAATGTGCTCGAGTTAAGTAGTAGTAAGTAAGGTACAAAAATGTTTAAACATATATGCTTTAAATATGGCCATTAAAAATATATTTGTGTTAAATTAGCTAAAACATGCAGAAACACTACGATCTTGTGGGTGGGTGGGTGTGTGTGTGTGTGTGTCTGGAAAAGGTGTTAAGATAAGGTTATATGCTAGTTTTGCCTGTCTGAGCCCTTGTATTGCCTGGATTTTTCATAATACATTATGTTACAGCCCAGTCTGGAGAATCATCTTCAAAAAAGTCAAAGGAAGGTGGGTATCTTTAAGTATAATTTAATTTCCATCCCTTTTGATTGCAGCTGTCAGTTGTAAACCAAACCATGCAACACATCACTGTGAATTTGGTGCTCTTTAAAATTAATTTAAAATGATTTTATTGAATAAAGACTTGTGTTCAGACATGTACTTCGCTTTGTTGATGACATTAAAACGGTTTTGCTTTAGTAGCAGGCGTACACAAACATTTGTTTATACTGCAGTGCCTTTTGCAAACATGTAATGAGGTTGAAATTTCACAAATGTTACCGGCAGTATAAAATATTTGCATGTTTAGACAAAGTTTGTCAAATTATTGTTTTAAGCAAGCAAACACTTGTAACTACTTAATACTCCAGTCATTACATATGCAGTCAACATGTGTGTGGTCAACATGTGTGTGGCCAAATTTGTCATTTTGTTTTAATGTCAAAAATGGTATACTCTTAATTTTAATAACCAGAGTAGACAAGGATTAGATTCAGCCAACTGAGTCTTTTAGTCCTAATAGCTCTTAATGTTTCAAGTTGTGTTCAATACAATTCATGTTTGATTAAACTGATGCCAAACAAAGTTGCACTTTGAAGAGAGGATAATTATGAGTGGTTAGGGTGAGACTTGGTCAGGATGAAATGTTGCTAGATGGTTTGATGCCTCCCACACCTCATCACCATATCCCTCTATTTTTGTTCTACATTATAAACTTCTTGGTGCATGATGTCATGACCTGCTTTTTATATTAACGTCAAATTTTTACTTTGGGACAGAGTTCTCAAGATGACCACTAAAATGTTGTACAGTAGCCTTGTGTGAATGTTGTGTTTGGGTTGTCAATAAAAATGTTCTGTAAATATCTGTCCCCCCCCCTCCCATTTTCTTTGCTTCACTAATAATTAGCATGATATACAACTTAATGTTTTTTTACTTGGACTATTTTGCATGAATGGCTATTCTGAGAATGTGGATTTCAGTCATGTGCAGGCCATTTGTCCTCTTAACAGAGCATACCAAATGTGTCAAAATGCCAATGAAATGTATGAAGCCAGGGTAGAAAAGTAGAAATGAAACTGAATACAAGTCACAGTAGTGTACATTTTTCAAATTAAATGGCATGCTTTCTGTAGAAAATGTAGGTAGTGCAGCATTGGTTGAAAAGAAAATTAATTTTATAAGCCATTTATAAATTCATGCGTTTATTTTGTCCAACATTTGATCCAAACGTATTACAACAGTTTAGATCTAAAAAAAAAAAAAAGAACAAATTTACATTTAAATGCAAGAGCAAAAACAAAAATCAAAGTGACAGATTTTTTTTAATAACAATCAGAACTAGGTAAATACTCAAGCACACAAAACACCATCTAGTGTAATCATGTTGTTCATTTACAGCTCTGGTGTGGTGTTTCATAACTCAATCCAATTCTTGATCCATCTTTTGTGCCACTGAACCTTCACCAACTGAAGATGAATAATTACTGTATTTGTATAATGGCAAACATTTGTTGGGCTTCAGGAGTTTTGTTGACAATCAGATCAACAAGACTTTGGAGAAGGAGCAAAGAAGTAAAGGGCCAAAAGGATGAGATAAACCACCACTAGAGCAGTGCCTGCAGACAAAACAACATCCATTATAATTTACAGTACATCTACAACATTTCACAAACAATTTTCTGTTGATAACTAGGTGATAATTATTTTAACATGACCTACCCTGGAAGTAGTCACATTTTCCATCCATGAAGATGTAGTTGACCAGAATGACACTAAAGATACTGGCCCAGAGGTGAATATCGCTGAACACAAGCACAAATCCAACATCCTGGAAAAAAGGTTCGAGTCATTAAGGAAACAATTGTGTAGGAAATAATATTTATCAAAAATGGCAATTTTAACTTACAAAGAATACATTGAAGAGGATGAGCAGAGGAATCTGAATCATGCAAACCTGCACAGCAATGCAACTGCCCACTTCAAGGCTGCGGAAGAATAAAAATATATGTACAAATGAAAATGTCACAGACACCCATTTTTCCAAAAGCTTTGTTTGTTCTCTGTATCAATTTATAAGAAAAAATCCTTAAGGGACAGTAATGTTCAAACAAATGATCTTTACATATATACACTACTCACAAAAAGTTAGGGATATTCGGCTTTCGGGTGAAATTTCAGGATGAACCTAAAATGCACTAT